>CM034079.1:3017500-3462500 GCA_019845555.1 Aristolochia fimbriata | reverse complement strand
TTGCTGCTAAGAAAGGTAAAGCTCCTGAAGTTGCAAAGGAAGAGCCTTTGGATCCTGTCGCAGAAAAGCTTCGCCAACAAAGGTGGAACACAGAATCTTATTGTCATCATTTTTTATACTTTTGTTAGGTACATCTCTTGGTTGATACCTGCTGTTTGTTCTTTCTTTATAGTAATCTTTTGTTGTTCCTTTGTGTTATAGATTAGTAGAAGAAGCAGATTACAAGTCTACCACAGAACTTTTTGCAAAGAGTGGTGATGAGAAATCTCTTGATAGTTTCATCCCCAAATCTGAAAGTGATTTTGTGGAGTATGCTGAGTTACTCTCTCAAAAGCTTCGTCCTTATGAGGTAAGTTGCTAGAGTATCTCTGGAAGTTGAAGTTAAACAAGAAACCATTGATGATGTGGTGCTGTGGATGCATTACCTTCTGTTTCCTGCTAAAGTTCTTTTGTCTGGATGAATTGGTCCTTTTATCAAAGAGGTTAACTGGAATTTCATCTTCATCCACATTTAGGAGTGGAATCAAGCTGAGCCGAGCCGAACCCAAATGTGGCCCTGTTTGAGCTTGGCTCGACTATATAATTGAAGGCTCGAGGTTGGGATCGTCCAAAAAATTGGAGCTCGAGCTCGAACTTGAGCCAGCTCGTGTGCCTAGGAGTTTCACGAATGGAAGAAAAATAGGCTAAAGGAAAAACCTTACCTACATCAATATAGAAAACTTCAGGTCCAAAATCAAATGGAGTACCTAGAAAATTGGCCAAACCACATAAAAGAAAAAAAAAGAATAAATCAAAACAATGGAAAAAGAAAAAACAAAGAATAAATCAAAACAATGGAAAAAGAAAAAACAAAGAATAAATCAAAACAATGGAAAAAGAAAAAACAAAGAATAAATAAAAACAATGGAAAAAGAAAAAACAAAGAATAAATCAAAACAATGGAAAAAGAAAAAATAAAGAAAAAATCAAAACAATGGAAAAAGAAAAAACAAAGAATAAATCAAAACAATGGAAAAAGAAAAAACAAAGAATAAATCAAAACAATGGAAAAAGAAAAAACAAAGAATAAATCAAAACAATGGAAAAAGAAAAAACAAAGAATAAATCAAAACAATGAAAAAAAGATTGCAAAGTGGAGAAGTATGGTGTCTTATCTGATATGATACTTAAATCATCAAATGATGGCAACCAGAAAATACAAAATCTATTTTGATGAAGAGAAGCAGAAAACTTTTCGATGAAGAGAAGCAGATTGTGGGGAGTATGGGAAGAGATGTCTTCTGATGGAGAAAAACTAAAAATACATAGAGATAGTTTCAGTCTACCAAATCAATGTCTTTCCGTTGCCTTACCTTTCTTTCCTTAATTAGTCTTCGAGCAACCTTGCCCCAACTTCCTCTTCCTTGATCATTTCATCTTTGAGTCGCTTTTGTCTGTGGCTCGCCCAAATGCTGGGAGAAACTTTCAATTTGAGGATGAGATAGGGAAAGAGTCAGGGGTTTAAAATGGCAAAAGAGAGATGAAAAAGGGTCCGGGGCGATTTAATGAGTGGTTCATGAACTTATGAGCCAAACTGACAAAAACTCAGGTTCGGCTTGTACGTGCTCATGATCTTTCAAACAGATCTTGAACTGAGCCGAGCCTGAACTTGAACTGAAATGGGCCGAGTGTGAACCGAAATGATCGTTTATTTTTGAACTGTGCCGAGCCTGAACCGAAATGAGCTGAGCCGGCTTGGTTCGGTTCCACTCCCATCCACATTGATGATTGTTGATTTGGAAACAATGCCTACTTTACTAATGCCTCTGTAGTAGTTTTATTTGTGGTGGTTAGTGTTGTACTGGTATTATATTTTTGGTGGTTAGTGTTGCACTGGTATTTTGGGTCCTGAATGCTTGTTATCTCAATAGCAATGTAGGCGACTTTAGACCTTTGCTAGAGGATGAAAGGTGTTTGTTCAAACTTCACATCACTCTTCATCGTTCTGGCAATGCTTGTTAATTGTCCTGCCATTCTCAAACGAGAGAACAGAAATCACATTTCATTTCATTTGTTTGCTCTTTCTCATTTTTTTCTTTGCTCTGCTTTTTATCTTACTAAACACGACCTTGGTGTGGATATAGTCTCCTTACTGCTGTCTGGGCTGTTGTGGTGTTGTGAATAAAGCGGTTATGTCCTTGGTGGTTGCACACTTGAACAGTTTTTTGCAGGCAACTGTTGCCTAGATTATACATATCAAGAATTTTGGATACAATTGCTGATTCTGTTATTTTTATGTCATATTGCAGAAAAGTTTCCACTATATTGGTCTACTTAAGGCGGTGATCAGACTTTCCATGGCTCCCCTAAAGGCTGCAGATGCGAAGGAGATTTCTTCCTCTGTCACTGCTATTGCAAATGAGAAGTTGAAAGCCGAGAAGGAAGCTAATGCTGGAAAGAAAAAAACAGGTAAAAAGAAACTTCAATGGTGTGTGCTTGTTTATAACATTTTTATTTTATTTTTTGGCATGCTTAAGACTGTCGCCAATGTCAGGTACCAAAAAGAAACAACTGCACGTGGATAAGCCGGATGATGATGTGGCTGTAACTGCATACGATGCCCTCGATGATTACGACTTCATGTAAGTGCATGTAAGGCGATATGATCAATTTCATTCAATCTTTGTTAACAATAGTCTAGGGGACCCTGCTATGTTAAAGGGGCAATTTCAATGGGTCCTGCGGCCAAAGAAGAACGGGGATGAATTGAGTGTGGTGGTGATTTGTTGCCTTCTTCAAATAATACGATTTGGTTTTTGTTCGGCTCTGCGACCTCAGAATTTTTGTTAGTAGCTGTTGTTGCACATTTGAGATACCAATTGAATTGAACAGCTAGACTAGAGTGTACTATTGAATACATTGATCCCATTTCTCTTAGTTTATGTTTTTGTTTCTGGATACCCTCCACATCTTACCACTGCTAGCTAGCTGTTCACTTGGAGAAATCCTGTATTTCTTAGCTTTTCTTTGTATGTGAGGTGGATTTCTTTGTCTGTAAGGAATTGTCAGCAATGATGAGGCCGTATAAAAGATTTAGTTGAAATGATGGCATAATTCATGTGATCTCGTCATGGAGTCATTTATGTCAAATATTAGAGCACATACCAATGTTCTGAAAATTCAGCCATATCGCTGATGGAGTTTACGTCCTCGGGACGGTTGCGGAGTTTAAAGGAAAGCGTTAAAGTATTTTCTTCATTCTTTAGCGTAGTTCTTTTACTAGTAAGTAGGAAAGATGAGTGGAAAACACTGCCGAAGAAGCAAAACACTGTTATAAAATCGTAGGAAATGTTACTAAACGGTTCCCCAGGCAACTGTGCGTGGGAATAAAATACGTATTGCTCTTCTACTTTCGGTTGAGAGATCTCCGTCCTCCATATGCCACTTTTACTTCCCAAAAAGTTCATTTGGAATCAGGGTGGCACCCTTTTTAAGGATTGCCTAAATTTTCCTAGTGCGATTGCATTTTTTTGTACCGAGTGGGTCCTTCATGTTTCTGTATCCACAAGGTGTGTTTCATCGTTTTTCTTCGATTTGGAGCACCATTTCAACGGCAACAAACGGCCCACTGTTGTTCTGCACTTGATCCTCCTTCCAGAATTTGACCAGGGGATTTCCTTTACAAGAGACGAGTCTTCCAGTTACTGCCGTTCTCGTTCTGGTTTTAAAGTCTTTCTTTTATCCCACGAGATGCGATTCGGAAAACGTACAGAAATCTGTGCAGAGGCCGGAGCTCCACCGAAACGGAAGGGTAATTTACAGACGTCGTCTTCAATTGAATGGGCCGAGGCGTCGTCTGCGGAAAACTGTTGATTCTGCCCGCAACCGCAATGGTGTATCATCACATCAACGAATTTAAGTTTGTGATCCGAATTCTGCCTTTCTGAGTACAAATTTATGAGTTTAAAAAAAAAAAAAAAGACAATACAGAGGATGTGAAGCACAAGAAAGAACAGCAACTCTACTCTAATATGGTTGCCGGGTTCTTCGTGTGGCTATCTATATAAACCATACAAGATAAAGGGTGACTCGAAAACTAATCCCCATTTTCAAAATATAACGAGGAAAGATTAATATGGGGAGAAAAAAAAAGAAAAAAAAAGAAAAAGGAGTTTGGAATATTGCAGATGATGCAGAAAAACAGAGTAGAGAGTTCGAATTGATCAGATAAGCCGTTGTATTTTTACGTCGAACTTCTGCTGGTGCGCTGTTTGGTTGATCTCTTGATGGACTCTATCCTCTGTAGTCTGATCTGCTCCCTGAATTTGGCGATGAACTCGTCAGCCTTCTTGTCGACCTCGTTCTCTTCGGAGGCGCCATTGGAAGCCGCGGCCGCGTCTTCTCCACTGGAATCGAAGCTCTCCTCTTCTGAGTCCTCGGATTCCAGGACGACTCTCTCGGCGGGTTCTTTTTTCGGGTACTTCGGTGGGAGACGAGGCGTCTCGCGACTGGATTTCTCCATTGCTACGGATTCTACTTCTTTGGGCTTCTTCAGGCCATTACTGGTCTCTGTTCCTCCTCCGTTGCTCGATCTCACCGTCCGAACTGATTTACCTTCAGGGTAGTGTTTGGGTCTCACCTCCGACCTGGAAGACTCGCTGCCCGGATCTTTACTCCCCCATGAATCCTGTCTTGCAATCGAAGAAACTTCCTCCAAGGGCTTGGATTTCCTTTCTAAACGGAAGGATTGACTGCCCAAGTCCTTACTGCCCCACGATTCCGGCTTCTCTTTGGTTTTAGCTTCCGACCTGAAAGAGTCGATGCCAGAGTCTCTGCTTGCCCAAGAACTCGATCTTCCCATCAAAGAACTCTCATGGGGAGATTTGGGTTTCATGTCCAATCTGAAGGACTGGCTTCCTACTACGTCTTTGGGACCGAGTCTGCTCAAGTTTTCTCTGGAGCTTCTGTGCAGATCCTTTGCTTCGTCTCTGGAACTTCTTCTGCTTTCTCTAGGGAGTTTTTTGGTTTCCTTGGGTGAAACCAAGGAAGAATTGACGGGATACGACGGAGACTTGTAATTGAAGGGCGGCGGAGGAGGTGGGGGAGGAGGCGGAGGAGGAGGAGAACGGTAAGAAGGGGTTTTTTTCTTCACCGAATCTTCCCCATTTTCACTAGGAAATTCAGGCGAAAGAGATGGAGATGGAGAGAGTTTTTTGGGGGAGTGAGCAGTGGCAGAGTTTTGCCTTGAGAAAGAGAGCGGAGAATGGTATGATCGAGACTCGAACCTATCAAAATCGGATTCATTGGCGGCGGGAGGAAGAGAATAGAAAGGAGGGGAAGCCGCACCCTGCAGGCTACCCACTTCCTCTTCCTTCACCTCCATTCTCCCCGATCTGGATCTCCATGGAATCGGCGAAGGACGTACGGCCGTTTCCTCGAGATTTTCCCCAAAATCATCGACACCCATCTCCCCGATTTCACCATTGGCGTTCGTCATCCTTTCGGGACTGTTCAGAGCACCCTTCTTCACAGAGTTGGAGACATTTTTTTGGGGGCTCAGAAACCCATCGCTCCCATCATCAACAGACGCGACCTTCTCCGGGCGGGAAAACCGCGATTTCAGACTCCTAACAGGTAACGAAAGAGGCTTGTTGACGCCCCCCAAGCCGCTATCGTCCGACGACACCACCACCATGGGCTCCCCTCGGCAGTACTGGTGGTTCCAAGTCTGGATTTTGGTATCATCGTACCCAGACTGGTTTTCGATCTCGTCATCAAAAACCGACGAGACTTGCAGGATTTTGGACACATACGACTGGACATTGTCGGGTTTCGTCGCGAGGGTCTCCTTCTCCATCTCGACGTTCCTCCGACTGAAGACGCCATAGGAGACGGCAATCCCTACCAAGAGGAGATGGAGCAGCTCCCAGCTCCGGGTGAAGATGGTCTGGTTGATGAACTCCGGCGCCTGGGCCGGCAGAAGGGGGAGGACGGCGATGATAACACCTACGAAGATGCTTCTGAAGAGGAAATGAAGGGAAGACTTACTCGAGTTTTCTGGGTTGGGAGGCAGGGGAGAGGAAAGATCTGTGAGGAGGCGGTGAGCAGGGATCTGTAGGCGTTTCGGGGCGTCTGGGTTGGGCTCGCCCATTGAAGACGAAAAGCAGCTCCTTTTGGTGCGTTTCAGAGTCGAAGAGGCGCAGAGAAGGGAATGTGGGGGGAGTAAGAGGAAGAATAATAATAAGAAGAAGAAGAAGAAGAAGAAGAAGAAGAAGAAGTGGAAGAAGGGGGAGAAGCCTTAGGAAGGAAGGAAGGAAGGAAAAGTGGGATGAGAAAAGGGAAAGGAAGGCCAAGGAGGGGATGAGTCATGGCCGAGAAAGATTTTAAGCTGCGTTTCTGCTCCCTTGTCTCGACAAGGAAGACGTTAAAGGACGGAAGTGGCCTCCTTATTAAATAACCATTACACTCAATTTACTCATTAGATGAATTACCAATAAACCTTAAAATAATTCTCATATTTTGGAATTATCAAAACATATATAGAAGATGTCAATTAATTATTCTCCAAAGTCGAAACAAAACATAATTAATTAAATCTCAATATGTAAATTAGACAGCAAAACCCATTGGTAGCATTCATTGAAAGTTGGAGAGGAAGGAAGAGATGGGCAAAGGAGGAAATGTGGATGCTGTTAGGATTCCTCTTTTGGGTTGCGTACGCTTGCTTTTCTTTTTTTCCAGGCTTGAGAAATATTTGCTTTAGTTCGTTCAATTGTGCTTCACTGCGTGCTTCTTCTTCTTTCTTTTTCTATTTCAGGGTTTATTATAATTGCTAGGGTGGAGAGATGCCCTTGACGACTACGCAGACATTCAAATCTCTCTCAACAACTTTTGTACAAATAAAAAGGGAAATAAGAATTAGAATATGCCCCAATCTCTCTCTCTCTCTCTCTCATTTCCTCTCTCTCTCTCATTTCCTCTCTCTCTCTCTCATTTCCTCTCTCTCTCTCTCTCTCTCTCTCTCATTTCCTCTCTCTCTCATTTCCTCTCTCTCTCATTTCCTCTCTCTCTCTCTCTCTTTCTCTCATTTCCTCTCTCTCTCATTTCCTCTCTCTCTCTCTCTCTCTCTCTCTCTCTCATCCATCTGCTCTCTCTCTCTCTCTCTCTCTCTCACTCACTCCAAGTGACCATTTTATAAATATAATTCCACTCAATAAAAATTTATAATGCAATGTCACTTATTACTTATATGGTTTCTAATAGAAAGCTTTATATATCATATACTAGTTTCTTACCTTTGCATGTTACATAAATTAGTTCTCCCATTCTCCTCTTTTCTCATTTTATTTCTTGTTTCTTTTCTCATCATATCATCTTTATTTTTCTATTATTGGTCTTTTATATTACACAAATTAAGTCAATTAACTGCCACAAAAATAGATTTTGACATTCCTAGTAGTAAGTTTGGGACCTAGTAAGTAAATTTAGATTTAATACAAACAAGAAAAAAGAATTTTGGTGTAGCAAAAGCTGCAGTTTATATTGAGTAAATATTGTAAAGAAGACTGAAGGCAATGTCCATGAAGCACAGAATAACAGTTAATATAACAGGAAGGTGATGAGAGTGGAAGATTACTTGCCCCCAAAAATTTCCAAATATTTGAAGTCAAGTAGGTTTCACATTAATTTGGAATTTCTTGTGGTCAAAATGAAGAAAAATTTCCCTCCTTTGTTGACCCACTCCCATTACCATTCCAACCATCACACAATTAAAAAAAAAAAAAAAAAAAAAGTTCCATGAGTTTGTAGCTTGAAATATACATTTGAATTGTAGTATGTCCACTCAATTTTTGTTTAAGGGTAACTATCTAAGAAAGCTCCAGAGAGAGGAAGATGGTTAATTTAATTAATGTAGAATCATCCAGTGAGACCCAGAGCAAACAACTGCCTAAAAAAAACAAAAAAAAACCCAGAATCAAATCAAAGTAATTCTAGAAAGAGAAGTTAGTGGAAGAATCATGGTTTAATGAAGGTCCAGCAAGTCCCACAAATAATCAAATGAAGAAGACAAGGTGAGTAAGCAATTCCATTCTTTCAATTCTTGCTCACCGAAAGCTAGCAGCAAGAGATTTGTTAAACCATTCAAGCACTGGGTTCTATTCTTTTCTCCAGAGGAATCCACTACACTTCCTCTCTCTCTCTCTCTCTCTCTCCTCTCTCTCCCCTATCTCTCTCTGCCTCTTACTCTCTGACCAAAGCCTCCTTTTTTAATATATATTTGTCATTATCCTTTTTTGGAATATTAAATGACCTTTGGTGCAAGCAAGTGCATGCTTGTCACTAGCTTAGAAAGTATTCCCATATCCATTTTGTCTCACAAGGGAGTTCCACCTTAATTTTTCTTCTTTCTTATTCTTCTTTCTCCTTTCTCTCTCTCTCTCTCTCTCTCTCTCTCTCTCTCTCTATCTATCTATCTTTTTATTTTTAATTTATAATATATTTATTTTGTAAATTTACACATGGGTAACAGAAAAAAATCTATTTTCTTGCCTTGAAATTAAAAAAAATAAATAAATCAAGTTGGTATAAAATAATGTAAGATTTAATTTTGAAAAACATTGTAATTTTTTTTATAGAAAAGTTTAGGTTCATACATTTTTACATTTTTAAACTTCCAGTTAATAATACAAAAGAGGTACTGGGATTGAATCCAGAAAAGTAGAGTGAGTAGGAAAGGACGAGGAATCCAAAAGAGATGGATACATAAGGAACCATCTCGAAGATAATGAGAAGATAAGAATGGGGAAGAACATGTTCGGAACCTTTTTCTTTCTGGGTCGATCAGGAAAGTAAATATGTGCACTTAAACAAACCTCCATTGATAAGAGCTTGAGGGGAAGCTTTTAATTAGTTGTGTTTGACTAGTTTATCGTTATGTAGTTTGCTGGTGTCTTGTTCAGTTTTAGTGCTTTTCAGACAAGATGGAAAGTGGGGTTTGGGAATCGAAGCGATTAGGTGTACCTAACTCAATATACTGTAAGTGCCTGCTGGTGGTAGAAATTGATGGAGAAATGATGAATCCTCGGTTCTAAGTTGTGATATAGATCTCTAAGCTTGTATTTGAAGGAAAATCAGTGGAATTGAAAAGCTGAGATTTCACAAGAGTGCAAGACAGCCAAGATAGGATTTTGTTATTGGTAGCATTTTCATATGTGATTCTACTACCATCATACTACTCCATTTTCATATGTGATTCTAATTAAGTTCAATCTTAATTTGGGTAAAATGAAGCAAGCAGGCACACGAAGAGGAGAGAGAGAGAGAGAGAGACTGGGTCAAAGCCAAACAATCGAGAGGACTTCTTCCTGGCGAGGACTCTGCATCTGCTCCGGCCAGTGCCGGAAAACTCTCTCAGCCACACTCTCCAGCGAGGTTCCGGTGGGTGGTCTTGGATGATGGGGCTCCTCCAACCGGTCTTAATTTCTTCCTCCCTCGACGTGAATCTTTTAGGGGTCGGGGTCGGGTACGAGCTTTTCCGTTCAATTTCAATCCCTGCACATACGCCCCTGTTTCTTATCGCCGGTGGAGCGCCGAAAACCCGCCGGCGGCTGAATCCAATCCAATATCTCGAAGGCACCCGATCGAGATATTAGCCGGGTAGAGGAGACGAGGACCCATCTTTAATTTTTTTTTGCAAAAAGTCGGCCGGAATGGTATCGGGAAAAGGGGGCTAGGGCGGAGGAATGAGGGGGATAATTCGGCGGCGGCGCAGCGGGTTTTGAACGGAGTCGGTGCGGAAAAGGGAAGATGTCGAAGCGGCGGATGACGAGGCGCGGGGAGACGGGGGAGAGCGGGGGGCGGGAACAGTGCCCGACGACGAGCTCCAAGTTGGTGGAGACGGCGGGGTCGACGGCGGCGGAGTGCGCGGCGATCTGCTGCTGCTGGCCCTGCGGCCTCCTCAACGTCGCCGTCACCGCCCTCGTCAAGCTTCCGGCGGGGCTCTGCCGCCGGGCCATCAGGAACAGGCGACGCAAAATGCGGCGGCTCAGAGCCCTCCACCCTCGCCGCCACCACCGCCGCGACGGCGGCCGGGTTCATCCCTTTACCGACGACGACGAAGATGGCAGCAACATCCCCTGGCTGCCTGACTGTTCTCCGTCGGAGGTCGCGACGGAGTTTGATAAGGAGATGTTGGCCGCCTTCTACGACTCCGGCTTCTGGAGGAGCCCATCCGTCAGAGAACCACCGGAAGATATCAAAATCTGTTTGGTCCCTTCTGGAACGAAATTGGACTCCGTCGAGTTTGTCATCGACGGGAAGAAAAACAAAAACTAAATTACGTAATAACTTTGGATTTTTTTTTTTTTTTTGGGATCAAATCAATGTGTAATCAGAAAAGGAAAAAAAAAAAAGTCTCAAGAAACCTTTTTCCTCCTCTGTAAGCAGCACTTTATAAGAGGAAATACCATTTTTGAATGCCTTATATTCTAATTTTCTAATTATTGATTGGGTATTACAAGATTACAACTATTTTATATACTCATTATATTTTATTAATGTTTAATATTTAATATTTTATTAGAAAATATCTAAAACATTTTTTTTTCAATTTTTTTTATAACTAGAATTCTACAGTAATAAACCAATTAACTTTTTTTCATTTAATTTATTCTAGAAGCAAATTAACTAATTTTAGTATTCGGCCAAAATGTCCCCGTTTCCAAGAGGTAAAGAAACAATAAAGGAAAAGAGTTTTCATTTACAGGAATTTTTTATTTTTTTATTTTTGTATATTTATTCATGAGTTTTCTTTTATTTTCCATGTTATAATGTGTCGATAAATAAATATATCAAAATTAAATTAATATAAATAAAAATATATATTTTATAATTAAATTCAACACATTTTATTCTAAATTGTGATATATATATATATATATATATATATGTTAGGAATATTGGCATAAAGAAATAAAATGATGTCTCTATTCTAAATATATTTAATAATTGAAATATCATTCATTTAATTAATTTTATGATAATACTACTATTTTATCTTTATAATTATATATCAGTAAATAAAACGAGACAATAAAATGACTAACTTAAATTCACATATTATTATAGAATTAAGATGAAATTAAAATTTTATTTTAGAATTTAATATCCTTGAGTTTTTATTGGTGATTATTTAGATCATTATATATCAATAAAGAAAATAAAATAATAAATATAATTAAATTAAAGTAAAATAATTAAATTAATTTTACTTTATAAAAAATGAATAAAATTTTAAAATTTAAAATATGATGATTAATAATAAATAAAAAAAAAAACAATATTTGGTGTTGTATGCTGTTTATATTGTGTTGTATTTTTTATACTGTTAGTGTTATCATATATATATATATATATATATATATATATATATATATATATATATATATATATTTTTTTTTTTTTAAATTTTTTTTTATGTCTATGTTTTTTATATTTATAAATGTTATATCGTATTTCTTTTTTCTCTTTCAGTGCAAAGACGCCGTTCGTTTGAGAAAATTAATAGAAAGTCATCTTTTGAGAGTTAAATAGTACAAGGCTAGAAGCTGGGTGGTGGGTGCAAATCCCACCGAGAGACGGTACTGTAAAAATGGCCGGGCAGGAGGGTTTTGTGGAAGCAGATAATGCAGAAGCGATCATCGCTAGGATCGAGCACAAATCGCGAAAAATTGAAAGCTTACTCAAACAGTAAGAACAACATTCCAGTTTTAGGAAAAAACATTTATGTCTGCTCTCATTTCTATGACTTGCACTAATTGTTATCTTCACGTTTAGGTCAAAACCGATAGAGGCACTCAAGACGGCTCTCGAGGGATCGCCCCCTAACACCAGAGATGAAAGATGCAAGGTCATACTCTTTCTGCTTCTTGATGTGTTTATGTAATTTTGTTTTGGCCGTCATTGAATTATAGATATACATTGCAGTCTGCTAATTGGATAGTGGTGCATCGGGCCCTCATGGCTGTAAAAGATATGGACGCGTTGTTCTCGTCTTTGGATCCAGAGTACTACGATATCCTCATGAAGTGAGCTTTTTGCCCCTTACCCTCTTCTCATTTCTTAAGCACTGGACGCTGCTTTCTTAGGTGCTTTAGGTTTTTTTTTTTTTTTTTTTTTTTTTGCCGCACGTCTTCTCTGTAAATCTATTCACACGAAATATCTATTTTTCGTGTTTAGCGTTTGAAAGAAAAGGGTAAATGTGGAATATGTTTCAGAAACAAACTCTGGTGTTGCAGTGGATTCCTCTTCCTTTCATATGGAAATGCTGGAATTGTGATTGAGAATATGTGGATGAAGGACGATAACTGCGTCATTATTTTTTGCTGTGAAAAGAGGTTTCAAAATAAAATCTTCATGCCTGCATTATTTTTTCTCTTCTTATTTTTTGAAATTTTAAACCATGAAGTTGATGCAGGAGAAAATTGAAGTAGGAATGACCTAATTGAAGTTGATAAGAACCTAAATCAATAGGTAAGCTTCAATTTTGTTAAATCTAGTATAATGGCCCAAACTCAACTTTTAGGCTCTTTATTGAGCTAGATAGTCAAAGTACCATGTCTACCTTGATATAAAAAATAAAAAATAAAAAATTTAGGTCCTCATCAATTTTAGTTGAAGGTATACAATTGATGCTGTGTGTAAATTCTTGTTGACCACCCAAGGGCTGTCCCTTTAGAGAGTCATGAACCACTTTTGTGGTCCACTATGTGGCCGTAAGACTTTCTGGTTTCCTTGTTGTTCTAACGACGTTTACATTATTATGGTAAAGGTGTATAACACATTTTGGGTCATGTAACACTTAGGCTAAACTTTTCTCAACTCAACGCTGAATTTAACCTCTATATTTTCTTCCCATATTTGTGGTAAGTCATTCAATCTGTCAGTTGTTTGAATCAGTATCCTAAATACAGTTTTTGCGTTATACAATGGAAAGTAGGAGAAGAAAAAATGTATTGTATTGACAAGAATCAAACTTGGTTTGAATTCCTAAAATGTGGGTATGTTTAAGTGTTTAAGTGACTAGTTAGCAAAAGCTGGGGAGTGTCCAAAATTGGCTTGGGCATCGGCGAAGCTGGCTGGGCCAATATTAAGCTGGCTAAGGCCATTATTAATCTCAACATTTAAAAGAAGAAGAGCTTGAAGAATAAAAAAAAATATAAGTTGACGAAGATAACAAGGAGAGCGTATTCGAGCTGCCAAGTGCCAGTTTTAGCTTCAATGGCATGCTCATCTTTAGATAATGGTATGGCTTCCTTGATCCTTTTTCTACATTTATCTGCACGAAGAAGCTTCTGTTTGATTCTTGATGGAATAGTCCTACATGGGTACAGGATTAGAAAGGTGCTCTGTTTATTACTTGGAAAGGAATTTCCTAAAGTTGATTAATCATTTCAGATGGATCTGGTTCGAAGCATAATGGTGGGTACTCGTACATGAGAGTTCACCTGATGATTGTCCTATGTGAGAGCCATAAAGGACCACTTGTGGATGAGATTGTTAGATTCCTAAGGAAGAAGACACCAAACTTCATATATTATTTGAGGATTGAACTGGACCCATTTTTTCTTTGTGAGGAAATTTTTTAACAATTTTCTCAATTTTTTCCCGACCTTTCACTGCCTGTTTCTGCCAAATCTTTCTTTGATTCAACAGGCTGATTTGATTGACCATAATGTGGTTAGACATAAAGTTTGTCAATCCTTCTATTGAAACTATTTTGCATTGGTGACTTAAATCTATATTAGCCTCCTTGGTTGATGAATCTGAAATTTGGTTCTAGGTATCATGTTAGCTTTGACTAACTGGTGGCATTATCTTCCACCTTGCAACCAGCCCTTAGTTTTTGACTAGTTATTTGCATCCCGCAAAGTATCCTACTGATATCATGTGAGTATGCATAATCATGGATTTTGTGACCTTTCATGGCGTACTTTTTGTTAGTATTTTGTACGCTAATGACATTTGAGCTGGTTTGGAAATTTAAAGGGTAACAGCATAAAACGCTCAGTCTAGCTCAGGCTTATGACTCTTTATCCCAAATCAAAGTACTTGCTTAAGTAAGAGGGCCTCTTAAGCTGTTTTCCTAGGATTTGACTTAATGAAAAGCAATCTGTTTTAAAGAAAAGCAAGTATTCGCTTGATTTGGTTTATGACTTAGGCTTTTATGATGGTTCTAAGAGAAATCATCTGATTGAAGAGCTTAAGTTGGTTTCTGGGAAAGAGAAAGGAAGGTAAAAAAATGGAGAGAATTAACAGTAAAAACTACTTGCCTCAATTAGGCGTATGACCTTTTTTCCATCTTTTGAGTTAAAATTTCTGGTAAGCTAATCAAGTTTGGGGAAAGTGTAAAAAATATAAAATGCTAAAAGTTTACTTTAGGCTTTCTGGCTTCTTTCGTGCTTTCTATTGACAAACTTGATTGGTTCTTGACCAACTGTTGTTCAATAGCATGAAGGGTTACTAAAATACTAAGACCACCTCTTTTCTACCTTTTCATTTTAAATGACTTGCGTAATGGAGACTAGTAGCATTGTTCATATATGGATCAAAGCAAGGGGCACAAGGTTAGGTTTTCAATCAAACCGCATTTGCAGGTGTAGGATGGGAGAAACTTAGGCTTTTGAAAAACACATCTACTTTATCTGATTCTTCAGTATTTTTTGCTACTTAACTGCAGGTACTTATACAGGGGCTTGGCTACTGGGGATCGACCAACGTGTGACCAGTGTTTGCGAGTACATGACAAATTGACCCAGAGAGCTGGTTTAGGATGCATACTGAGATCACTCACGGACACTGTAAATACTGTTTAGGGACTACTTGAGTGTACCATCTGTAATTTGCCTTATATAAAATCCCTGATTAGTCTAAGCAAACAACAGATCTATACTACTGAAGAGATTGATACTGAGGTTTGCTTCAGTCGGTGAGCTGTGTTCTTTAAGGCACGTCTTTTTCTTGGTGGAAAGAATTAGTGAGCTCATTAACTCTGGAACGGAAGGCACGTCTAAGCTCCAGGGCCAGGGCTCCTCCTTTTCCCTTTAGAAGGAAAAAGGGGTGGAGCTGCCTCTGTCTTTTGTCTCCCAGTGCAGTTGAAATCACCGTCCTTTTCTTTAACTTGTGGAAATCATACTGCTTCCTGCAAATATTTCATCACCCATTTGGTCAATTCTGCCAAAATAGATTGTTCTTCTCGAGTTAAACAACAAAAAATTAGAGATACCTAACTAACAAATATATAATAGTTCAAAAAGTTCTTTGTTTTTATAGTCGGTAGAGCAAATTGGGTGAACTTAACTGGTTTCTTTAGGACTTAAATCTGTATAGTATTCAAATCAGACATAAATCAAGGATGGTCTTATATTCCACATATTTGGGGCGCCAACTTCAGTTCAGACTTGATGGATGTCCAAACCCAATTTCAGCTGATATTTTTATCCAAAATCCAACGTTTTTTGCCAGGAGAACTAAAAGAAAATCCTACTTGCCCTGATCGGACTCGCTGGACATGAGATGTTAGTTTCTCCTCGTTTTACTTCAATGGACAGGAAAAGAATAGGCTGGCAGGGTGGGGATCAAGTTGAAAATCTGACTCTTACTACAAATTCTAAGTTTTCACAAAACCTAACAAAATCTCATCCATTCTCATCTTTCTACATAATTAATTAACTCTCGTTTATAACCAACGAACTTCATGTAAATCAGAAAGAAAGATGTAATTTTGGTAAGACATTCCATTAAAAAAGGGAGAGAAAGAAAACTTCTAGTTCGCTTTCCGGCTTCTGTATCCGGGTCCAGTGCTATGTTCCTTAAGAAGCAATTCAACTGTGGTGGCCGGGTGATTTGGATCTACGAGTCCGAACAAAACCATTCGTAATACTGGTTCGATGGCTGGTCCGATTTTTAAAACATTGGTTATATTATATCGTATGATAAATAAGGTATAAATAAAATAATTTAATTGATATGTAATTCTATACTGTGAAACGTTATATGGAATTTAATAAAAAATGGTAAAGGAATAACTTATTTTGGCTTCTTTCTTCTGGGCACCGTTTACTTACCCCCATTAATGGGGGAAGAAGAAGCAAAGGAACATGCTGTGCAAGTTGGAGGCATGCAGATTTGAGGGAGAGATGTAAGAGGGAAGGGATTTGATGCATGAACCGACCGCGACAGCCGTTGCCACTCCATTCATTACTCAACAGTACTTCATCCTTTCCCCCCACCCTGAAAAGGTTGAACCTGCCGGACGGACCCGGACTCCGGCGCCCACCGGAGGCCATACACGGAGACAAGCTAGCTTCTTCAAATCATTTGGCGCAGCTTATAGCCACTTGGGTTGGGTCCCCTAGATGCCTCTTTTTCCGGGTCTCTTCTCCTCTTCCCCTGCCACGGTGCCACCACTCCCCCGCGGCTGCAATAATATTAATGGGCGGCACGCTTCCCCTTTTCCGGCTTTATCTCGACATCTCCCCGTGTCCTCGTCCCCACCTCCGCCTACCTCGCTCCCTTCCCAACTTCCCACATCCCTCACTTGCCACCCACAACAATTTATTTGGATTCTTACCAACGCCTTTCTAATTACTCTTGTAAATCTTTTTTTTTTTTTTTTTTTTTTTTAAATGCACGTCTGTCTGGCAGAAGTAATCAATTAAAAGGATGGGAGACATTCGAGAAGTTTTCTGAGTGACTTTGTCGAAAGACTCGAAACACAGAGATGATTTTTCAACTGATACTTTGATGATCAGAAATTTCGGAATAACTTTTGCAGCAAAGAAGAAAAAACCAAAAAAAATTTACAGGGTTGATTTGATTGGGAACTGGGAACTGGGAACTGGGAACAGGAAGCTCCTTTGCCTGCTTTGCTCGAGTTGCCTCTTCTCCCCCTTGAACAAGTCAGTAGTACTTGTAATCACCAGTTGATCATTTTCTCTTCGCCTCCCCCTCCCTCTCTCTCTCTCTCCCTCCAAAAACAGGAGGAGAAAGACTAGAAATATACATAACAAGGGAGTTCCGGTTCCACAAAGAGAAACACTTTCCGGAACCCCTGTTCCCTCCAGATTAACAGATCAACAGGCAGTCAGTACTGGCTTCGTCCGCCGCCATGTACATCACTTACAAGGAAATGCCCCTCAAAATCTCGTCTCTTCCTTGGAAAGAGAGAGAGATGACGAGATTCAGGTGCGGTGGGGAGGAGCGATGGCGTCGAAGGCGCGGAGGGGAGGTTGGGCCCAAGGGGCGATGGGGATGGAAGGAGGAGCGCGGTTTGGTTGTTGTTGTTGGTGAGGAGGGGGGTTGTTATGGTGGGAGTCGGAGGAGACGGCGACCCTCTCGCAGGAGGGACACATGGTGAGAGTCGTTGGGGGTGTCATGTGCATGTAGAACTGGGGCGACAGCTTCAGAGCCCTCAGCTCCTGAACCTCCTTCTGCAGTCTCCGGTTCTCCTCTGTCAGATTCTCGCAGCACCGTTTCAGAAACTCGCAGTCCACCTCCGTCTGCTTCAATTTCGTCCTGCAACCCATTTTCAATCATCGCCATTAGCATCAGTTGTTTTTTTTTTTTTAATTTTAAATTAAAAAAATATCTTTTGTTCCCCCTCACCTTGCTCTCCGGTTCTGGAACCAGACCTCCACTTGACGGGGCCGCAGATTCAGCTGCTTCGCCAATGCAAGCTTTTGTTTCTGCAGGGAACCAAAACATTAGCTTCAGCGGGGAAAAGATCGAAAACCGAGCGTCTCGTATTTTTGAGTGTTCGTTCGTGAGAGCTTACCGGATTGAGCGTGTTGTGTTCTTTGAAGCTCTCTTCGAGAATGGCGGACTGGTCCTTGGACAATCTCAGCTTCTTTCTGGACCCATCGGCGTCTTCCTCGTCGCTGATGCCCCGAGAGCTTGCTCTTTCCATCTCATTCTCCTCACTGTTACGATCCCTCTCGCTCCTCTTCCCGCTCACGCTCGATATCGTGCTGTTCGGAGACGACACCGCCGCTTCTTCTTCGTTGTCCACCGTAGACGGCATCCGATTCACATCTATTCCCCGCAAGAACGATCTCGTCTCCCCTCGATACATCTCCGAATTTCTCTCTGAAACACATTCGTCCCCCTCCTCAATTTTAATTCACGGAGATACTATAAGGAAGAAAAAAAAAAAAAAAAAAAACATCTTTTGCCTCTACAACTTTTTCAAAAATACAAAATAACAGAAATCCTGTTTTTTCTCGAATCTCTCTTCCTAAAGGACAACAAAAAAAAGGGGGGGGATCCATTCCAAACCTAAAACTAGATCAGAAATTATCATCCCTCAAAACGCTACTAAAAAAAAAAAAAAAAAAAAAAAAAAGAAAGAAAGAAACTCGAAAAGTACCTGCTGAAGCGAAGAGATCACTCCATGGATTCTTCTGCGCCAAAAACCCCGTCTGCGACGATCCGATCGGCGAGGGCAAGAGATTCAATCCCAACGGGGACCTGTTCTCCACGGTACCACTCAACCCCAAGCTCAGCCCGAGATCATCCTTTTCCACCACCATTTTTCCCGGCTTCCTCCCACGAGTAAAGGATCCGCCTTTCCGGCCCTTTCTCCGACCTTTTTCTTCTAGGGTTAGGGTTTCACCGTCGCGTATTCTTATTTATCTCCGAGAGAGCGAGGAACCGAACAATAAAAAAAAAAAACAGAGAGAGAGATAGAGAGAGAGAGAGAGATAGATAGAGAGAGAGAGAGAGAGAGAGAAAAGAGGAATGCGAATCGCGAGGGTTGGAGATTGAGCTTTTTTCTTCCCGGAGTATTGAGAGAGTGGCGAGAGAGAAAGAAGAGAGGAAGGCAGGGGAGAAAGGGGAGAGAGAGGCGGACTTTATATAGAAAGTCCCCGAACGCTCAATCATGACTTGTGTCAGGGCGCCAATTATCTCAATCATGACTGCCTAACCACACCTCGTCTACGACTCCCCACCACACCTACTTAACCTGACCACCAACGGACTTCCCTTCACCCGGGTTAAGCCGCTGCCCCTCGGCTCCCTCGCTCCTTCCCCCCCCCCCCTTTGACCGTTGACTACCCCTGACTGTTGATCGTAAACCTTTTTTTTCCCTCAAGTAATTTTAATATAATACTTTCGTAGATTTTATATTTTATTATATATATATATATTAGTCGCTCTATGTTTTGATAAGACTATACTTTATTTAATATCGATTTTAATTCATGGTCAAATATATGTACTATTATTCTAGCAAATATACGTACAATGTCTTCTTTAGTTTATATAAAGAGTACTATAGCACTTTTGGTCAAGGTACAATAATGTGGATCATATACTCAATCGCCAATAATGGTGTCACACAACATGGGTTGTACCCGAACTCGCTCACTCACATAATTATGTCCCATACTTTTATTAGCACTACCCAACATAAACGAATCTTAATGGGGGTCTCCACTATCCAGTATCCAGTATCCAGTATCCTTTCTTTTCATCCGAAGATTCGGCACACGCTGGGGTTTCGGGCCGACGGAAGAAAGTGAGAAGCAAGTTAGAAGCGCAGGGAGAGGTCCAGAAGCCGTTCGTGTACTTGGGGCAGCATCTGATTTGACAGTTGTTAGATGCACTAAACATTCGGTATTATTGGCGGCTTTAATAATTATTAATTTTTAATATCATGTGCTTGTTAAGCAACGGTCTGTGGAAGACATTGTTTTTTTTTTTTTTTTTTTTTTTTTGTTACAAGCATGACATGGTACTTTTGAGCGATCCGAGTCAAAAGGGACCCACCTATTTGTGGACCCATGCATTTAATCTTCTAGGTAAAAAAAAAAAAATAGAGAGCCAATCAGATACGATGAGCGCCGCGAGATTCAGTGGGCCCACCCAGAGGTGAGCGCATCCATGATGATCATCCATCTCCCCTAATAAGTATGTAACTCAATCATAACAGACTCAGCGGAACCCGAAATATGGGACCACCGCATTGGGCCCCTACTATGGGGTGGGGCCCGGGTCGGGGAGAAACTAAGGGATACGTACCTCCGACACCGGATACGTATACCACGACTAAAAGGCCCCCGCTGTCGCATGAAATAACCGACAGGGACAACTCGGCGGGCCTTTTTTCCACGATATTTGAGAGTCTCGAGAACGATAATAATAACGTCAAACTGTCGAAGTGCGCAGGGGCAGGCTGGGCAGCAAATAATAATTATAACAAAAATATATTATTGGGTAAATAATTTAAATTCGGAAAGGACAGGCAAGCCAACAACTTCCCATAATTGACATTCAGTGCTCCCACCCAACCCACTTGTAAACACGAAATGAATGCCCGGTTCGGTTTGGGACTCTTCGGACCGTCGGACGTCGACGCAGGGGAGGGGGGGGGGCAAGCCTCGTTGGAATTAATCATCTTCGACGACCTCCACCTATCATTATCATCATTATCACCATCATGATTCCGGATGCTGCCCCACTTTGGGACCACTCTGATCATTAACCGGGTGAAAATGTCTCGTCTTCTTCTTACCGTCTTACCCGGCTTCTTTCTTCGTCGGTGTTTTCTTTATAATAATGAAAGAAGAATGATGATGATATTTTCAGCCGACCGATTAGTATTGCGGGCTCGTCGCGGCAACTTTTTTCGGTGGGGCCCGAGATGTCACTCCAGCGCTTTTTTATGAATGTAAGGGGGGTTGAGTGAATAATGGCGGGAGCGGAGCCGGGAAAGGGAGCCGCGGAGCCGGCGGGAGGAGAGAGTCAGTGGAGTGACTCGAGTCAAGAGTGGGAATGATAGGCCGACAAGGGGGAGTGGGGGTCACGTGGGTGGGCGACCGCGGGGATTAAAAAACTAGGCCTAACTCACGTGAAGCGGGCATGAGCTGCCCTACACGTGGAGACGATGAAGGGAGGGACGTGACATGGGGACCCCTCTGTAGACGATCATGTCATGTTGTCCACCTGTGACCAGACATGCACTCCTCTCAATCATTGCCCCCCCCCTCCCTTCCCTTACCGCCTTTTCTCCGTGGCCACTTTTTTTTTTTTTTTTTTCTTTGCCTTCTTGTACGAAAATACCCTTCCTCCCTCGTTCCCAAACCCGGCTCAATCCAATCGAACTTTGGGTCAGACCGAGACCAATCCCTACATCACCCGTCGATGCATACATAGGTCATTGATGAGTATCCAATTATTACATAATCAAATAAAAGAATCGGGTCGGGTTACTTTAATTGGGTGAGTCGGGTTTTCTTTCTTTTCGTTGAACTCCCGCCCGCCCGCCCGCCTTGTGGATAATTGGGTCAGATGAGTAACATTTAATGATAATGGCTAAAAAGGGAAGGGGTGGGAACTGAGATACGAGTGGGAGGGGGTACTGTTTTAGGGTATTTTGATGTGGTAATGACGAGGGGAGGGGGAGAGAGGACAGTGGACAGTGGACACATTTATTAATTTATCCACGAGTAATGAAACCGGGGAAATGGAAACCCGGCATGGTGTCGGAGGATGATGGGGTGTCCCCACCAGTGCGTGATAGCTGTCCCACGTGTTCCCTAATTATGGATCTCCACGCCTAATCCGACAGCCTCCATCATCAACCCCTGCCGTACGAGGCTCCTTCCCCATGTGTCCTGCACGTGACACCCTCCTTATTCCGGCCTTCCCTTCTCCTTCCCTCGCTTTCTATTTTCTTTCTGCCGCGCGTTATTTTACCCAAAAGCCGGATCGTTTTCGAAACGGCTTCTCGGCCTTTGGGGGTAATTCCGTAACAAGTCGCATACTCGCATGTGCGTCCGACTCCTTCCCTACGTGTTACAACGGGGGAAAAGGAAAACCAGCCGAGGACAGCCAGGCGCACACGTGTGGTCAGGTCAATGGATTCGATCCTCGGTCAGCGACTAAATCATTGGGGATTTTTATTATAGATCTTCTCTCGGGTTTTACTCCGCTCAGGAGCGCCCTCGATCCTCATTCTCGAGCGGCGTCGCCGGTGATCGCGTACGGATGCGCCCCTTCGCCCTCCCATCCATAACCCCAGCGGATCAACCATATCAATCGATATGTATCGGGTTTGGGGTTAAACCGTTATTAGTTAGGTCAAATATTAACCCGATACGTCCCATACTTATCAAAGATTTTGCCATTTTGGGGTGGGGTTCCGTATCGGGTTTTATCTTGGGGTCCCAATACGTATCGGGTTTTCGACCGGTACCGTGTCGTCCGCCCGTGACGCTTGTGAACCGTATTAGAGAGAGGGCCAAGGCGGCAGATTTTGCGGATCCATCGTCGGATGGGAATCGAGATCGACGAGGTAAATAGGACGGGGGCCCACGAGGGAACCCACCTTCTGGTCATTAATTATTGGACTGCAACCTGCCGGAGCTGGGGTTCGCGGAAATGGGACGCACGTGGGGCCGTCGGAGGGCGTGCGATTCATGGGACCCACATCGGTCTGGTCGCCATGTGATCGGACCCGGATGAGCTGGTCTACATGTGCGGGGTCGGTTCGAGAGAATCCCCGGCGCCTCGCCTGCGTGGACTAATATTTTCGCAGTTGGACCTGCACGTGCGGGCGTACGGTCCAGATTTGGTCTGGGCTGGTTGGACCGGACAAAAAGACTCGATTGGCCTCGTCTGTTCGCCTCAGCTGCCCACAAGTCTCCGATGAAACGGAGGCCATCAATCGGGGACAGTTTGGGCATCCCATCGACGCCAAGCTAGATTGCATTGCCTGCTACATATTCGGGAATGATGGGGGGAAAAGATCACATGGGCCAATTTGACTATAATTAAATCCTGATACGATGATTGTGTTTCCTTAATCATGATTATCTAATCATTCTCCCAAATTGATCCACGTAGGGTCCCTCCTCAGTCCTCAGTCCTCCCACCCACTTGGATTTTTTTATTTATTTTTTTATTTTTATTTTTTTAGGGTTTGATTAGTGCAATGATGTCTCGTTCCCACATGCCCTCCCTCCCTGCCTGCCTGTGTCCTGGGGGTGTGATTCTTTCTCGGGGTTTATGGGTGGGGGGTCCGGTTTAGAAATAATTTTAGTGGGCCAGAGCCTGTTCTCAAATAATTCGGTTCTCTATGTGATTGACCGTGAGAGTAGTTAGAAGTTGGGAAGATGGTCCGGTGAAGCTGTGTTGGAAGGCCCAAGGGGTCTTTTCACGTGTCTTGTGGATGGGAGGACCAACTTACCTATTACTAGGGTCCCCTGCTCCTCTTGCCCCCTCCTGCCCTAGTTTAGGGGAAGTGGGGTGGGACCTATGCATCACATGCTTTGATGTTGCACCTGTTGGGTCTAGAGGATCAGGATAGGTTCCAAGAAAAAGTTGGAAATGTGAAAAGAATGATGATGAAATTTTGCTACATATGTTCAATTATTATTATTATTATTATTATTATTATTATTATTATTATTATTATTTTAAGTATTATTATTTACTTGTTCTCAATTATTCTGTTGTTTAGTAATTTTTATCTTTTTTATTTTTTTATTTTCAAAAGAGATTAAATAAGTAAATCCTGAAAATAATAATAAATAAATAAATAAATAAACTTCACTGTGAATATACAAAAATATTCCTTTTTTCCAACAGACATTTAGTTCAATGATACAACTTAATGTTACTGAATCTGAAAAAACCTCAAATTTTTACATCAGCTCAAAATAACAAAATAGCAGATGTAGCTAATATGGAGTTTACATGTATTTCTACAGATCTGTATGAAGTGGCAGCAGTGCTGTCCCCCGGGGCTTGCTGAAGGATCTTCCACTGCAGTCAGACTTGCTGATTTTTGGACTTCCACTGCATAATTGCAGATAGGAGGGAGTAGTTTGGAACGAGATGCTTGTGTGAGAGAGGTGCATTGGTCATGGGGGATATATCATTCATGTTCAGCCATATCTCAATTGCAGCACGGTCGTATGTGTAGCCATCAGCAGAAACACATGGGTCATTCATCACATCCTGGATACAGAAGAGAACAATTGATCTCACGAGAATGTTTTGAAAGGAGTGTATGACTGTGAACAACATAAGTGAGAAACATTCATGCAAAACCTGAAGAATTGGGCAGATGAAGTGACTTGGGGGGATAGGTTGTACAGCAGGTCCTAAATCTCTTCCCCTCCCTGCAAGCTCTTTCAATCTCTCCAACACAGGAAGAACTTGGGTCTCCAAATCGGGTCTATCACTTCCCCTCAACTCGGTACAACATAGTCCGAGAATAGCCAATTCTTGTGCAAGTTCCAATGGCCATGACCCAGCTTCAGAATCTAAAATATGACCTAACTTGTGCTCTTCTACTGCGCTTTCCACAAAATGGGCCAATCCCATAGGCGGTTTTGCTGTTAGCAACTGCAAAATGACAATCCCGTAAGCATAAAGATCGGATTTTGGAGAGACCAAACCACTCCTTTGGTACTCAGGGTCAATGTAACAAAGTGTTCCAACAGGAGCTGTGTCTTTGTAAATTGTAGACAAGGAAACGTCTTCTGTAGGAAGTAAGGTGGAGAGGCCAACATCACCAATCTTACTAACAAAGTTGCGATCTAGTAAGATATTTGAAGGCTTAAGATCTCGATGAACTATTGATTTTGGCTTTGAGTTGTGAAGAAAGGCCAAGGCTGAGGCGACTTCCCAGGCTATGCGGAAACGATGATACCAAGGTATAGGAAGAGTATTATTTTTCTTCAGCAACCTGTCTTCGAGGCTGCCATTTTCCATGAACTCATAAACAAGGCAACCATGATTTGGACATGCTCCATATAGCACAAGTAAATGAGGATGGCGAATTCTGCTTAAGACTTCAAGCTGTATCCACAAAAAAAGTATGGTTAACGGAGGACAAAAAGACCAATAAAATAGCAGTAATGAACAACACTAAAATCCCCACTGTTAATTCTTCTAAATTCTAAATAGCTATTAGAGAAGACAGACGCTAACATGCCTCTTGCTGGAATTGCCTGGACGTATGCCCCGTAGAGGAGTGGAGGACTTTCACTGCAGCTGCTGCGTGACCTAAGTTGCACTTGTAAACCATCCCATATGCTCCCATTCCAATTTTAAGAGCATCTGAGAAAGATGAAGTGGAAGAAACTATCTCTTCCCAGGAGAAATTCTTGTAGTTCTGATCAATAGAAATGAGGGACCTTTCAAGCTTTTGATTCTCTTTAGCTTCCCGAGCTGATCTAGTCTCTGCTTCTTTTCTTTCTAGAGCTTCACTTTCAGCACATTCCTTCAGAAAATCAGCTTCCCTTTTTGCAGCTTCTGTCCTCTCCTTCTCTTGTCTAGCCAGTTCCCGTGCTTTTTGTTCTTGTATGCTTAACTCCCAAAGCCTCATCTTTTCCTCCATTTGCCTTCTACCTAGTTCGTCCAACTGAAAAAGAAGTACGCATGTGAACATTATTGATCCCAAATTGAAATTTCCTAAGAACAGATAGTCAACTCACTTGTTGGGACGCCTCAGCTGTCTCATTTTTGGCCATTGCATACATCCCTCGAACATGCCGGAGTTCAATTCTCAGCTTTTCTATCTCAACATCAAGGTTTACCTGCAATAATATGAGTCACAACTCGTTTAGTTACTACTCTCTGGTTCATACTTCCAGAAGTACCTTGAACAATAGTAATCTGGTACGCTTAAAACATGGAGAGTTGCTACACAGTCATTCGTCCCAGCCATTTACTGGCTAAATTAGGTGGTTTGAATATTTCTTTCTATCCATGACTGGATCAACAACAGCTGGTGAGATTCAACCCATGCAACAGTATAAGATATGTGAAGTTGTGATGGTCAATCATAGCTGGCTTAATTCTGATATACTGTATTTTTGGTTTCCCTAATTCATGCACATGGCAAATTACCTTGCTTCCCCCCACAGAAGAATCAGTTGGGGTATCTGAAGTTGATGTTTGACCAGAATAATAAGATGGATTATCTGTTTGAGTGCTTTTGAAACTTGAAGCTACACTCCCATCATACTGTTGATCAGAACAACTAGCATCAGAACTTGTAACATCCACTTCAGAAGGCAGAGATAGATGTCTGTGGTGTAGTGGATTCACTGGCTTTGGTTTTCGGCTAATGATAGCCTGATTTATAGCTAAGAGAGCTTGATATCGCTGCATTGGTAGAGAAGAAGACCGCACAAAAGAGCCATTTGTGGAGGTGCTTGCTTCTGACTCTTCTGAATATATGGGCATCAAATTAGTAATAACCATAAAGTCTAAAAGCTTTAGATAGGAAACAATAAGCAAGAATTCATCTATTGCAGGTGATGATATATATAAAACATCTGGTGGCTTATCTCTAATATATTTGTTCTGAAGTTGATGTATTCCATTCTTAGTGATGCATGATACTACCCTGAATTATTGAATAGATTTCAAATAACATTCATGTCTTTCAGTTATGGTTACTTAGAGCCCTTTATGACATTTGTCAATGAATTGCCCTATAAACAATGGCAGCCATGAAAACAGCCAGCCAAAATTTCCTACTTGTTGCCATACCGGTTTGTGTGGTAAGTGTAAAGTTGGACTCACTGCCGGAGGAATGGCTTGTATCATGCCTTTCATCATTGTTGTTATCATTAACATCTGATGTGGATGGTTTGACAGAGCACAGTTTTCCTTTTGAAATAACATAGAGTGTACAGAAGTGTGGAATACATTCCGAGATTCTTGATGCAATTTCTCGGCCTCTAAATTTCCTACAAACAGATGTAAATAAAACCATAAGCATGAGTTTAAAACTATGTCAGCAACCAACATAAGTAGGGGGACATTTGTAATGAGAAACAGATTGGTTTTTTGAGGCCAAGCTAAACAAGAAACTAGCACACATGTCCCTCCCTCCCTCTCTGTCACTCTCTCACTCTACCTCTTCCCAAACAACAGCAGCATGCTGCTGCTCTTATGCATTAACACAGCCCATGAACTTGAATGGCATTTCAGACAACTCAGAAATTAAAGTTTACATGTGGAACCTTAGATATATCTTCTTAAAATATGCATGTGAGATGCAGAAAAGGAGATGTGGACTTGGAAACAAGAAAAACCAGAGAGATCCTCACACGAGAAAATATGCAATTACAAATTTACAAGAGAAAATGTGCCAATTACAAGAGAAAGTACGCCAATTACAAGAGAAAATATGCCAATTACCTCGTGAAGATATTATGTGAGGGGGCTCCAATTACAAGAGTGGTGATGGAAAAATTAATAACCTCATCAGATATTGCTGCTGCAACATCATTAGCTTCAATTACCACCGCTTCTGCCTCCACCTGCAACAGCGAAAATTTGCCAATTGCATTCAATAAACATTTTTCATCAGAATCAAAGACAAGAAGAGATTAAGAAATACCTGTCTCTGAGTGCACATCTGCTTGAAAGGGAGAAGCATTGAATTTGTTTGCCACTCAACTTCTTTCCTATATGCAGCAGCTACTTCATCTCTAACACTTGAGATAGGTATGAAGTTTCCCACTGCTATGCATCAACAGAAAAATGAGTAAGAGTAGGCCGATCTTGAAATTAAGAAACATAAAAACACGTGTGGAGAAGCAAAGGTTTAATAACAACGTTTGACAACACGAAAAGCAAACAATATGCTAAATACAAACTTGGTGTAGGAACAGATGTGATTTTTGGGCGGACATGTAAGATTTTGAAAAGAATTCTTCCTTCAGGAACGAATTTATCCAATGCCCACTTCAGTGCAAACTTGCTGTTTCTACTCCCATTAACAGCAACAGCCACACTCAGGATTGAAGAAACATCCTCTTCCACCACACTGTAAATCTCCATGGTTAAAATCCCTCTCCAGCTCTTCAAACAACATCTGTATTGTAGAGGTAAAGAAAACACGGTTGAGTTTTATTAAGATGCAGTTGATAAGTGAGTTCTATCTCAGAGCAAGAAACATGTCAAAGCCAGAAGATCATTACAACCAAATAACTCAACAGCTGCTAGAAGACCAAGTGATCTACTATGAGATAACGCAACTGCTGGAAGACCCTGTTATCTATTAAGAAATAACACAACCAACGCATGGTTGACCATGAATGGGCGAGAAAGCAAATAGTCTTTTCGGATATTAAAAAAGTGCCGTGTGTAAAAGCAAGAAGACCATTAAGTCATTTCCAATGATTTTAGATGAAAATCAAGAGTCAGAATCCGAAGCAAGCTACAGGCGAAGGATGTTGCGAATAAATAATAGACAAACAAGTAATCTCTTTCAGAGCTACACATCTGAATGACCAGCAATCGTTCTAAAGAGAACCGTAACCTCGTGCTGATTTTATATGTTAAAAATCCAAAAGCAGCAACAAACTGCTTCATCAACAGCCGACGCCATGCTAACTGAAAGGATCGATCAAATACAACGGGTAGAGAAAAGAAGGGGGAATATATACATTCATACATCGACCATTGAGCTTAAAACGTTGAAACGCAGATGAACTTCCATACCCGATAATTCCTTCAACGAGATACCATCATCGGATAGCGAGACGAACCTGAATGAGAAACAAAATCAAAGCATCACATAAAAAGAGGCGTAATTGCGGCATACGCTAACACTTGCAAAATGACCCATTTGTTTTTTTCTTCTCGATTATAACCAACAAAACGTAGCGGTTTCCGCCGCAAATGAAAAACTCCATGAACTTACGTCGAACTCCTCGTTGGTTCCGCAGGTAAATTTTTCAAATGGATTCCCACTTCCCACTCCCAGTTCAAAAGTCAGAAAGCTCGAAACGCTCGTTATCCGCGGCCAATCCGAAGAAGGAGAGCCGAGACAGGGGAGGGAGGCGTGAAGTTGAACCCTGGCCTGATTTTTGCTGGTCAAAGTCGTTTCGCATGGCGGCAGACTGCGGTGGAGGACGACTGGGTCAGCTGTCAGTATGTCACTTGTCAGTTGTCACTCCCCCCAGTATTCCCCTCTGCATTCTGCTATAGTACTATGTAACAGCGGGTTCATTTACTGGCTTCATCGCCAGCAGTTCAACAACCTCTTCTACCACCATTACACAATGATTTAAAACTTATTTCTCAAAACTCCGAAGGCTCTGTACAAAATTACCCATTTATGTTCTGAAAACTCGAAAAGCAACGAAAAATCATAACATCGACTCTTCCACAGTAAAGAACAAAGAGAACTCATCCTGATCCAATACAAGAAATGATCGTCCCTTTCATTGGGATGTCTAATCAAACCAGATGTTGACGTGTTTGTTGAATTGTCAAAATGATAATCTTCTAACAGGGAGGCAATCGTGTGTTTCTTGCAGTGTAACAAGAATCCAAAAGGCTTATCCTCGTTTCCTCCCATGGAGGTTTCCTCATTGACTCGCTGCAATTCAGCGTCATTGAGGAGGAAGTCTGCATTTTTGTTAGCTCTCCATTGAAAAGTAATGGGACGTCGTCACGCAAGCAGATTAAATATATATATATTCACACTGGGTTGCCTCTTGCCTGTGCAAAGAAAGTACTCAAGGAAACACACACAAAAAAAAAAAAAAAAAAATTCAGAGAGAGGTTAATCATCCAGAAGAGAGAAAGAGACGGGGAGGGGGTTTTCGTTTTGTCTAATGCCATTGGAGTTATTATTTTAAGTGTTCAACGTTGAAAAATCAGATATCAGAGGAGGAGTGATTGCAGAAGATGAAAGTGATAAGCATTGAAAAGAAGACAAGTTGAAATGTGAAGAAGAATTGATATTGTAAATTAACATTATCCGAATTATATAGTGGTGGAGACGTAGAGTCCTGAAAGCAGACGAAGTTTTGGTCTCTGATATAGAACTTCAAGGATAGCTTGATGTTACTAAGGGCGAGTAGTTTTGGTTGACATTAAAACTATAAATATATCATCCATTTTGTCTCGCTTCAAAGTTCAAATTGCAAACAATGACTTGGCCTTTTACTTCATTGGGGAAAGAGATGAAAAATCAAAGGAAAATCAAATCAAGATTCATATCATAGTCATATCAAAACTATAAATATTTTATAAGTAATAGAACAAATGCCGTAGTTTCCCATAGGAGCAATAGAACTCATTATTCTATCACTACAATTGTATATATTAAAAAATCTTATTAAACTTATTTTAAGCTTAAGAAAAATTGTCCAAAAATTTTTCAGCTTCAATTTTTCTTTTGACCCAATTCAGCTTCCATTTTTGTTCGCAGGAAGAAGACACGCACAAGTAATAGATGGTTAAAGCTTTCATCCGCTACGCTGAGATATTTCATTTGACTTCAGGATCTCATACAAGTCACCCATTTTTTCAAACACTTGCGGCAATACAACATCTATCCCTCACCCACTAAGTTTTCTACGATCATATTTTATGTGAAAATGTTTAGAACCTAAGGGAAGGCATTTCTGGATCATGAAATCAGCAACAGTCCAAGACTCTATAGCCCCCTTGGATAGCTCATTAGCTCTCGAGGTTCTGAGTATGCAAGAAGGATTGCTTCGTTAGTCCACCACCCTTTATACATATACTGCGACAGTATCTTAAGTTCCCAGTGACAACAATCACATGGCCGTACACCAAATTCCTACATGGAAAATCATATAAGGTTAGCGCAGAAAAATTCTAGTTGTTAAGAAATAGAAACTGCTAATGGGTTCCAAAGCCGAAGACCTTTATTAAAAATGGCCAATTTGCCATGCAGAAATGCCAGAACATCACCCAAAACACGTTCTGGTACGATGACACTGTAATTCATTGAAACGAGTATTTTGAGCTACGGAATGCAGGAAGTTGGACGGATCTTTATAGGAGCAGTTCGAGTTTCTCATCTTTTAATTGCAGTATGTGTTCTATACATCAGGCCCAGATGCAAACATGCTAATTAGACCTCTGAACACCTGTGCAGAGAGTTGGCATGCTGGAAAGGATTCTCCATCCAAGTTCCAGGTACTTTCATTGCTTGCAGAAGAGAAGGTGAATGCGGTTGTCTGTGTATCATGAATAAATGACTGTTTTATTCTCATTGTACGAAGAAATATAAGAAGAACAAGATGATGAAAGATGATAATTGTACCTTATGATGCTCCACAAAATCCAAATTCAGAGGATGACCACCCTTTCTGGCAAGTTGTGTAAGGTGCCTGCATCATCCAAATAATCTTGTGATTTGATACCGTCTTAACCACGTACCTTTAAGCATACAAAAAGACATTTATAGAGCTTCTAATAACTTAGGTATTTATGCAAATTCTCTTACCATAAAAAGAGAGGATGAGGACAGTCCTTAACAAGTATCAGGTGCATGAAACCATCACCAAGATGTGCATCAGCCACTAGTCCATCAGGAGATCGTTCATTACGGCATGAAATCACCGCTGCACCGACACTAAGAAAACGGCCCTTGCATTGGAGCCATTTTAAATCTCCAGTGTCACTGCACGAGTTTGTTTTTGCATCACAAACAGGACACTTCACAGAACAAGTCACTCTATCCTGTGCTTTTGGCAATCTCCACCACTGTCGTGTTCCACCAGCAGTAGAAGCTTTACCAGCTGGTGGATTCACAGTTTCGACATCCACATATGCAACCTCTGCCTCATATGACCTGAAAAATGAAATTTTCTGAAGAAGAGCTACTATGGAGTAAAAACTTGACTGAAGAGTGAAGCAGTTGGTTAAGAGGCAAGGAGTTACTTGTGTTTCAAGAACACTTTTGTTCCAGCATAGTCATAACGTTTAGGGCCCATCCAGCGATACTTTTCGCTTTCAATGATGACATCCCCATAAAATCCGTACCTGTTACAGTGGTTTCCAAATTTTAAATAAATAAAAAGTCCTAATATTTCCTATCATTTTTTCTGCCATGAAATCTATCCAAATCTACCCATCTTCAGCTCAATCAAGCTAATTTCTTCGTTTAGTTCCTAAATTACTGTTTGGACAATATCCAGTGCTTTTCTTTCTCCACTCATAGCTGAATATTTCAAGGTGCATTTAAGTAAGACAAGTAATCCATTCCAGGTCCCGACATTGTAGAGTTATGCTGCATTTGCGGATGGATCACAGCATAATTGCTTTATTTATGAAAAAGTCTGCACTAACAAGTTCAGGTAGCTCTTATGGTTCCCGGCTCAGCAACATTAACATGACACAACCACTATCACTAACTATGTTTGTGTATTTGTATTAGCATAAATGTCTCTATCTATGATATATATATATATATATATATATAGAGAGAGAGAGAGAGAGAGATAGATAGATAGATAGAGAGAGAGAGAGAGAGAGAGAGAGAGAGAGAGAGAGACCCAACAAAAGAAGCAGCATAGCGGACAGAAGGTGCATCTGTGGATGAAGGGGTAGTTTTCCACCTGACAACTTGAGCAATGTCAAGATGTCGCCTTTTACCTAGGATAATTTGCAGAGCAGATGTAGCAGCATCTCGAGTGCCAGTAGTACTGCAAAAAAGACAGAAAATTGTTCAAAAAACCTCAAAGAGGTTTGTGACCTAATGTAAAATTCAGTTAAAAAATCAAAGAATAAAATTAAAACCAAGTGACACAAGAATAGGAGAAAAAACACAATATCATTATTTTGTTATACTCTTCATGTGTACGTCACAGATGGAGAATTTATATAGTCATTTTATTTTTGTGTTTCTGGATACTGGTCATATGATTCGATTACCCTCACTATTGACCTATTCAGGGGTATTCTTATAATTTTGAACAATTTGCGAGCTAAGCTACAATAAACAACTTGACAGCATCCTCATTCTCTTTTTATGTCTCATCTCTTCATTTTCAACGAAAGGGATTAAGCTCTGATTTTTTCTTTCCTGTGTTGTCTCTCTTTTGTAGTGTGAAATAGAAAACCCTGAGACTCCCACATGAGCTTCTAGTATGAGGTTTTGTGTTCTCAACATTGAGAAAAAAAAAAAAAAAAAAAAAAAAAAAAAAGGAATAACCTTATTCCCGTCCATGAGTCATCAAAAAATTTGTTCTATTCTGACAGACAAGAAAATTCATGTAACAAACCCCCAGAATACTAGAAATTTATGTAATTACTGTTCTCCATAGATCAAATTATTTTAAACACCACCATATTCCTGAACTTGCACGTTAGATCAAAAGTCACAGGAGAGCTTAGTCTCCAAAATGGCAACGACAAGATGCCTTCATGTAAATACAACATTGAATGGAAAAATGTCCATAATGAGAAGTATTAGGACAAGCTCATGGCTAACAAGAGTGAGCAATAGCACACTTTAAGTTGCTTGCACTCAACTTAATATAGTATCAGAGTGGGTTGGATTTGTGTTTTCCAGATTATTGTGTATTACAGACTCAATATGGTGAGAACCAGCTTATTTGTGTGGCTCCTGTCCACTACTGTTTGTTACAATGTCTTAGGCCCTCCATGTGTAAACCTGAGCATGTGGGAGATTATCAGTAGGAAAAAAATCCGACTTTGGAAAGTATTCCTGAACTTGAACGTTAGATCAAAAGTCACAGGAGAGCTAAGTCTCCAAAATGGCAACGACAAGATGCCTTCATGTAAACACAACATTGAATGGAAAAATGTCCATAATGAGAAGTATTAGGACAAGCTCATGGCTAACAAGAGTGAGCAATAGCACACTTTAAGTTGCTTGCACTCAACTTAATATAGTATCAGAGTGGGTTGGATTTGTGTTTTCCAGATTATTGTGTATTACAGACTCAATATGGTGAGAACCAGCTTATTTGTGTGGCTCCTGTCCACTACTGTTTGTTACAATGTCTTAGGCCCTCCATGTGTAAACCTGAGCATGTGGGAGATTATCAGTAGGAAAAAAATCCGACTTTGGAAAGTATTAAGAAATTTTATCGTTTATAAGATTGAACAAGAGGTTGCCTAAGTGCACCCAAGTTAACACAGACCATTTTGATGGGAAAAAAAAAGAATTACAGAAAAAGAGAAACAAGCTCATCCAAAATTATGAGTCTTTTCAATGAGAGGGAAAAGTGGCCTGAGTTGGCTGCAGCCAACCTGCACATTAAAATTGTCCTTTTTGCAGAAATTCCATCTAACGCATTATATTCACAACAATGTCATTATTTAATTTTGACAAAAATAAGAAAGAACATCTAAATTACATGAACATGAATAATATGATTTTTTTAAATGTTATGACCTTCATTTACTTAGAAATATTGTTATTACAGAATATAGTACAACGTTAGTTTACAAGCTACTGGGGTAGGTGTGGCTAGTTGATAAAGGTTAAGGGCTCTCTTCTCTCAACTAGCAAGAGTCACCCCATCTTTTGCAAGTTTGTCAACAACTGAGTTAGCTGACCTAGGGATCTTTGTCCATTTGACCTGCCAATCTGTTGTAGCTTCTGACATCTCATCAAAGATGTGTTTCAACTACCAAAGGAGTGTGGATTGCCCCAACAGACAACTCCTGCAGAGTCCCTTTCAATTTGATTGTTCTCATCAAAGTGCTGTAAGTTGAATTCCAGCAAGGACTTGAGCTCCTGCATTGTTTGAGCACTGACTCACTGGTTCTGAGTATGCCAGCAGTGCTTATCCTGAACAATCTCTAAATGCCCCCGAAACCCCACAGGGCTTGGAAACCCAGTGAAGACCTGTCGAAGTTGAGGGGCTTCCACTCTTGGCAGGACTTCTGCCCATACTCCCTTTTCTCTTTAAGCAAAGAGATTTAGACAATTTAAAAATTTAGTGCAAATTTTTTAGCTTCTTTTGGAAACATAAAGAAAATCTAATTTCTTCTTCTTTGTCAAGGCTCTTCACACAATTGACACAAGGAAGCACGCTAGTGAGAAGTGCACACTTTAAACTGTATCCTTAGCTAAAATCCATTACTCCCTTTCCATAAATTTCATTTGGAGTATTCTAATACTTTGCAAGTCACTCAACAGAAAAGGCAAATCCCTAATTCATTGGTGCACTACTCTACCCCTTTTGACATCTCCAAACAATCTCAGGTAACAAGCCATACAAGTGCCCACGTGCAAGGATTGCAAACAAACTCAAAATTGAATGGAATCATGAACATGAGAAATACCAAATCACTATGGCATCAGTGGAGCCTGCAGGTATAATCCCAAACCTAAACCATTCATGCGGAATTGAAAATGTGGCATCTCTATCTGCAAGATCAAACCAACAACAGTAAAACCATCAAAACTGAAGGCCTTCAGATATTTATTCCAATAAACCACGAAGAAAGCTATTTTAGTCACGAGTAATCAGATGACAAACCCATATTTTTGGAGAAAAGAAAAGGCTTAACTAACCTTGGTTGCATGATCCATCCTTCGCTCCTGTCACCCAGTTAAGCACAATAAGATATTAGGATAGATATCCATCATCTTGGAATTCACCTACCAAGTGAAATTCCTAAATAAGAAAACCCAGCCATACCACCCTTCAAAAAATTGATTTACAGGTACATACGGAAATCTTTGTGGACTGAATCCATGGCTTCAGGAATGTGAAGAAGAGGTTCTTGGTCTTGCCCTTGATCCAAAGAAGGGCCAAAGGTGCTGCTGCTACTGTTACATACTCCCTCTCCAGGACAATTATTGGTATTGCCAAAAGAGTTCTTAAATTCTACAGGGGCTGGTGGGTAAGGGGCATTGTGCCTTGACAAGAGAAACCCATTCAGTATTTCATTGAAGAAACCATCCCCTCCCTGGCCATATACGAAATTGAGTCAATCTAAAGTGACTGGTAAAGAACTATAGCCAAGTAGGTAGAGACATGAAAACTTAGTCCTTAAAGTATTTATATAGTTTACATAGTTAACAGCCAGCAAATTCATGACCTCCAACCTCCAAACAAAACCAAAAGTCATATCTGAAAATAACATAAATTCAACACTAATATCATGCATAACCATTAGAAGAAGAAAAAAAAAAATACAAAATATAAAATAAAATAAAATAAAATAAAATCATGCAGTAAAAAGAGTAGGACATGGACATGTATATTCAGTGAAATAAAGCAAATCCTGATTGAGGAGTTAGTGACTTACTACAGCAATAACACCATCATAGGATTTAAGCTCACTAAATGTAATAGATGACATCATATCAAATGCATGCCCCGCCCTCTCTGTCACCACCACCTGAACACATTGAAGCTAATTCAGTCAAACAGTTCTTTTTTTTACCCATTATGTACTCCCTGTTACAAAATTAGTGAGGCCTTTTAACCTCATAAAAATACATTTTATAATCTCACCTTTGTTCTTACTTTAGCAGAACAGAATATGGGAGCAACACCTTCCCAAGTTCTAAGGCCTTTCCCTTTACCACTTAATGGATGGACAAAGACCTGATTATTAAGGCAGAAAGTAAAGCTCAAGAATAGCTTTTCTTCAAGACCATAACTGAAGCAAAATTCAGAAACCAAAAGCTAAAAATTGTACCAAAAGGTTCTTTGGCCTCCCAGGTTGTAAGCTTAAAGAAGCATTAATTCTTTCTGTCCACAAGAGACATGTCTCCACATCACTGTTCCCGAAAATATATACAACTGGTACCCAAGGAGAATTTTGGGCCTTGGATTTTTGAAATCCATGCACAGCAAAACGATACATCTGCAGGCAGACCAAATATGATGTAAGAGATTTATGAATATTTTGATTAAGAAATCTCAACAAGCAGCTTTAATAAACAAAATGTGTACCATAACCTTGGAACCCCGCGATAGGAAGTGTGCTCTCGAATTTGGGATTATTGGTTCATGAATTGTCCCCCAGTTGATGAAATCAGTAGCATAAATGTTCGAAAAACTAACCTCAGTCATAACGAATGAGGCAAAGCCCAAGCAATCCTTCTGGTAATCCAAACATAAACAATGAGATGAAAGAAACAAATTGCTTTAGTATGGCATCAGCCTTCCAAAGAACCTTTTTATTGTAAATATTGCTTATCATAAGAATAACCCGCAGAGATATCCAGAGCACTTGGAATCAAAGTTAAATGAGATAAGAATAACAATGGTAATGGACATCACGCTCAAACAGCTAATTATCTAATGTTAGTTTAAGCAGATGTAACTAATTTTGGAAAAATGATGATCTCAAATTGCAATTGAAAAGAAATAACACAGAAAGTGTTTTTGAGACCTAGTAAGCCATTTACATTGTCATGGAAACTACAAAGCCACCCGCTGAACCAAAATTCAGTTTGTAACTACTTATGATTAGTAACGAAATGCTAGTCTGAAATTCCTTTTAAAGTAAATCTCACTCATTTTACATTTCTAAGATGACTCTTTCTTCGCAAAATATTGATAATGGCCAAATTTTCCCTTTTCAACAAATGTAATGAGGTCTGAAGCAATTCCACATGAATGACCATTTTCCTTTCTAATAAAAAAAGAAATTGCCCGCCAAAGCAAGGGAGTCGGACCGAAAAAAGATGAACCCGACGAGCCACAATTGAAGGAGTGTAATTTAACCCACAGGTTGCCTCCATCGTAGCTTTTTCTCTTTTTAAGTTTTCAGTGGAGCATCTCGCCAACCTTGAGTTGGTGTCAGCGGTATACGAGAAAAATCGAACACGACAAACTTAAAACTTAATAAGTTTACAATTAAATATATCGTAATTTCTTTTTTATCTAGTCCAATGAAGGAGGAAGAGAACGTCAAAAACACTTAGAAGAAACCTACACTTCCCTCGGCTCTAACCGACTTCCAGGACAGTGAATCTGAATCCATAAGAACGACGACCTCTCCGACATGATCCAAGTGAAAAGTGGCACTCATCGTTCTGGGAACAGGTTTGTCCCCCCGATCATCATCAGACCTGTCTCCGTTCCCCGCCATAGAAAGCAAGAGCAGATGTCTCCAATGTCGGACGAAGTATAGCCGGGGTGGTCTCGGAGAGAATTCAGCTAATACACATCATTCTTTTCTTCTGCAAAAGGACACATCGGCACTACAAAACCGGGAAAAAGGCTTGATCCAGACAAAACAGAATCATGGAATCGAATTGCCTATTCCCTTGACGGCTTGACCCCTGTTCCAGCCTTCTTCTTCTCGTGCGTCAGGTTGCATGAACGCGCACGGCAGTTGCCATGATTTGGGCATCGTCTATCTAGCTGCATTGTGCAGGCCCCACGAGTCCAAATACTCTGATGAAGATGTTGGTTATTGAATACGACTAGAAATTAACGCTTCTAATAGCACTTATGTCATTATGTAATACGTTCCATTATTAACAGATGAAATACTATTTTAACCCCTAACAACTCCTACGTTATCTGATTGTGTCTTCACATGTATTTCAAGAAAGCTGAGAGAGACAGAGACTTAACCCCTAATGTTCCCTGTCATTTCTTGCCTACTGTTGTGATTTATTATACTCCTTGAAGCATAACAGAAAATACATCATAACATTCTTTCAGAACAAGTACGTTAGCAGTTATTTGGAGATGCCCAGAGAGGCGTATTGAGCTGACGCAAAAGATCTAGTCGCAGAAGTATGGTATATTTTTCCTTAAGGAGAACTGGGGCAACTTACAGAATTCACGTCACACTTCACATTCATAACCCTTCATAAGAAGACTAAAAACTTGCAAATCAACACTACACGCATAGAAACGGGGAAATGTCAACATATTCAGATTTGATCCCTCGTTCTCTCTAGTTCTCTCCAGTAATAGAGAGCTGTTGCTTCTCCTAGACAATAAAAAAAAAAAATTCAAATTGCGTGTATCATTTGTAGGACCAAGCTTTCTTCACCTGCATACCCAGTTACACGACTGGGTTCAACGATTTGCCAGTTTTAGATTAAGGTCCCAGTGAGCTTCTAGTTCAAGAGAGACATTGTTGTTCCGAAAGTGTACAACAGAAATTTTACCAGTGTAGCAGATGCGGCTGCCAGGTTTAAGGATCCCCATTCATCCCGAGCAATAGATCAATGCTGCAGCAGTTCAGTTCTCAAAAATTATTGCAACGATCATACCTCATTGCCATCAGCGTTGAGTCAAGAAACCCTCTTCTTCAAGTGCAGATAGTCCTCAACAGGGTTGGTTCTTGCAGGTAAGAAGGAAATCAATCTTGTTTCAGGCTTAGGTTCCAATCGGACTTTAGAAACAACACTAGTTCTTTACAGCCTCCACTAAAAAGTTTGGAATACATGAAGTGTGATTTAGTCACTCAGCAAAGCATTACTTTCAAAGTGGACTGTTCTACATAAAATGTTACTCAAAATGCTAGCCATTTCGAGGCAAATAGAAGAGTGGTACAGGGTTTTTTTTTTTTTTTTTTTTTTTTTTTTTCAGTCATACAATTAATGGTATTTTACAAGAACATTAGATCCACGGACTCTTGAAGAACACCTTATTAAAGTACTTTAGAGTGTAAAAATCTCTGAACCAATTCTGCAGCAATTGCTACCTGTGTTACAGCCACCAAAATGCTCTTAGAGATATCAAACAGCTAAATTGAAAGAAAACAGTTTCCATGCCCATTTAGGGTGGAGACAGTACTGTTGAGAAGAACCCGAAAAATGGATTAGCCGTTGCTCCTGTTCACCTCTCCCACCAGTAACCTTGAGAATAGCAAGGGACAAATAGCATTGAAGTTGACATTCATCAAAATGAGCACATAATTTGGTTTGCAAGTGGTTACTTGTAAGGCTAAAGCAAGCCAAATAATAATAGAAACATGGGAGGAACCTCAACAATCTTCACACATCTAAGGGGACAAATGCCGAGCATATGAGAGACACTTATGATGAAGATGTTAGAGAGGCAATAGCTAATCTCAAAAGCAGAAAATTGAGGAAGGAAAAAATTAAAGGAACACTTAAAAGTAGAGCAAGCAGGTAAATAACAAGATAATAACCCTTCTCAAAAAAAAAAAAAAAAAAAAAAAAAAAACTAGACAATAATGTGTGTAAAAGAAGGTTCAACAATGCACCTGTCAGGATCATCATATTGTAATCAATCGGAGGAGGGAAAAACATGCATGGAGGAGAGGTAACAAAAAATTTAAGGAACATAGACTCAAAGGCCCTAAGATAAATGGATTTAAGTGGTGAAAAAAAGAAACATCATCATAGCAGCTTGAATCTCAAAAGGAGAACTTATTATGTAACGAACAGTCATGAACTGCTTTTCATGCAGACAAATAGAAAATCTGCATTTTAAAGTGGGTTCCAATTACAATGGACATTAGTAAAAGGAAGGTACCTTTATTGTAGCTCCAGATTCTCTTCTGATCATAGAAATGTTGGATCCATGCTTTCCAATTAAACCTCCAATCAAGGCCTCTGGTATTACCATTTGTGATTGAACATGTTCAGCTGCAAAAGTGATCATCTTAAGTTTTGTTATAAGATTAAAATAAGTCTAATCCCGTGCAATTATTCATGCAATTAAAGTAAGCTGCATGGTACACATGTTGAAGTCGGATCATGGGTCATCCCAGCGTAACTAGCTACTTAAGAAGCCAATAGCTCAAGCTTATGAACTCACATCCTAAGTTCATACCACGATAAGTTTTAAGTCTGGTTCAATCATTAAATGATTAACCAAGTTAGGAGGGTTCTTCCCAATAAATACACATAGGATATTTCTAATATCCGATCCATGTGGAACAATAATTAACACCGCGCACATATGGGCCCTCTTTATGGCTTCTATACATGGACAATTTTTTAGTGGAGACTCATGACAATCTGCCCACTATGATACTAGAAAAAGGCAAGATTTAAATCAATGACCATTCCATGATGACTGGCCACTTAGGAGGTCTATTGTGCAAGTATAAAACTAATAGACCCACATAAAAATTCCAAATGTACGAGTACTAACCTGAAGAAGGTGGTAAATGTGGTGGATCTGAATGGCCATAACTAACATTATACATGGGCATGACTGCAATTACTTTTTTTGGTGGATTTTCCCTACATAACAAAAAGAATAAACTAAGATCACGTGTCATAAAAAGAAGAGTGGATTAGAAACGTGGCAAAAACCAAAAAGAGAACCTTAGTTTGTTGGCAATTTTCTCCAAGGCTTTTAACACTTCTTCAATGTTACCTGAGACCTGTGTTAAACAGGCGTGAGAAAACTATTGATTGATAGAACAAATGCATCATTTGAAAGTTTAAACAACTGTCTGCTATTGATTCCAGGCAAAGACAATTCAGGTGAAATTTTTTCAAGGTTAATTACCAATAAAACTACAGATACTTACAGAATAAGGAATAAGTGACTAGATGAGGAGCAATAAAGTAGCAAGCACCGTAAGTTCAAGTAGAATAAAACAGCTAATAGAACAATTGATTTTTTTCGTCAACATTATTCTTCACTCGAGTCTAAAAGACTAAAACTCAATATTCACTTATCAAATTCCAACTATAGAACAGTTTCTTAGAAATATATATCATGCATATAGGATATAGAGACTGAATGAGAGAGAGAGAGAGAGAGACAGAGGGAAAAAAAATAAAATAATTCAAATGATACAGATACTCTTAAATGTAGATAATTACTATTTAGAGAATATTAGAAGATTTGGAATTTGCTTGACAATTTTGAGACTAAATATGCATAAAGTCGGGTCCAGAGCCCATCCAAAATGACTAGAAGTTAAAAAACCTTCTTTTCTCAGCCAATAAACCCATGATCATGTAACTCGGTTTTCAGTATGGGTCTAATTTTAGTATGGACTCTTGTACATGGATAGTTTGATGATTTGAGGAGACACCTAAGTCCGAGCCACCCCCTGAGATACCATGTGAAGTTAGGTCTATGAGGAACTTTCTCATTCAACACTACCCTACATCTCTAGGCTAACACAAGCCTGAGATGTGGGGAAATAATTGGGGGAACAGAACCGGGCCATAGCTCATACAAAACCTCCTCTGATAAAATATAAGTTGGGTCTTGGACCCGTCTCAAAATGAGTAACAAAGTCAGGACACTCTTTTCCCAACTAAGAAACATGAAATCATATAACTCAGCTTCCAATAATGCACAATTTTCTAACAGTATCCTATGTTCAAAAGTGTACTTCAGACAACAAACAAAAATTACTTGATAGATCTTCCAAGATAGACCAGATCACTTACTAGGAGTAAAATTGTGGTTCTTAAAGCTTTGATTTCAAATTTCTATGCATAATTCACTTACTTAATTTTCAAACCTACAGAGTATTGTTTCTACATAAATCGTGGTGACTCTCTCCCCATTAAGAACTGAATTTTAACACTTAATTTTCTGTTGATGAGTCTCAGTCGGAACTTTTAACTCAAATAACACATATCAGGGCCATATGCTTAAATGCAATCCAAGAGATCTTCTTGGGACAAAAGAACATCCAAAACTGATGATAATGAGAACTTCAATGTTTCAGATTGAAAAGGAAAATCAGATGGTTAACACGCAAAGAAGTGCAGAAAAGGTAAGGAAAAAGAAACGCTCACCTGCACCATGCGATCAGATTCGTGAGCAGATGCACAAGAAGGTAACTGATTTTGAGCTAAAATCATGACAGCTGCACCTGAAGAACTCCTTATGTTTTCAATATTTTGACCAGAAACTCCAATCAGACAACCTGCTTGGGATCCAGCTATCAAGAGTTTCACAGTATTGGAAGCAGCATGTCCAGGAGCAACTGTTGTGGTCAAATTCTCATCTCCCTGCTCAGCCTAAGGACAGAATGTAAAATAGAAAATAAATAAATGCTCGTGAGAAACAGGTAAACAACGTCAAAGAATTGACCTGCTTCTCACTACTCGAAGAATGATAAAAAAAATAAGAAAAGAATATTGGTAGCAAAATTTTTCCAACGTGATCGGATAGCAATAAAGGAAACAATATCAATCATTTTCAGCACGAGTTTCAAGCAAAGAAAAATATAGATTCACCTGAAGAATGATTTTGGCAATACGATACAGAGCATTCTCCGCATCAGAAATAACACTGTCATCGTCTGTGGAACTTATAATAATTACCCGCTCCTCGTGTCGCTGCCACACAAACATAAAACATACCTTTGAGAATGCATAAAAAAATTCATCCGCTTCTCTCTATCAGTACCTTATAATGTGCACTAGTCTTAAAAAGAGCTGCCATAAGGTGATGAGTTTTCTCTTTCCAATTGCTGCGCCACCGAACTCACACAAGCATGAAGCCAAAGGATGGACCCTCATTATATCGAGAGAGACACTCAGATAAGTTAGTAAGCTTCTCAAGGTGCTTACAGCGACAGCGTCCGCAATTTTGATAGCGGCACGTGTTTCTTCTCTAATCCTTCGGATCTGGCTTCCTCCTTTCCCAATCACTCTCCCGATTTGCCGCGAAGGCACGACAATCCGAAACAAAACGTCGTGAGTCTTTCCCCTGCGCTTAGACGCTGGAGCATCGTCGGAAGAACGACAATCCTCCGGTGCGGGGGCGGCGCCGTCAAGATTATCGTGGCTCCGTGAGTCGGAGCCGTGAACGCGGCGACGCTTCCTGCTGCTATCCCTTCCGTGTTCTCCCTCGTCGGAGACGGATGAAAGAGGGGAAGGGCTCCCCGGTGCCCCGCCTTTCTCTTCAGACATGGCGGCAAAAGGTCGAGAGCGAGACCAACAGCGCTGAGACGCGCCAGACGTGACAATTCATAAAAGACCGTCGTAACACATAATTCAGCCGGCTTTGGGCCTGGGTTGCGTGACTGCTCCAGCCCAAGATTTCTCAACTCGAAATCGGACCCCGAGTCCGTGTCCCGTTCAACCGAACCCTTGGCCGAGTCGGGTCAAACGAGTGCTGCTGACGCATTCAGCAAACGAGTTTTTCTTCTTCTTTTTTTTTTTTTTTTAAAAAAAATATCGGTAAACCCATTGATTAAAGCCAAATAGGACATCATTGCATAGTACATGGGTTGGGCCTTTTTCAAATAATTCTGAAAAATAACAAAAAATCTAATGTTTATTATACAATATGTCCTATATATGCATATATAATTGGTTATTTTTTATTTTTTATAAAATTTCCCACAATTTGTACTTGTATTATGTTTAAAAACCCTTTTACTTGTTCTGTTGTTCATATATGTACTTAATTAGGTTAACAAATAAGTAGACTTAGTACTTTACCACTTGAACCCGTCCACTCGGTGAATTTGAACTCAGTCTCGGATCAACTCGCCTGGTTGGAACACAGCTGATTTTGGAGTTAAAATCGTCCGAGTCAGTTGAGTAGTCATGAGACTCACTGATGCAAAAAGGTGAATCGGATAGGCGGTACGCTTCTGGTTTTTCGTAACCGCTACAACTGCAACCTGGTTGTTTTTAACCCTCGAAAGTCGAAATTCAATTTCTGCCCCCCGCTTCTTAAAGCCGAGGTTGAGAAGAGGGAGTGAGGAACAGCAGAAAAGTATACTCATTACTGAGCGTGGAGACGCTGTCGGAGGGAAAGAAGATGAACTCCAAGGAGTCCTACCGCAACGAACTTCGAACCGCGGTCCGTCAGCTTTCGGATCGATGCCTTTACTCTGCTTCAAAATGGTCTGGACCGTGTTTTCCTCTCGTGAGAATTTTCCTCATCTCGATCTGGGTACGGACTGAAGGTCATTTTGCATTTTCTGGCTTCTCAGGGCAGCAGAACAGCTCGGTGGGATCGAACCGGAATCTGCCAAGTTCAACCCGTCCCGTTACACGCCGGCTCTCCGAAGTAGCGGTTCCTATTCCCGTAGCCGCCGGTCCCGCGGAGGAGACATTACTAACACCCCCGTAGCTGGCGTCTCCTATGTCAGCACCCCTAGTTTGGTTGATGATGAAATAGAGAATGATTACTATTTATTAGCGAAATCTTACTTTGATTGCCGCGAGTTGCGGCGAGCTGCTCATGCTCTGCGTGGCCAGACAGGAAAGAAGGCTACGTTTTTGCGATGCTATGCCCTTTACCTGGTTTGTTCTACTCCATTCTGCTCATAATCAGAAAATTGTTTTCCTTCTTGTTCATCAACCATCTTGCTGTTGAGGTTTGATGTGGCTCCAATAGTTCTACAGCGACCAGTTGAAAACTATGCTGCATTACGGTTGTTTTATTTTCTTTCGCTTTTGTCTTGCCTTAAAGCTTTGTCGTAGGATGGCATACATTATTTGTGATGGTTGTTGAGTTACTAGTTTTATAGTCGAAAGGATGAGAAATGGTACAGTTTTATCATATATGGTAATGACGGGACTGGATAACAACGGCCTCTTTCCTCTGTAATTCCACTTTGCAAGGAATAAGTGAAACTACACTGTATTCACCCGTCATTCACTTTAATCCCGTTTGCTTGGGTTGTGATATGGTTGATTTGAAAAATTCTCTTGAAATTTCACAATTTTACTTCTGCCAAATCGAGGAGGAGATTGAGTAAGAAATCTGTAATGACTTGCAAGTTTCATTGTGCGGAAGAAATACTCAAAAGTCCCTCTAAATGTTCTTTTGTATGTAACTTAATTTTTCAACATGGAGCAATTCACTTTGGATGGCAAGTTAGTCACTAACATTGGTAAATTTATTATTGTATATGAATTTATTCAATTGGAATGGTCCTAGCAGTGACGAGTGCAGTTGAATATCAAGTGGATGGGTTTGGATGGTGCATCCACCCGCTTATTTCTTAAATTAGCATACTATGTAGCATATGTTTTACATCCTTTAGTGTTTCATACTTCTATTTACTTGAATATGAACATTTACAAACTACTATCTGTGTTGCTTCTGTTAAGTTAGCGTGTTTTAAGCTAGAAAAGAAGTTACCTCATTTCTAAACTATAAAGTATATACATTTTCAAGAAAAAAAAAATATAAAGTATATAAGGAAAACTGCAAACTTCTTGCAAATACAGTCCTGTAAAAGAGAAGTTATCTGGATATGTATTTCATATGTCTACCACTATGCTTTTTCTTCTGAAATGGTTATCATGATGCTTTAATATTTGACCTTCTCACGTGGTTTTTTTATCCCCCTTGTAATGGGCTTTCATGTATTTTAATTTGATTAAGACAAAAGGAACTTTAGATCTAGGGCTTTAGTTTTGTGTTTGATCAAACTTTTCCTGTTTCATCTGTGTTTTCTTTCTCTAATGAAGGCAGGAGAAAAGCGAAAAGAGGAAGAAATGATAGAGCTTGAAGGACCTTTAGGGAAAAGTGATACAGTGAACAATGAATTGGTTTCCCTTGAAAGGGAATTATCTGCACTTCGTAAAAGAGGGAACCTTGATGCATTTGGACTGTACTTATATGCCATAGTGCTTAGAGAAAAAGGCTGTGAAGACCTTGCTCGACCCATTCTGGTTGAGTCAGTCAACCTATATCCTTGGAATTGGAGTGCATGGTCAGATCTACAAAATCTATGCACCACTCCCGACATCTTGAATAACCTCAATCTTAAAAACCACTGGATGAAAGACTTCTTCCTGGCTAGTATATATCAAGAACTCAAAATGTATAGTGAAGCTCTTTCAAAATATGATAATCTGCAGGGAGTTTTTCGTTTCAGTGACTATATTCAGTCTCAGATAGCCACAGCCCTGTACAGTTTAAGAGAACTTGATGATTCAGAAATACTATTCGAAGAGCTTCTAAGAAATGACCCCTACCGTGTAGACTCCATGGATGTATACTCCAATGTACTGTATGCAAAAGAGAGTTTCTCTAGCTTGAGTTTTCTTGCTCACCGAGTTTTCTTGTCTGATAAATACCGACCTGAATCTTGTTGCATAATTGCGAATTATTATAGTTTGAAAGGACAGCATGAAAAATCTGTCTTGTATTTTAGGAGGGCTTTGAAACTAAATAGAAAGTATTTATCAGCTTGGACACTGATGGGTCATGAGTATGTTGAGATGAAAAACATGCCTGCTGCTACTGATTCATATCGGCGGGCTATTGAGATAAACCCCCGTGATTACAGGGCCTGGTATGGTCTTGGCCAGACTTACGAGATGTTGGCCATGCCCTATTATGCTCTTCATTACTATTCTCGATCAGCATATTTACAGCCTACAGATTCCCGATTATGGAATGCCATGGCAATGTGCTACCGTTCAGAGCAACTTAATATGCTTGAAGAAGCAATTAAGTGTTATAAAAGATCAGCAAACTGTAATGATAGGGAAGGGATTGCATTATACCAACTGGCTAAACTTAATAGTGAGCTTGGACATTCTGATGAGGCTGCATTTTATTATAAGAAGGATTTGGAAAGACTGGAAATTGAAGAGAGGGACGGGCCTAATATGGTTGAGGCTCTGCAGTATCTTGCAAATTACTGCAAAACCCAGGGAAATATGGATGATGCACAGATGTACTTTGCACGTCTCTTGCATTTTTCTGGTCCTGTAAGTTTTCTGTTGGTTTCTAAATTTTTGTTTTCTTCTATCTAGGTAGAGCATGATGTTGCTTGTCTTGGAAATATTAAATTGCTTCTGCCTGAGTCGAGAGAACCAGGATATGCTGTCTGCAATGGTTGTGTAATCCTAGTCGCACGAGCCAATACCGATGCTTAAAAGTGTTGCTTACACTCTACACTCAAGGCAACACTTATCAGCATTGCTTTTGAATGATGCAGTGTAGGGCAAACCGACTTAGTCCCCTGTCTGTTAAAGCCCGCACACCTGCCTTGTGTGAAGGTGTGCTTTCATTGGTTTCACGACCTAGATCATACAACCTTTGTGTGCAGCAGATCTGGATCCAAATTGAAAACCCACTCTTGATCACGTTTTTGCTACTATGAATTGTAAAACATGTAACTCCTGAAGTTCCTTTCAACAAAAAATAAAGCTTGAGGGGGGAGGGAGTGTTCTACTCCCATCTCTTTAACTGAACCTTTTGTCTAAAATGTTGTTAATTCTTACTGTGCGAATGTTTGTGACAGGAAAAAGAAACAGCAAAGACTATTTTAAGAGGACTCAAATTGACTCAAACGAATATTCCTTCAATGGATGTTGAGCATTTCTCACCGTGAGGTTCCACGCATCAATTGTTTACCAACCATCCATATGAATGATCAGGTAATGAGAAATAGCTCTGGCACTCAAGTATAGGGCACAGATTGGATCAAGAGACTGAAAAACTAGGTTGTGTGAAACTTCTTCTGTACATCCTGATATGAAATATAGCTTTTGAAGGTTATCAGTCCGGTGTTGTTACTGCTTATTGTTGCATTCAAGTGCCAAAATTTTGTTGAAATGCACACATCTTAAGGTGTAATTTTGCAGTGGTACCATACGCAGTATACACGCCCACTCTCTAGCCCCCAGGCGTGTATATGAATTTAAAAAACAGCTCGAAAACTAAGGCAGCATTTGACATCGCTCTTTGATAAAGGACTTTATAAGATATCTCTCCGAAAGAGTCCTTTCTGGACAACTTGTTTTCTTTTTGTAAAAATGATTTTCCCTATGAAAAGGAGTTTTAAGCCTCCAAAGAGTTATGCCAAAATATCCCAAAGTCTAATTTATTCCAAATGTAAATGGCATACTAATTGGATCACACTTTTACCTTTTTTTTTCTCGTTTTAATCAATTCACAAATCTAATCAAAATACATAAATTCTTACATCCGATTGCATCTTTAAACATGTCAAGTACTTAAACTTGTTTGTTTGAGTCCAATAAAAGAGTGATAGATGGCACCATAATACAGTTTGGGAGGGAATAAAGAGAGCAATGGCAGTTTGATTTTAGGGTTATTATTATATTATTATTGTTATTATTGTTATTATTATTAGTAATTTAGTATTAGTAATTTAGTATTAGTAATTTAGTATTAGTAATTTAGTATTACTATTATTATTCTTATTATTCAGAAACAGAAAAGACCGGGAAAACCCGCTAACGATCTAAAGAATTTTCAGTGCGGATCAAAACAAGGAGCTCGACGGAACCAGGAAGGGTGCATTTACTGGGGTTTCTCACACACCCCCGCGAATTCGTGATGGAAATCTCCATAGAGCAAGCGGCAGAAGTCAGAAGCGAAGAAGGTGGGACCTGGTGGTGGGCTGCCGCCTCAGCACAACTGGCACTCGGTCTTGCTGCCTACAGACGAGGCTCCGGAGGTTCTCTTATGCCCGTCAAAGCCTTCGGTGTCGCCTCCCTCTTCGTCGGCGCCGGAGCAACCGCTCTGGCCGGTGTCGTCCGTGTCAATGGCATACATACGGTATTACTCTTCTCTCTCATCCTCAATAAGTTCCAGAAAAATTTGAGCTCTTATCTTATTCGTGAGGCAAGGCCTATTTGTTGCTCAACCCAACAAGGGGAATTTGTCTATTAAAGTGGAATTTTCATTTCATTCCAGTTTCCTCCTAACTTTATACGAGATTATGCTTTTATCGAATAAATGGTGATGCAGGTGGATGACTTGAAGGGAATGGGAGCGAGCATCAGGAGAGGGTTGGGAATTCCGCCGAGGGAAACTGCTTAATCCAGATGTAATTGCCTCCTTTTGTTGTAATGTGTTTCCTTGTTGTCTTTTGTTGAATAAGAATAGCACAGGAAGATCTAACTAGTCACTTTTGAGTATTGAAGCTTGTGGTTAATTTACCATGCATTTCATCATTGAACTATTGACTGAGTACCTTCTATGACCAGGTGGTATAAGTCATTTAGCTTGTTCATCTAGGGACGAAGCTGATATGAAGAATGAAAACATGACTGTATCATGACCTTGAAAATAAGTTGTTCTCTTTAGTAAAACACTAACTCATCTTAAGAAAGAAACTGCATATTTACTTATACTACTTCTCCCTCACCAAAGGATGGTCTTGCTCTTCCCAACCATTTTCACTACCACGGGTATACTGTAAAGACAGAACTTTCCTTTGTCACACTCCCTCTCTTGCTCGATTTTTTCTTCTTCTATACCATGGATCAAGGCCAGCTTATCAGGTACCATGTTTAAGCATTTAAGTGCATAATCTGACTGTGTCCAACAAATTTCTGGGTTTTGCTGATAGAGAATCCAAAAAAATGCATCGTTCCATTGTTTAACATGAGCTTTTATTTTTAAATTAAAAGACAAATATTACCCTTCCTCTAAAAAAATTTAAAAAATGAAAAAAGTATACTTCAGATTTTGCTGTTGATGAGGCCAAAACTGTTCAATTTCAGATCCCTCTAAGCATTTTACACCAGCAAGACAGAGCCTGCCTCTTCAAGATGATAACAGCCAGGCAGGGAGAAAGCTCTTTGCAATTTCACTACCAGTTTCCCTTTTTAGCACTTAGAGGATGGTGAGCAGGCTGCAAATATTGGTTTGAGCTTTTAAATGAAATATGTACACATTTGTTTGGGAAAATGATGGTAAAAGTATGTCAAGATACACAAATTGATACCACTTCCCACATGAACTTGATGAAGTAGAACTAGTACTATTTAAAGAGCTTGTAAGAAATGACCCCAACTGCGTAGACTCCATGGATGTCATACTTGAAAGTACTTTTTGTGAAGGAGAGTTTCTCTGTGTTCTTGCTCACTTGATTTCTTGGCTTATAATAACTATTTGAAGAGCTTGTAAGGAATGACCACTCGAATTAAGATATATCTATACTACAGAAATCTCTTGGATTATGTAGTCACGAAAGTTTTCTGGGTCTCCTTTAGACATGTTTTATTGCCTTCTTTCTCTTGGTAGATAGGGAGGAGGGTGGTTTGGAAATTTTATTGCTTTTGACTGAATTGAGTAACCTCTCAGGACCACATTACCAATGCAATGGTTTGTCACACAACTCATTCAGTTTCTTCAAGTAAAGAATTGAGCTTAGGAGGGAGGAGGACTTGTGCTCCGACCTCCTCACACATCTTTTGTCTAGAATGCTGTTAATTCTTATCTCTTACCATGCACAAGTTTGTGACAGGGAAAAAGTAACAGCAAAGAGTCTTTTTAAGGTGACTGAAAACGGCTGGAACAAGTCTTCCTTCACTAGATCTTTTGGAATTCTCTCTGTGGGTTTCCACCACTGCAATTGGTTACCAAAAAGTGTTTGGGTAATGCCAAAATGACTATCTACTATTCAGAAGCATAAGTTAGAACAGAATGGGAGATATTGAAAAATTCAGGTGTATAAAATTCTTCTGTGCATCCTGCCGTGTCCACTATGCAATGTTGTATTTAACAAACTCAACAATTCACAACTACAAGGATAGTTAGTATACAATTTGGTTGTTATATGGCGAAGGCAGTTCTCATATCGATTGTGTGTGTCGCAACAGCCCTATTAGAGATTGTCTAGATTTTGTATACATGGCTTTAGCTTTATATTCCTATTGTTTCCATAATATTGCTTCATTAATATGATTATAAGACGAGTAGACATGAATATGCACTCTACCTATCTCATACGGTTGGCATCCACAAGGAAGTTAATGTCTCTCATTGCTGCCATAAGAACTACTTGAGTAATCTCTTCATTGAAAGGCAATATCTAAGGCGTGGGTGGACCTTCCCAACAATGGTTGCTTTGTTAACAGGCAGATCTTTCTTAAACACTAGGGGAAAGTGTCAGGCTCAAGAGGCCGTTTCACATCTTTCAGGGAAGCTGCGCTGCGAGGGCTCCATTCAAGAAGGAACCGTCTGATTCTACAATAAGCTCCTCTTCTACTTGCACAAATATGGCAGAAGCTTTATTAATGCAACTGGATATGATGAATTTCTATCTCATGGGTAAACATATAATTCTTTCCTTGATATGATGAATTTTTCTTGCAATAAGATTGCCACAAATATAAATTATAACAACTTTCTTAATGCCAGTAACTCACTGCATTCCCATATCTTACGAATAAAGCTAAGATCTCCATATAGCTAAACTCAGTTCCTTTGATGGATACAAATATCAACAACTCGAAAAGAATATTTCCAGTTAAAAGTAAATACTAGTTGGATTCCATTGACAGCGGAAAGAACCCAGATTTTCAATCAAAGCAACTAGTGTATTTCATTACCACTGATCACCTCAGCAAAAATCAGAGGCTTGATCATTGTGATGAATTAAAAACCCACCTTGTCCGCACAACAAAGGATATAAAAAAGTACTACATTTGCTTTAACTTCATCCACTAAAATTAAGGGTCACCATGTTGAGGAAGAACTGAAAACAATTCCACATCCTTCATGCCAGGGCTTCTAACTGAGTATTGAAATGTCCATCCATGGCAAGCTCCAGCATGCACACCCTCTTTACTGACAGCAACAACAGCTCCTACAAAATCAGGATACTTACGAGCTATTCGTGCTATTGCATCCACTGCAGCACTGTGAGGATTCATTCCCCGTCTCATGCTTTCCACAACTTGGTAGCTGTTTTTTAAAGAGGAATTTCCTTTTTTAAAGTCTTCAACTGAATTGGCATATTTAAGATCTCAATGAAACATGAAGTCCAAGAGCACCCGAGTTTTCAACTGAAAATTTACCAGGGAAGGAAGCGCATCATGATATCTCCATCCCCTGTTGCCCCACAAGCACCAACCTCATCATCAGCATATGCCGAGGATCCGGCAATAGGCCCGTCGCCAACCCTGAGTTCCATGCTCGATTTAGCACAAGAAAACACAACGTGAAGCATTCATTTAGAAAAGTTAAAGCCTAGACAATGCAGACAGTATCTAAGCTTTGAGGTAATGCAGGAGAACCCCTGTCATATATTTAAATTACAGTCGGTTTTGTGAATCATTCTACAATTTAAATGAATCTGTCAATACTAAAATGTGGAATCGTTTTCTACTGCTACTCGAGTGCCTAACTGCTGAGTCGTAAGATGGGAAGATTACCTTCCGGGAATTTTAAAAGTTGCGCCATTTGTTGAAGTACCAACAGCAATGTGGCCTGCCTGCGGAGGCAACATTTTCATAAGGCACCCACAGAAAAAGTATAAAGAAGTAAATAATCATCACTTACTTTATCAATCACAGCCATGGAGATTGTATCATGGTTGTTATAGTCAATGCACTTGAGATTTGATTTGAGAGCTCCCAGTAGATTGAGTTTCTGTGTCTCCTCACCATCCTCGGCTATCAAAGGTGTTACATCACTTCGGCGGTAAGGGCCACATCCATTTACAGGTATAACATTTTTCCGAAAATTAGGCTGGCAGGAATTTTCCTTCCATTTGGCCCACTTCATAACTGATTCCGATGTGCTAAGGTTTGTAGGCCCAGGAAGACCCATGGAAATGGCAAAGACTGATGCCTGCTCCCCAACCAGCAAGGTGTGCTTGGTGTGCTTCATCACTAGCTTTGCAGCTTTGATGCCATTAGGAACATATCTCATAGCAGCTACAGCCCCAACCTCCATTGTCGTCTACTAATGCCCTTGTCAAAAACATGCAGTAAAATTATCCTCAATATGTGGACAAGAGAGAGAGAGAGAGAGAAGATGTGAGAGAGAGAGAAGATGTGTGAGAGAGAGATGTGAAAGAGAGAGAGCAAATGAGAGAGAGAGAGAGAGAGAGCAAATGAGATAGAGAGAGAGAGAGAGAGAGAGCAAATGAGAGAGAGATAGATAGAGAGAGAGAGAGAGAGAGAGAGAGAGAGAGAGAGAGAGATTGAACAAATGAGAATGAGAGAGAGTATTACTCCATCCATGACAAGTGCATCAAGAGTAGTTTCTCCATTTTCATCCGGACTGCCTCCAGGACCGACTGTGAATTTCATGTGAATCAATGAGGTAATGACACCAATAGATGAGAAAAAACCGAAAGAGAGTGTTGCTTGATCTACACAGATGGTAATAAAAGATTAAGATGCAGATAATTCTGAAATTGCTATATAATGGAATGTAGCATTTTGCTGGCAAAAGCTGCATCTTCATTAGTGCTAGTTGTGTCTCGTATGCCATTTTGTACAAGCAGCTACTGGCATTATATCAATATGAAGATCTACCCCAGCTGCTTATCACTGAAGCTACTGGATTTTTATCAATATGTACCTAAATTGGGAAGTAAAACAGAAGAATACAGGAGCCAAATGCAGAATCACTAAAGCCACTAACAAGGCTCGCATACATCTCGCATACATTTCCCACCAAAGGAAAGGAAAATGATTAAATTCTCACCAGTACCATCACAACCCAGTTCCTCGCAAGCAGAGCAGCCCTCAACCAGGGCGTCCACGGCGGAAGCCCCATTTTCAACAGCTCTCCAAGCAACTCTCACTGCTTCGAAGAAAGGCCATGTGCTCACGACCAAAGGAAACTGCTCAGAATTCTTATCACCATCTCCCAGAGCCTGAGAATGAACCCCAAACAAGACACAGATGCAACATCGACGGTAAGAAACCGGTTATTGGGCAACGATAATGCGCCTCATTAATTCTGAGGAAAACAGCGAAATGATAAATTCCGATCATCAAAAAGTTCAACCCTTTTGAAGGATTTTTAACTTACCGTGGTAGCTAAGAACAGCATGAGAAGAGTGCTGCCGGCAAGGTCTCTGATGGCCATGGAGACAAACGGCAGGAGGGCGAGCAAAGGATCAACTTCGCTTCCCAAACTGAGGTTCTCTTACCCACTCTTAAGAGTAAAAATCTAAAGATAAATAGAACTGAAACAATCAAAATATAAAGGATATTATATGCATTATTTTGAGATGGAAGCAACTGCGATTCGTGACTTCAAAGATTTCCTCATGTCCGTGTTGTCTGCTTTCTTCAATTTGGCCATTTCATCTGGATTTGTTTTTTCCGACTCCCGAAACCCGACGCCTTTATTCAGGTATATAATATATGATATGATTTTATTTTTGAAATAGTATATAAATGATAAAATCAATTAGGCATCTTTTAACATTATAGCCAAAAATTATTTTAATAATACGACAAATTACCTTAGGGTGGGTGTCAATTTCACCCAATTACATTTAAAATCACCCAATTATTTTAATTTAACAAATATATTATTAACAACTAACTAATATATTATACCTTCGATCTAACCATACAAATACTGAGTCTTACCACAATGAAGTAACCTTTAGTCAATTAGGTCTGTAGGTCAGATTAGAGTTGGGCTTAGGGGGAGTTCTATACTTCTATTCAATGTTTTAAAAACCGAACCGAACTAGCCGACCCAGTTGAACCAGAATCGGAGGCCAATGGGTCTTATTGATTCAACTCAACCCAGTTTATTAAAATCAGGATTATTTTTGTCTTTTTTTTTTATAAAAACATTAAAAAATATAAAATATACCGCATAATATTCAATGGTTGAACCATTGGTCCAACCAGGTTCGATCAAAACTAGACATTTTGCCGGTTTGATGGCCGGTTCGGTTTTTAACCCAATTGAATTACCAAATGACATGAAAGTAAAATGAAAAAAACAGTGTTTTAAAAACCAAACCGACCCGGTTGAACTAGGATCGGAGGCGGTTCTTATTGACTCAGACCGGTTCACTACAATCGACATTAGTTTTTGTCTCTCTCTTTCCTATAGAAATTTTAAATATACATAAAATATAGAGTATAATATTCTATAGCTGAACCATTAGTCCAAACTGGGTTCCACCAAAACCGGACGTACTCGGTTTTTAAAAACATTGGTAAAAACAACTTTATTAGTAGAAAACGACCGCTTATTCGTCAAGATCAAAGTGTAATCCCTAATTCAGAAAAACATAAAACTGCAACATTACGCCCAAGCAAGCTCTCCTTGTCGACGAATGAAAGATCCATCAGTTCTTCCTCTCTGATCTTGTCACCAATACCACAAGAAGAACCATGACGGACAACATGAAGGAGGATTTCAAAGTTTCTTCCAAGAGGGTCGCATCGTCTTCCCCACTCGCCGCCGCCGCCGCAAACAGATCGTTCACCTGCTTCCTTACAGTTTCGATGAACTCGACTACCTTCGCCTTCGCAACCTCCAGAACGTATATCAGAACCCTCAGCGCCGGGTTCTCGTCGGAGTCCCCGGGGATTTCGTTCCCGGAACGGCAAACTGGCGAGAACGTCAATTAAGCATCAACGATCGATGAGTAATTAATTAATTTACACGAAGCCGATGTGTTGATTCGTTAATGAAGGTTTCGATTAATTAATCGATCGCGTCGAGGAAATGATACGGCGTTTATATATTTATGTAACTACTGACCTCCGCAGAGCGATTCCTTCATCTCCCGCACGGCCTCGTTCTTCATGACCGCGTCCCATACGGCTTTATCGGACGACAAAGACGCCACCATTCTCTGGGGAAATTGCAGAGAGGAAGCGTTGCTAATTGAGGCGAAGAGAAAAAAATAATATTGGGTTTTGTTTGGATCGGATCGTTTGATCGGGTACCTGAACAAATGGGTTTACGCGGAGCAGACGGAACGCATCCATGGCGTTGCCGTATCCGTCCAATTGAGTCCTTGTTGGATTACGAATCTGAAGCGTGAGCTCAATCCCGTCCGGTTCCGGTCGCGGAGAAGAGTATAAATCCCTGTTTCTACTGGACCAACGTCCTTCTTCGATCCTCTGTTCGTGGGCAAATGGGAGGACGACGACCCTGTAAATGCAATGTTATTGAAAGCATTAGCATCGAGTTAATTTTCATGCCCGTATTACATTCAAATGTTTAATAGTAAGGAACTGAAGAAGATTCCGCGTGCTGGGTTAGTTTTTGTTCTGTTTAATGTTGCAGAAACAGAGTGGGGGGCCTGATTCTTTGAAGGTTGAACATGGCGAAGTTTAGCCATGGAAAAGAAAAGGGAAGAGGGACATTATTGCAGAGTAACAGAGAAGGGCAAATATGTCAATTTTGAGTCTACCCTGACTGTCTGTCTCTTTGCATGGTAGCCACTTCAGCTAATACCGGCGAGGATTTCTCTGTCGACCATCGTCGGCTATGGATTTCTTTCGACTCAAGGAGCAAAATTTTTTTGGGGCATCTTATCCAACATTCGTTAATTTGAAAAGGGTATGGGACGAATTAAACGAAATGGGCTCGAATTTTGCAGAAAGGAATTGATTTTCAATGGGGAAGGAGGATTTGGTATATGTAGCCGGGCACCGAAAACTTACTGTTGAATGGCAGAAACGGCGTCTTCGACTTCGACGGCGGAAGGAGGACGACCGAAAACGAACCGCTCGAAGAAGTCCCCGTCTCCGTCGACCCGCGGTTCCTCGTCTTGGTAGATGACCCAGTCGTCGGAGTCGAAGGAGGAAGAGCGCCATCCGGAAGCGGCGGAGACCGGAAGCGTCGTCAGCGCCGGAGAAGAGGAGGAGGATGAAGAAGAACAGGAAGAAGAGGATGAGACGGAGACAAGGCCCGAGGGCTTGGGCTTGGCGGAGGAGAAGGCCTCGTGAGCCGCCCCCCCGACGCCGGCGCCTACCGCCCGCCCCACCGATCGCAACATCCCGCCGCCCATCCTTCCGCCCCCCAATGATCTTTTCATTATCCGAACACCTGTTGGAATTGAACGCGAGTTTGAGACCGAGAGAGAATCTCCTAAACTCACATAAATATCAATATCAATAGCACCCCACTAAAACTTTTGTTTATTTTTTATTTTTTGTCTTATTGAAAAATTAGGACTATAGGATCATTTATAAACTGCATAATAATATAAGCATTTGTGACTCATAGTCTCATACATATCTTTCTCATATTTATATTTGTCATTGAAATTATTCAGAGCTTTATTACCGCGTCTTTCACCTCTTTTTATTTTCACCTTTTATATGTATAGAATGTGATGGATAAATGTGGGAGAATTATAAGATAATTGAGAACAAATATTATGCACCAACCGGGCGTCATGTAAATAAATTTAGAATTAAATAAAATATCTATTGGCTATTACAACTAGCATAGACCTATTTCATATATAAATATCATATAGTCCAAAGTTTTGTTTAAATAAAATATATAAATTCATGTTTTGTATGATCAATTTATAACATTTACTTATAACAAAAGTTAGTATGAGATATTTTGTAGGATCGATATATAACATTAACATTAGTTGATGAGCAATTAGAAAATAAATGATATTTTGGAGAAAGCATTGATGGTAAATTTTGTGTTTGATAATAACATTTAGCTTAAGAGTTAGTTTATATTTGTTATGAACCATTGAATTTTAAATTAACAACTAATTTTAATATGTTATTGGTTTTTTAATTTTTAGTCAAACAAAATCATGGATTATAAAAAAAAATCCACATGCTCATATTTTAATGGTTTTAGCCAAAGAAAATTGTCATCAACAAACTTCTAATCTACAACTCAACAGAAATCACATAAAAAGAATAATATATGTGGATATGACAATATTAGGAAAAAAACGGAAGAATGAAATTACATTACTTCGGATGAAGGTGCTTTGACTCCACTGGGAAGATGGCGATTTCGAATTCAAAATATTTCACGTGCAAAGGGGTCAGAATGAGGTCCTACATGGGTCTTGAAGGGAATCAAGATGATATTACTTGTATTGTGATTGATATGACACCTCTAAAAAAGTTGGGCAAAAGGGTGTTCAAAGCTATGTCCAATAAGCGATCTTGGAAAAAATATTTGAGGATGGTTTAATTGTATTTTATGAAAGGTTTGTGAGTCATAGAACAATGTGGCAAATGAAATATACGTTAGTCAAATATGCAATTAATATGAAAAATACAAGCATAAAAATTGGGGTACTAACATGAGTAATGAACTCGTGACGTGGTGTCTACTCTAATACCAAATGTTACGCGCCTAGCCGATATGTCAAAAGCTCAAGAGTTGATGAAACAAAGAAAGCTAGCACTTAAACTAAGATCCTAATACAAAGCATGCATGATCCATTAATGGAACTTCAGTTGTGCATGTAATTTTTTAATAATTACAATTTTAAATTTCTATTGACAACAACATAATTGCGTAGAGATTTTTATTCTTCTGTGGTTTTTTTGTAGGTTGCATATAGAATATCCCTTGTGCAATATATTCAAGTTTTCTAATTAATTTAATTAAATTTTATATGTTATTATTTTATATACTTTACTTCATCATATATAATACATAATATTTATTTATTAAGATCTAACATGATTTAGTAACAAAATTAAATAATTTACAATAAGTTTGATTTGTGAGCAATATTATCATTATTTGACAAAATCATATATAGTTAGTATGCACCCCAATATCTCTTTATTTTAGGGTATATGCTGATTAAACCAGAAAATAAATGATTGAGTCACTTAAATATGATGAAAAAATTATAAGAATAAGGCTTTTCGAAAGAATGAAATTGTATTACCTCAAATGAAGGTGTTTCGACTACACTGGCAAGATGGAAACTTCGAATTCAAAATATTTCACGTGCGAAGGGGTCAAAATGAGCTCCCACATGCCTCTAAAAGGGAATTAAGATAATATTACATGTATTGTGATTGATATGATTCCTTTAGAAAAATTGGCTCCACCCCTACAAGCACAAAAAAAACAAACAAAAGGGTGTTAAAAACCATGTTAAAGAAGCGCACTTATGAATCTTCAAGTAGTGATAGAGATTTTTGTGAGTAAAATGTGGTGAGAGAAATGTTTGACTGTTTGATGATGGTTCAATTGAGTTTTATGAAAGATTTGTGTGGCATAGAACAATGAGGAGAAAGTAAGCGTAAAATTTTTGTTACTAACATGAGTAACGAACTCGTGATGTGGTATCTGCTCTGATACCAAGTGTTACACACCTAGCTGATATGCCAAAGCTCAAGCTAATAAAACAATAAAAACTAGACACTTAGACTGAGATTATAATACAAAGCATGCATGATCTATTAGTAAAACTTCAATCGTGCATGTAATTTTTTAGTAATTATAATTCTAAATTGACAACAACATAATTAGGTGGAGATTTATATTCTTCTATGATTTTTTGCAGGTTGCATATGAAATATCCTTTGTGCAATATACATTCAAGTTGTTCAAATGTGCAAAATATAAAAGTTAATATATATTTGTTATGAACACATGAATTTATAATTAGTAGGTAATATTAATATGTTATTAGTTTTAATTGTTATTAGACCTATAAGTCATTTAGTATAAGAAAATAAAAATTCACGTAGCTCATATTTTGTTGACATTAGCCAACAAAAACAATCATCAACAAACTTCAAATTCGCAACTCAACATAAATACTTATTTTTATTGTCTTTAAATATATAAAATTGTTAGCCCTACTCTCACCTCTATGGGTCTGTCTTCGTGACTATTTTTATCTAATTGATATAGTTTAAATTTGTATGTTATTATTTTAAATACTTTATTTCAGCATACATTAACATAATATTTATTTAATAAAATCTAATGTGATTCAATAACAAGACTAAATAATTTGTAATAAGTTTATTTTATGACTTTTAGATATCTAGTCTCCGTAACATTTATGCGAAGCAATAGCCCATTTATTTAAAAATAAAAAAAAGGGTAAAGACAAGGGTAATGTCGAAACTAAGATTGCCCTATTGTGCGTACCGTGTACAAATACGAGTCAGAATGGTATGTACTAGGCGACTTGTCCAAGTAGCCCTCGACTCTTGTCAAGCCAACCCGGGTTCGACTTTTGAAGTAGATAACAGTTACAGCTCAAAAAGACCACTCCAAGCGGCAGCGACATATAAGATTTTGGGCCTAAACAAAGTTTAATTTTTTTTTAAACGATCACCAAAAATTCTTTCTATTTATTTAAATGAAAACTGTTTATTTATTTGTCTACACATTTTTGCATAAAATAGAGTTACATAAGCATAAATTTTTTATTTTACTCTATAACATATGATATATTATATATCAATTTAAAAATAATTTATTAAAATATTTTTGGAAATCTTTGAAAGCCAAATTACTCAGAATCCTTGTGCGACTCGGTCAACTCAGCCGAGTTTACCCCCTGAACCGCCCGAGCTAATGATTCACCCCCCCTTCCCCCCCATTATATATTCTATCAGGAGCAATACCTTGCGCCTGCCGAACGACAAAAAACCCTAGTATTGCTTTCGTCTCCAAAATGGGTAAGCCTCCTACGTCTCCAACGATGCTGTATACCTTCTGATATTTAAAAGGGAAAAAAAGGTAAAGACAAGGGTAACATCGAAACTAAGATTACCTTATTGTTAATAACAGGGTTGTGTTCGCGGGGGCAATATTATCATTGTTTGACAAAACAACATATGGTTAGTATGCACCCCAAGAGCTCTTGATTTTATGATATATGCTGATTGAACCATAAAATGAATGATCGAGTCACTCAAATATAATAAAAAAATACTAAGAATGAGGTTTTTCGGAAGAATGAAACTGCATTACCTCAAATGAAGGTGCTTCGATTGCACTAGAAAGATGGAGATTTCGATTTCCAAATATTTCACATGCAAAGGGGTCAAAATGAGCTCCCACATGCGTCTAGAAGGGAATCAAGTGATTGATATGATACCTCTAGAAAAATTGGGTCCACCCTTGCAACCACAAAAAAACAAGCAAAGGGGTATTCAAAGTCATGTTCAGGAAGCGCTCTTCTGAATCTTCATGTAGCGATAGAGATTTTTGTGAGTCAAATGTGGTGAGAAAAATGTTTGATTGTTTGACGATGGTTCAATTGTGTTTTAAAAGGTTTATGTGTCATACAACAAAGAGGCAAATATGCAGTTAATCTCGAGAATGCAAGCATAAAATTTTGGTTACTAACATGAGTAACGAACTCGTGATGTGATGTATGCTTTGATACTAAATGTTACACACCTAGCTGATATTTCAAAAGCTCAAGAGCTAATAAAACAAGGAAAGCTAGACACTTAAACTAAGATCATAATACAAAGCATGCATGATCTATTAGTGAAACTTCAACTGTGCATGTAATTTTTTAGTAATTATAATTCTTAATTTCTATTGACAACAACATAATTGGGAGGGGATTTATATTATTCTATGGTTTTCTGCAGGTGCATATGGAATATCCCTCGTGCAATATATACTAAAATCGTTCAAATGTATAATTTATCACGTGGTAATAAAACTTGGAGAATGTTTCAGCTCATGAAGGATCATCTTTTCAATGTACCAAATATAAAAGTTAGTTTATATTTATAATGAACCAATGAATTTAGAATTAACAGGTAATATTAATATGTCATTAGTTTTTATTGTTATTAGTCCGATAAGTCATTGAGTATAAAAAATAGAAATTCACATAGCTCATATTTTGCTGACATTAGTCAACGAAAACAGTCATTTCACAAACTTCAAATTTGCAACTCAATAAAAGTACTTAAAAAAAACAATCTAGTAGATGGATTTTCATATACATTCTATTTTTATTATTTTTAAATATATAAAATCGCTAGCGCTAATTTCACCTCTATGGGTCTATCCTTATGACTGTTTTTATTTAATTGATATAGTTTAAATTTATATATTTTAATTCATCATACATCATACATAATACTTATTTAATAAAATCTAATGCAATTTAATAACAAGACTAAATAATTTGTAATAAGTTTTTTTTGTGACTTTTATATATCTAGTCTCAGTAACATTTATGCGAATCCCTAAATGAACCCGAGCCGAATTGACTGCCAACCCGAGTCCATGTATTTAAAAGTAAAAAAAGGGTAAAGACATGGATAACTTGGGAACTAAGATTGCCCTATTGTGCATTCTGTGTACTGGAATTGACTCAGACAGGTCAAAATCCGACTCAGAACGATATGTACAGGGTGACTTGTCCGAATCGCCCTTGACTTGGGTCAAACCAACCTGGGTTTGAATTTTGTCGTAGATAATAGTCACATAGCTCAGAAAGAGCACTCCAAGCGGCAACGACATAGAAGATTTCGGGCAAAAAAAAAAGTTACATAAACATTAGTTTTTTATTTTACACCTAACATATGATATATTATATATCAATTTGAGAATAAATTATTAAAATATTTTTTGTTTATTTTAAAATATTTTTTAGAAATTTTTGAAAGCCAAATTACTCGGAATCTGTACGACTTGGTCGACTCGGCCGAGTTTACTGAACCGCCCCAGAACGGTTCGGGGGCATGTAACGATTCACCCCCAACCGAGACAACCCTTGTTAATAAACGGACGGCGTGGATTTCAGAAGATGGACGGCAGATTCTCGCCTCTACTAAAACCCTGTGGTTGTACCATTATATATTGTATCTTGCGCCTCCCGAACGACAACAAACCCTAGGATTGCATTCGTCTCCGAAAGATGGGTAAGCCTCCTCCGTCTCCAACACCTTCTGTTATTGTCGAAGAGAATTAGTTTTTCGTGGTTTAATGTCGCTTGTTTGATTGGTAAAATGTTTGACGGGTTTGGATTTTATTTTTTGTACTACGGTTTGCATATTTGGTTTTAGATCCATTGTTAGTTTTAGGTGTCTTGAGCGCGTTCTGTAAGGGTGTTGTATGTTCTCATATTCTGATTCGATTACTGCATTTTATTATGGAAGAGGGAATCATAGTGCGATGCTGTGTTTTGTCTTCAGGCGCTTACAAGTACGTCTCGGAGCTATGGAGGAAGAAGCAATCCGATGTGATGCGCTTCTTGCAGAGGGTTAGGTGCTGGGAGTACCGTCAGCACCCATCTATTGTTCGCGTCACTCGTCCTACCAGGCCTGACAAGGCCCGGCGCTTGGGTTACAAGGCCAAGCAGGTATGCTGACTGCAAAACTGGTTTTCAACTTATTTTACCTCTCTGCTGTGTCTTTTAATTTGTCATATTTATGTGAATCCGTTGTTGTATTCACTATGGGTTTGTTTCGTATCCAAACAAGTTATTGAAACCGAACATTTTTTAGAAGCCTCATTGGTCTTTTGGAAAGATTTTGTAGCTGTTTGGCTGCAGTTATTCGATCACTTTAAGTGCGTATTGATGGTTAGCTCCCAATGGATCCGCCCCTTTGTGTTTCTCTGAATGTTTCGTAATGCTCGGTCCCCTATTCAGTTAAGGAATTAATCCGTTTTTCTTTTTTTTATATGTCATTTTTTCTTACTCTTGAATATACTTCAACGTGTGCTACAAGTTTTGTATGGCTGCGTTGTTTTTATAATAATCTTTAGTCTGGCCTTATTTATTTCTTAATGCTTTCTGGTTCTACCCTAAAATTTTCCTATTGCTAAATTGTTTTATTTAATATCTTTAATCCCTGTGCAAATTAGATTCGTCATTATGCATTGCATCCATACATGACTAAATTTGCCAATTTTTTCTGAGTTTTCTGTATTTGTTATTGCTTCTGTAGGGTGATATTTGGCAATAAAACCATTTCCAAAAAAAATATTTGGCAATAAAACCATTTCCAAAAAAAATATTTGGCAATAAAACTTTTAGCTTTGCATAAGTGATTTTTTGCTCATAGGTTGATTTTCTGCTTACATGTTGAGTATGGGCTCATCAGTTTGACTTTAAAAAAAAAGGCTCATCTGTTGATTATATATGCTCATCTCTGCTCATGAGTTGATTTTATGCTCTGCTCATGAGTTTATTTTATGCTCTTCTCATCAGTTGATTTTATGCTATGCTCATCAGTTGATTTTATGCTCTGCCAATCAGTTGATTTTATGCTCTGCTAATCGGTTGATTTTATGCTCTGCCAATCGGTTGATTTTATGCTCTGCTAATCGGTTGATTTTATGCTCTGCTAATCGGTTGATTTTATGCTCTGCTAATCGGTTGATTTTATGCTCTGCTAATCAGTTGATTTTATGCTCTGCTAATCAGTTGATTTTATGCTCTGCTCATCAGTTGATTTTATGCTCTGCTCATCAGTTGATTTTATGCTCTGCTCATCAGTTGATTTTATGCTCTGCTCATCAGTTGATTTTATGCTCTGCTCATCCAGTTGATTTTATGCTCTGCTCATCAGTTGATTTTATGCTCATCAATTGATTTTATGTTCATCAATTGATTTTATGCTCATCAGTTGATTTTATGCTCATCAGTTGATTTTATGCTCATCAGTTGATTTTGTGCTCATCAGTTGATTTTGTGCTCATCAGTTGATTTTGTGCTCATCAGTTGATTTTGTGCTCATCAGTTGATTTTGTGCTCATCAGTTGATTTTGTGCTCATCAGTTGATTTCGTGCTCATCAGTTGATTACGTGCTCATCAGTTGATTACGTGCTCATCAGTTGATTACGTGCTCATCAGTTGATTACATGCTCATCAGTTGATTACATGCTCATCAGTTGATTACATGCTCATGTTTTGAGAATGTGCTCATTTGTTGATTTTATGCTGGTCTCTTTTTCCTCAGGGATTTGTTATTTACCGTGTCCGTGTTAGACGCGGTGGTCGCAAGAGGCCTGTGCCAAAGGGCATTGTTTATGGGAAACCCACTAACCAGGGTATCACCCAGCTGAAATTCCAGAGGAACAAACGTTCAGTTGCTGAGGAAAGGGCTGGACGTAAATTAGGTGGCCTCAAGGTTCTTAATTCCTACTGGGTCAATGAGGTGGGAAGAAATTGTCTTGTCTGGTGTTTTTTCCTGCGAGAGGTGACCCTTTTTGTTTGTGGTTCTGAGATTATTTTTTCGCTTTGCAGGATTCTACTTACAAATACTACGAGGTCATTCTGGTTGATGGTGCTCACAATGCCATCCGCAATGATCCCAGAATCAACTGGATTTGCAAGCCTGTTCACAAGCACAGGGAGCTCAGGGGTCTCACTTCTGCCGGTAAGAAGTATCGTGGTCTCAGAGGAAAAGGGCACTTGCACCACAAGGCTCGTCCTTCCCGCAGAGCTACCTGGAAGAGGAATCAAACTCTTTCCCTTCGCCGTTATCGTTAGAAGGGCACTTGTTTGCCTTTTGTCTAGTCTTCATAGGTTAGGGGTTATTTTGATACTCTTGCTCTGTTATTGTTGTTGAGAATGGTTTTGTCAGAACCTGAAAGGAAGTTACCCTCTCTTTCTTGCCTGCGTGTTTGAATTTTTTTTAACCTTTAGTAAACCTTCATGCTGAAATTTCTCCTATACCCATCGAAGCTATAAGGCGTGTCAATTCAGTGGTTTTATCCCTAAATTTTGGTCCATAACAGAAAGACGGGGTTTTGAGTACTTAATTTATGAAACTGTTGCTCATTATTACATCTTGATTGTGGTCGCTATCCTACATATAGTCATGGATCGGAGCCCCCGGCTGGGCTTATTACAATCTGTTTTTGGCTGTCACTTGTGGCTAATTACAGTCTAAGTGATCAGTCATCTGGGGCTAATAACAGTCTTTAAGTGATCAGTCAGTTGGGGCCCAGAATCCGTGGAATCCCCATGGAAAGAAGAGGTGTTTGGGAATTTCTAGTTTTGCAACAAGAGCCTCTGGCTTTCCGATCAGTTTAGCGTCCAGCACAACGAGGTAACGCATCTGCATTGCCACAGCATACTGCAAAACCAAAAATTTCATGGATTCTGGGCCCCACAACATTTGGGTGGTCCTGGCCTCGACAATGTTTTTAAGTTAAATATATATATATTTACGTACCTCAACTAGGAGAAGGTAGCCATCGTCTTCTTCGTCTCCTCTTGGAATAAAAAAGGCTTCTCCCACATAACGACGGTGTTCGGCGCACCATATCGCTACCGATCCCTTTTCCACATCGATTTTGGATATACTGTCAAATGGGAAATGAGGCAAAGAGCTACGATATCCCGAACTGGTGCAGAAGTACATGTACTTGTTTCGAGTGCCTGAGAACCTGGGATTGATCGTAGGAAGCTCACCGGATCTATTCCATTGAGTGGACAGGGGTTCAATGGAACAGTGCCCCGAATCCTTTTTCTCATTCATTTCCACTGTCACCTGCATGCATGCGTTTAACGGTTCATCAAGAGAGTGTGAGTTTTAATTAGATTACTACGAGTAAATTTACCCGGAAAAGATGAATTAGATCCTTCTCTTCAAATTCATCTCCTGCGTTCATGTATGCAGGATGCAGTCTACCACTCGCCCAATCGTATCCTGAACAGAGAGGGCCGTTAATATATTTGTGCCAGATACATATTATTGAATTGCGCTTTTGATCAGAGCAGGACATTATTTTGCTTTATGCATGAAATATGAAATTAATTGAGTTCTTATTCTTGGGAACTTGGGCAATAGGGCACGGTGGGAGTTTTAGAATTTATTATTGAAGTTTATATTTGGGAGTTTGTATTCGCAATTTTTTTTTAAAAAAAATAAGCTCCCCTCACCTGGAAACTTAACTGGATTGTACCAGTCGTAAGAGCAAGCCGTTGTTTGCATTTGAATCTCCACATTGCCGGCCTCGTCTCTCTCCTCGAATGCGTTAGCGACGTGTACCGACCAAAGCTGCCTCGGGGCTTCGATCGGCCGTCTCCAGTCCCGGTGACCGGCGTCGTCGGAGAATCTGGGAAGCACGTACATGGGGGACGTCGGCCGGCTCTTGTCCACGTGGAATGCTGACAGAAACGGAGAGGACCCAGAGAAGGCTCGCAAAGCATCTGTACGTAAGTAACCAAGAGCTTCTTCCTCAATTAATGATCGATCGGATTTATTAATCATCCCAATATAAGGTATAGTAGAAATCATATATATATATATATATATATATATATATATATATGTGTACCTACCGGGGACATGGAGCTTGAATCGATTGCCGAAAATCACGTAATGGGTATCCGTCAACGCCCAGTCGTGGATCATCAAGGCCTCCGGAATGCAAAACTTCCTCTTGTTCAAAAGCTTGAAACTCGTATCGTATTCTGCATGCATGCATGCCGGAACGTTATATAGTTTGAACCAAAAATACCACATTTAAGTTTTTATACCGGCACCAACTGATCTGATTACGGATATTGATGATGATTAATTACCGTAAAAGGTGAAGGTGGTGCGGGGGAGAAACATATCCGCCGTATTAGTGGCGGCCAGAACCATTCGTTTTCTTCCTTCGTCGATCTTGTAGTGTGCTAGCACTCTCTTCGACATGCCTCTAAAAATTCCTGCACGCGTCACAATCTTTATTTTTTATTTTTTATTAATTTCGGATATATATATATATATATATATATATATATATATATATATATTAAAAAATATCGAAATTTTTCTCTACAAGTACTCTTTTGCTTACCAATAGCGAATAATTTCATAAACCGGCCCAGGAGATGTCCAAAAAGGTCCGCAGGGGCCAAATCGAACCGGCTCCGAACAGGAAAATCTGGATCGTCCATCTGATCATCCACGTCGAACAAACCGATCGTATCCAACGTCCCTTGTTCAACCACGTGGGGGAGCCCACCTTCCCATAGGCACAGCAAGCGGGTCCCCCACTTGACGACGGTCGTATTGGCCACGTTTTTCATCACCTTGGTGACGTTCCCTCCTTTGAGGACCGAAAGGACTCCCCGGTGCGTGAACCTCACCTCCCCACCTTCCTTCTCATTGTTATATTCCTCCTTCCACGCCTCTGTCTCCACGTACCTCCCCGAGTAAGTCACCTCGCCGGAGCCGCCGTCGACCGCGAAAGCTCGGAGGTAGCCGTGGGCGTCGAAGGGGTGGACGGTGGTGCCGCGGTCGTCGGAGTTGAGCCCCGGTCCGACGAGGTAATAGGTCCCCGACGGGAAGTCCGCCGGGACTGCACCTTCCACCGTTCGCAGCAAGGTGGGGGTGCTGGTGGGTATTGGCCGCGGGGGCGCGAGTAAGTTCTGGTAGTCCAACAACAATGCCGTCACTTCATCGTCCTCCTCCTTCTCATGATCATAGGATGTAAAAGCATCTGGGGTGATAGAAGGAGCAGTAGTACCTATAACGCGACGAGCGGTGCTGGGCGAATCAGATGAAGATGTAGCGTGGGTTCGGAAGTGGGAGGCGGCCGGCGGGCGCGTGATCTTGCTGCGGGTGAACGGTCTGACGGGGGCTGCAGGGAAGAAGAAGAAGGGAGACGAGGCTAGCATGGCCATGTTATGATCACTACTCGTTCGGACGTTCGTTCAATGAGGTATAGTTATATGCAAGTGTATATAATAACTAGACTTATGTTCTCACCCATCAGAGCCTACTTGGCGTGCAAGAGATCGAGATTGTACATTAATTTTATTTTACCAAGAGATCGGATAGATTTCAAGCGAGGGATCGATGTATTTAAAATAAGAAAGAAAGAAAGAGATATGTGAATATTGAGATTTTAGGTAAGAGGGGCTTTAAACAAATACAAGGAAGGTGAGGAATGGAGATAATTCATGTGGACAAGACCTGGTAAAGAAAGAAACAAATTAAGCGCGCTGAATGCTAAGGTTTTAGGCAAGACTAGTATTATATGTGCATGGCTCTCCAAGAATAAATTAATGGATAACACATAACATTTAGAATTAGAAGGCAAAGGTACTTAAGAAATGGAAGGTGAATCATGCATGAATGTGGAGATAGATAATTTATGACCGGCCCTCTTAATATGATAGATTGTTACATGGTCGTTGTCACATAGAAAATCTCCAAAGGTTGAAAGCATTATAATTTTTTTAGTTTGAAATGTACGTGAGTTAAGTAATTTTACATTTCGAACCATTCGCACACAATAATTTCATATTCACAGTACAGTTGGTATAAATTAACCTGTAGGAATAAATACTTCTATTCAGTAATGATTTTAGGTAGAGTGAGTGTCATAAATCAGAACATAATAAATAAAGTAAAATATGAGGCTTATTTACACTAAATATAGTATTAATTATTATAAAATTATCTTAAACCCGTGTTTTAAAAACCAGTTTTTATGGACTAGACCCAATTTGCTAGTTTTAAAAACCAAACCGTACTTGTCGGTCCAACCCTGTTGAACCAGAATCAGAGGCCAATCTGATTCTTATTGACTCGGCCCAGTTCATTATAATCAAGATTTTTTTTTTACAAGAAATATTAAGAAAATATAAAGTATAGAGTTCAATGGGTTGGACCAATAGGTTCGACCAAAACTATACATATTGCCGGTTTTAAAACAATACTTAACAATACTAATTTTATCCCTTTCTCTATAGAAATATCAAATATATACATATATAAAATATATAGTATAATATTCACTGGTTAAACATTGGTCTGTTCCGGTCTAATGGGGTTCAGTCAAAACCGGAGATACTGCCGATTTGAAGGCTGTTTGGTGTTAAAACATTGTCCTAGACATTGATTTTTTTATTTTTTTTACGCCTAATCAGCAGCCAGCGCATCAGCCGCAAAATGCCACAAAATTTGTCCGAAAAAGAGCAGCCAGTTGGAAAACGTCAGCGCGACGTCGTCGTCAGTTTGACCGAAAGTGGTGGCAAAATTGTTATTTTATAGGAAAATGGGGTTATGTTGGTTTTCTTTCGAGTTAATGAAATGCAACCGTTGCGTTCGTGGCGGAATAAACCCGCGCGCATTTCCTCTGTTCGACTGCGGAGTCCTCATTTTCTCTGCTCCCGCAATTTTTGTGTTTTTTCCTTTCTTTTCTTCTTCTTCGTCATTTCAGGTCTCCCTTCTATTCTTAGCTTTTCCTCTTCGTTTTCTGGTCGCATTGAAGACTTTTGTGCGGTAAGAAGTCATTGAGGGTTGACGTAGATCTTCAGGTTTCTTACGTTTTGGACCGACGTCTCCCGCCGAGGTATGCGTTCTATCTGTATCTAATGCTTAGGATTTGAAACTTTTGATCGTGTATTGTCATACGTCTCTGTTCTGCTCGATACATGATTGAAGGTAATTGAAAGCAATGCATGCATGTCTCTCTTTTTCTCCGTGTTCTCTTATGCATGCGTACTGCTCTGAATTTGTTGACGTTTTGATGGTGTAGTTTACCTGATGGTTTTGAATTTCTTTTACAAAGTGATGTTTGAAAGTTGATCGCTATTAAAAGTTGACTTCTTTTACTGCTTTCGGAGTTTATGGAAATTAGCGATACGTTATATTAATAAGATTACTCGCAAGAAAAAAAAGAAAAGGAAAAAGTAAAGAGTGAAGATAAAAAAAATGAAGAATAGTCATGTATGTAGTGATTCCGGACGATCTAGTGTTCAGCTAGATAAGGGATTTTGTCTACATAAATGATAGTAAGAGAAGCAAACCCGTATCAAGTTGGTAAAGGCTGTTCATACGATGAGAAGTAATTTTGAAGGGAATTTTTTGTTTATGAGTGCTAGCGAGAGAGGTTTTGTTACCAAACTTGTGCCCTAAAAACAGTGAAATGCTCTGTTGTTCTTGTGTAAGTTCTGCTGTCTAGTTATTTATCAATGTTGCATGTCATCTTGTCTTTTTTCTTAGCGTGAAATCATAGAGGCTTAAAAAGTCTACTTGTTCTTCTTGAATTACCAGAAATATGTAGTTTGAGGCACGGTGTGATTCTGTTTCCTGTTTCAGTGTATTTATCAGGAATTATCTGATTACGCTGACCTCCCCGGAGTGGTGGATCTGTTGGCAGTATGCCATCTTTCTGTTGTGCGCAATTTATTGCTTGTACTTATTATTAGTACAGTGGTGAATGTCTTCTAGATTTTCTCAAAATAATTATATTAGTGTGGATCCTTGTTAATGTCCTTTTGAGTGTTTTTCTGAATCAATGGTTCTGGATATTTTATAGGCCTTTTGAGTTTCACATTATAAATCTCAAATTGACAAGTTCCATTGCTCATCGTGCAGATTGACATTTGACCAGTAAGTGAATTGGGAGCATTTCAAAGATAGATAAGTCGTTTCATGCACAACTTTAAGTTATGCCTTCTAGTTAAGGAGATGAAAGGCTTTTATACAATGGTTCCCAATCGGTTGGAGATGGGTTTAAGACAAATCTGTGGAAACTCCAGATACTATTGTTGGAAATTGGTCCTCTCATTGTCCTTGCTTACAACAGCAGTAGCTCTACTGCTGACATATGTGATACCTTATCCATTGACTATCTGGTTTCTTTCACCCAGTGTAACTATTTCTCTTTACAAACCCCTAAACGAAACAATTCAGGTGGAGTCTCAGTCACCTCTGGTTGTTCGTGAGCAGTTTCCTCCTGCTTCATTTTCTCACAGTAAATCCAATATTAGTGTGTCAAATATAATGGTGACAGATATGGGAGAAAGTGGCTCAGTTTCAGGAAAGAAAGCTCCTCGTAAGAAAAGGCGGAGAAGAAATCGGAGAACTGATGTTGGTAAGGGTAAATCGTCTCAAAGTATTCCGGATGCTGATGAGAGTATTAGTTATCATACAGAGGTACCGTTTAACTTCGTATTAAGTTTTGGACTATAATTGTCTAAAAGTGACCTTATGCTCCTCTGTTGGTCGTTCTAGCAGATACCTGCGCTATCTCTGAAGCCTGATGAGGCCCTTTTATATGCCAAGAGACAGATAATTGATGCCCCCACTGTAACTGATGATACTCACCTGTATGGCCCTATCTTTCGGAATATCTCAATTTTTAAACGGTGAGTGTTTATGTTGCCTCTCATTTATGTGCCACTATATATGCAAGCATGTGGTTTTGACAGCTAGCTGAAGTTCCATAATGCGAACATCTTGACTATTTCTTAAGGACACTGTTGTAAAAATGTTGTCACTTTTCTCCTGCAATAACTTGGATTTTTTCTCCTTACATGTGAATTATGTATTACACTTCAAAGAAGAAAATGTCCTATTGAAAACGTAGTTGTTTTTGGAACTGTCAGGAGCTATGATTTGATGGAGGGAATACTTAAAATCTACATTTACCCAGATGGAAAGCCACCGATTTTTCATACACCACATCTCAGGGGTATTTATGCTTCAGAAGGATGGTTCATGAAGTCAATGGAGGAAAATCGGCATTTTGTAGTAAGAGATCCAAAGAGGGCTCACTTGTTCTACTTGCCCTACAGTGCACGTCAGCTGCAACTTGCACTTTATGTACCAGATTCTCATAATATGCGACCACTATCTGTCTTCCTGAAGGACTACGTGAACAGCATTGCTTCTAAATATCCTTTCTGGAACCGCACAAAAGGATCAGATCATTTTCTAGTTGCTTGCCATGACTGGGTATGTAGTACAGCCAGTTTTTACATCAACCTGTTTGGCTTTTACTCAAGAAATTTGCTCAAGCTTCTCCATAGTGAGGGTCAGACCACAATAATTAACTGTGAGAAATACTGCTCAAAAGTGATCAGACCAAAACTATTAATAAACAAACTAGTTATACATCTTTATGTCGTGTTTCCTTTCTTCAAGTGTTTTGGAGGTTTCGTAATGACAAACTCATCCTATCATAGGTCATATTTTTGGTGCAAGAAATCTTATTAATCAGATTGATTGCACTTTCTTGGACATAGTTTAACCAGATTTCTGAGTGATTAACGAGCTATTGTATTGATTGAAAAGTTATCTGTTACTACTGTTATGCTCAACTGCAGGCCATATATTACTGTATTTAACCAGATTTCTGAGTGATTAACGAGCTATTGTATTGATTGAAAAGTTATCTGTTACTACTGTTATGCTCAACTGCAGGCCATATATTACTGTATTGGCAACTCATACACTAAACTGATTCATATGGTCAAATAATATAGGAAAAAACAATAAAAACACCTAACAATCGTTTTGCTTTTAGAACTCTTTTATGGCAAGATTTAATATTTTGCTCAATAAACTAATAAAAAATTTATTGTAACACATTTATTGCCTCTGATCAACTTTGTTACTCCGCATCTTTTACTTAGGGTTCATACACTTTAACAGAGCATGAAGACCTATGCTTGAACACCATCAAAGCACTGTGCAATGCTGATGTTTCTGAAGGTATCTTCAAAGCCCATCAAGATGTATCTCTACCTGAAACAACCATAAGAACTCCAAAGAAGCCTCTCCGAGATATTCGAGGAAAACCAGTGTCACTGCGTCCCATCTTAGCCTTCTTTGCTGGGAATATGCATGGCAGAGTTCGACCAGTTCTTCTTGAGCACTGGGGTGATAAAGATCCGGACATGAGAATATATGGACCACTTCCAAACAGGGTTTCTAGAAAAATGTCTTATATACAACACATGAAATCGAGCAAATTCTGCATTTGCCCAATGGGTTATGAAGTGAACAGTCCCAGGATCGTTGAGGCTATCTATTATGAGTGTGTCCCAGTAATTATTGCAGACAATTTTGTTCCACCTCTTGATGATGTCCTGGATTGGAGCAAGTTTTCAGTGCTTGTAGCAGAGAAGGATATACCTAAACTGAAGGATATCCTGTTAGCTATTCCCCTTAGAAGATATATCTCTATGCAGACAGGTGTCAAGATGGTGCAACAGCATTTTCTGTGGCATCATAAACCGATAAAATATGATCTTTTTCATATGATTTTGCATTCTATTTGGTTCAGTAGGTTGAGCCAGATCGAAATCTCACAACAGTAGTTTTACCAAGATAGGTTGGTCAGTGGCCAGATGTAAAGAAGTCAGTGTTATAATCGTTTGTGAAGAAGCAATACAGTTTATTTATGTACAATATAGAATTCCGGATTTTAAAAGCTTGCGGAATTTCTCAAGAGAGATCATTGGTTCTGGTAAGGTTCACTTTCAGGTATTATCTGATCAGGAAGTTTACTTTGGAGGGATCTGTTACTTGTATGTATGAAGATTGACAGCACAAATAGTGAAGTATGGTCTCAACTTCCAAATTATAGTGGAAGTCTTCATTTTACGAACCTCACTTTACAGTACAACATCTGAAAGAGTGACTTAAGGTGGTGCCGTGGGCATTAGTATTCTTAATTGTTAGTCTCACTTTACAGTTCAATGCTTCTCTCTTTGTGTTTGCGCTTATTTTTTACTACGAACTGCAGGAAAGATTAGATCAACAATTTTGTCAAATTCTAGGAACAACAGGATTAAATAGTTCAGGGATAACCGAAACTTTCGTGGTTTTGTGTTGTCAACTTGTCATTGCTCAAAGTGAGAATTTTTGTCCAATTCATGCAAGAGTTATCTTTCCGTATGAAGGTTCGATATATCTAACATTATTTTTCATTATTTGTTTTATTGATCTCTGACCAACTTTCAGTCGTCTGCAACCATGTCTTTAAGATCTTTAGGGTGGAATGGGTTGCTAGACTGCTATTCTTCAACTTTACCCGAAGGCAGTGACATTTTTTATCTCCTCAAAACAGAGGTAGAAACTTGTTCTTTTTAAAAAAAAATTAATGTAGTCAGCCATTGTTTGGGAAATGCTTCATAACGGTGCTGTACGTTTGATATTTTAATCTCTCTTATGCAAGAAGCCTGGCTTGTACTCTTAATTTGTCTTTCTTGATGCATAAAAGAATCATATTATACGATCATTCAGCTTGCATCTTCAATTGTATACACTTTTTTGCCACAGTTATGTTGCAGAAACGCCATAACGCCTTTACTGAACACAATTCTTGGATGCGTCCATGCTAATCATCGAGTATCGATGGTAGTGATATTGTCTCCATCTCAGTGCATCTCCCGTAGCCCGTAGTTCTGACAATCTACAGCAGTTTACATTTTAGTAGCAAGATCAGTTCTGAATTGAGCAGGATGTACTTAAAAAGCTGCAACGTCTTGCTGTAGATAGGAGAAACTAACCTTCACTTTTTCATTGAGCTGCAGCCATCAGTTCGTTGGAGCCCAGAATCCATGGAAGCCCAGAGGAAAGTTGAGGTGTCTGGGCACTTCTAGTCTTGCCACAAGCGCCTCTGGCTTTCCTATCAGTTTTGCGTCCAATATCACAAGGTAACATCTCTGAATTGATACAGCGTACTGCAAAGACAGGATCACCATTAAGGTTTACTTAAGAGGATGCCGGGCGTTTAGGATTTTCTTAATCCCTCTAGAGCATATTAAATAGAAAAAATTTCAAATGAACATACATCCAATCTTTCTTTCATCTTCAAAGGAATTATGTTATTTCTTTTAATTGCAGGATTAATTGGTATGAATCTTTTGGTATCTAATGAAAATTAAGGCAATCATCATACTTATGAAAAGCACTTTCGTTAATCAGTGGAACATGGATAGTAAAGCAGGTCTAAAATCATGCATGTTTAAACCAATTGTTAGGAAAGTTAATTCTCAAAATGAGACAACCACATGAAGATGACATTAATAATGAAATGGAAATTGTTGCTCTTCTGGTACTAGAATCATACTTGCAACTTTAGCTCAGTGATCACATGGGGGGTTTGCAGTGGGAAGTCTTGGACTGATGTCTTCTTAGGACACGCAGCAACTTGCACTCACGTAAGCACTATATTTCATTAAAAGAGAGTTTGCAACACTTTTTCCATTATGTTCATGTGCTTGCCAGTACAGTTAACATGTGCCCAACCTAGCATATCTAGGAATGTGATATAACATATACACACTGATTTAGTAGCCTAGGACTGGACTGTCATATTTATGTACATGCTAGTGAGTTGTTTACCCTAGGAACAGAACCCAACATGAGTCATTTGTGGTCTCCAAAAACCGAGTTGATTAGCCGAGTCAGATCGGCTCAAGCTCAAACTCGGGGGACTTGCTTAAAATAGAAGGACGAGTCCAACTCGCCGACTAGGCTTACCTCCAACAGAATCCGTGGTCTTACCTTGCAGAGTCGTCGTAGATTCCAAGTAAAGAATTAAGGAAAATGACGACTCATAGATCCGTTGGTAACAATGCGACAAAATTGTCAATTGATGCTGATAAGACGATGAATTACCCTTATTATGACAAAAATACTTATCCTCACCTGACCCTGTTATATTATCTTTGAAGTTACAAACTAACATGTTAATCTTTAATAGAAAACTATATTATAAACACCTAACTATGATATAACATATTATATTGCTAGTATGTTATTGGCCGCTAACTAGTGTGATTACCAAGTATGTTAGGCAGTTTTTCTGTCCAATCTGGTTCAATAAGTTCAAAATTTGAGGGTATCTATTGTCCAAGAGTCATTTTCCTAAAAAATGAAGGGTGATAGAAACTACACAGGACGCAATCGCTTGGGAAGTAACGATGCTTAAATGTATTGCCAAGCATATAGCGACGCTTTGAAGCTTTGTCAAATATATCTTTCTAGCGTCTATTTGCAGTTGAAGATATTTTTCTAGAGTTAAAACATATTTGATATTTCTCATATTTTTTCTTCTTGGATCTGGCATAACGTACCTCGACTAACAGAACGTAGCCATCGTCCTCTTCACTTCCTCTGGGAACAAAAACGGGTTCTCCGACGAACCGCCTGCGTCTGGTGCTCCACGTCGCCACAGCCCCCTCTTCGACGTCTATTTTAGCCACGCTGTCAAACGGGAAATGCGGCAAGGAGCGCCGAGATCCGGAACAGGTACTGGCGTAGATGTACTTGTTCCGGGTGCCGGAGAATTCCGGGTTAATGGCAGGAAAGTCGGCGGGTCTGTCCCTTTCATGTAAAGGCTCGATAGAACATTCTCCAGAACCCCTTTCCTCATTCAATTCCACTGTAACCTGCATTTAATTTTAGGTTTCGTCAAGATTGGGATATGTTTTTTACTGGAACCAGCAAGACCCGGACGAAGAAGAAGAAGAAGAAACGTTTTTTTTTTATTTTTTTTTTATTTTTACCTGGACGAGGTGGGGTAGGAGCTTCTCTCTTCCCTCTCCGGGGTTCATGAAAGCAGGATCGAGTCTGCCGCTCTCCCAGTCATACCCTGCACGGAATCGGCCGTGAATTATATCGTGCCGTAGTTTCTTATGAGCAAATCGAACAGGGGATATATGCATATATATATATATATATACTCTGTTTTTTTTTGAAAGATCACTCACCGAACATTTTCTGGAAATTGAACCAGTGGTAGGAGCATGCGGATGCGTACATTTTAATTTCCAGATTTCCGGCGTCGTTTCTCTGTTCGAACGCGTTGCCGGCGTGTATCAACCAGTGCTGCGACGGAGCTTCGATCGGCACTCTCCAGTCCCGTTCACTTTCTTCGCCGGAAAATCTCGGGAGCAAGTACACGGGGGACGTCGGTCGTCTGGAGTCGACGGCCAACGCCGAGATCATCGGAGAAAACCCGGTCACGGCCAGCAATGACCCTGTAATTACAATTTACAAACCGCTCTTCAGTTCAAAAATTTCGAACCGAAGCCGGAAGCTCCCCTGTTCCAAAGGGCTCTGTCTGCATCCAATCGAAACTCACCGGGGACGTCTAGCTTGATCCGATTTCCGAAAATCAGATAATGGGTATCCGTCAAAGCCCAGTCGTGGATCATGAAATGCTCGGGAATGCAAAACTCCCGCTCGTTCAAAAGCTTGAAATTCGTATCGAACTCTGCAAGAACAACAACCGAGCAGAAGATCAATCGGCCGGGATCCCAAGCTTGAATTCACACGCACCACCGAATTAAAATTACCGTAGAATGTGAAGTTGCTGCGAGGAAGAAGCATGTCCTCCGCGTTACACGAGACGACGATCAGCCGATTCCTCCGCGCATCGATCTTGTAATGCGAAAGCAGCCTCTTCGGTGGCATCTGAAAGACTCCTGCACACACACCCACAGAGTACCCCATCACCATCATCGTCATCGTATAAAGTCTTCTTCCAATTGAGAGAAACAAAAAATAATGGCGGCCAACATCAGTGACGAGGACTATTTCACCACGGTGGAAGCCACGACGATAGCAGTGGAGTAAGAGACTTCCTAACTTCGCGGCTATATTTTCATTTTCATACACTCGTATAATGAACAATTAAAAAAATCCGTGTTCCATACCGTGGAGAATGGGTTTCAAGAACCGGGTCGCGATGTTTAAGAGGAGGTCCGGCGGACCGGGGATCGGGTCGGTTACCGGAGCCTCGATCATATCGAACAAGCCGAGGGTATCCAACGTCCCTTGTTCAATCTCGTAGGGGGCCCCGCCTTCCCATAGGCAGAGGAGACGGGACCCCCACCTGAGGACGCTCGTGTTCGCGACGTTCTTCATCACCTTCACGTTCCCGATCTTCTTCCCTCCGCGGAGGACGGAGAAGGGTCCCCGGTGCGTAAACCTCCACCGCCGCCCGGCGCCGCTCTCCACTGTTTCCTCCCTCCGCGCCTCCGTCTCGACGTACCTGGCCGAGTAGGCGACCAGCCCGGAAGCTCCGTCGAAGGAGAAGGCGCGGAGGTAGCCGTGGCCGTCGAGGGGGTGGACGGTGGAGCCGTGGTCGTCGGAGAACAGCCCCGGACCCGCCAGGTAGTACGTCCCCGCCGGAAAGTCCGCCGGAACCACGCCTTCCACCGCCCGGAGCGCCGCGGGGGTCGCCGTCTCCCCCCGCTGAGACGCGAACAGGAACTGGTAGTCCCAGAACGCCGCCGCCGCGTCGTCGTCGTCGTCGTCGTCGGTTGTCGCATCGATATCCGTGGGTGCGGTGATCGTCGTCGTCGACGGGGAGACGACGCGGCGACGGAGGGTACTGGAGAGCGAGAGGAGGCGCCGTGGTTGCGGCGCCGCTTTGCCGGAGGGGGCGGTACTGAAGGGGAAGAGGCCGGACGCCGTCGATGTCGACGAGATTGTGGCCATGGATTCCGTTTTGCTCTGACCAGCAGAGTCTTTCTTCCTGCTGTCGTGGATTCCGACGACGGTGGCAGGGCAATACCAAATGAACATGACACACTAGGCGAAAGCCTGTATTATATATGGTTTTCACTCCAGAGTCCAGACAAGTGGGCAACATTACGGTGAAATTTTCAGAATTGCCATTTTATTATTCGTTTTTTTCTGGTACAAAAGGAAAATTAAACTCTGTAAAATGTAAATTATAAAAACAAAATTTACACAATAAAGTAAATATTTTTATTTAGAAAATAAGTTGATATTTTTAAAATTACTCTACACTCAAGTTTTAAAGAAGGAAGGATAAATATTTTTTAAAAGTAATTTTGAAATTTTATTTATTTTAATAAAAATAGCTGTCACATTTAGAATAATATTTATTTATTTATTCTTCATATTATAATAGAGTACATCTAGATGTGTTGGTGGCGGAGATGCCGAAGCCGTTTTTAGTGCGATGCTGCTAAGTAAGTGACAAAATTTGTCTGACCGCTCTTTGTGGAATTAAATATATATCTGCTGCCTTGTTTGGTTGATATAGATTATAGAGAGTAATTACTTTAATTAATTAGATGGGATATAATTAACTCAGGAGTTTTCAAACTAATTAAAGTGGGTGTATATTATGTAAGCATCATCAGACGTTTTCTTATATATGATGCAGATATATATACGGGCATGTATTATATACGGAACCATGCACGATAGCTACATGCATGTTGCACATATATACTTAATTCTGCTATATGGTACCCAAAAGTGGGGACATCTTCGTGAAACACGATCGGGTGGTCAATCATAGTCCCAGTGACTCAAACCTGAGACCTTCCTCCTATAGAATTGCTTTTTATATTTATTTTATTGTTATTATTTTATTTATTTATTTATTTATAAAATTAGGATCCATAAATATATAACAATAAAATTATATTATTATTTTTAAAATAAATTTTTTTAAAAATTGAGTATATATATTCCCTCGTTCAACATTAATTGATATTCTAATTATATATCCTCCTTTTTCATTCACTCCAAATTAGTTTTTGGGCACATAACATGGACGTTCCTAATTGAGAGTTGGTGTGGCCAACCTTAGCTGTCCTCTTTTGCAATGTCGACAAACATGTAACAAAATAGGCAATTTATAAATGCAACATGCACCAACATGCACCCTTCGAGGCTCCACGTGAAATTGCACATTACTAACGAACATGGAATTAACATTAGCTGGTCTGATCTGGTGCAGCTAATTAAGGGACTTAATTAATTACCACAACTTCGTTAACGATTTCAATAATATTAATTCTTGGTTAGCGTTTTGTTTTTTTCGTTTGTCGTGGTTGCATTGCATATATCAGGAAATTAAAGTGGAACTAGCTAGCTAGTGTGCAACTTCGCTACGACTTCTTCCTTTCATGGTACATATAATTAAAGTGGGGGAAATTAAAGCGGAAATTTTTCACAAATTAAAGGAAGAACAATTAAAGTTTCTCGATCTCTTTCTGTCTCTCTCTCTCTCTCTCTTTTTCATTGTTTTTTATGTATATATGTATGGCAACACTAATTAAATATCTCCATGCCAACTAATTCTAATTAGAAGATTTCATATATTAAGTAATTAATTAAGTCTCGTAGTGCATGTGTACGTGTTTGAATGTTTGTATACTATTTCAATGCGGTTTCATTAATCCCAATTGAAACTCGATCTTGTTTGAATGTTTGTGTACTGAGTTCTGGCCAGTACTCAGGAGGCCTTTTACTAATTCTAAAATAAGTAGCAAGATGTGTCTCTCTTTGCATGCATGCCTTAGGAATTCCTTAGAAGGATTACAAATTAGAAGAAGACATGGTGTTTGGCTGCACAATTATTTGATACAATTTGTAAAAGAAACAAAGATTTATTTATCTTCCAATAGTTTTATAAAGAGGTATTCCATATATATATATATATATATATATATATATATATATATATGGAAGAGTTTAATTACAATACCTTAATCTAGAAAACTCATTAACATATGGAAGAGTCTAATTACTTAATTTGTGGCTTTTATAGTGATTTTCTCATACTTTTATATAAGCTGGCTTGATGAAATTAAGATCAGGTAGACAACCAAATACATTTTGTATATATATCTCACAAGTACAAATTAAGAGAAGTTTCTATGCTAGCTCTCAAGAGCACAGCCAATTAAGTAAACTTACTCTCGATTTCTCAACTCTTGAGTACTCAGAAGAACGAACAAGGAAGAGTAATTAATGCCGAAAAGATAGATTATGACTATATTAAACCTCGGTAGTTGACAATTGACAAAGATTGTCAAATGGGTATATATATATTGGCATCTTGTACAACTGATTGATATCAAAAGGAATATATATATAGGAAAAGGTGACGCATTTTGGCATCAAGATCATATATATTGACCCACTCAAGAACAAAAGCCACCATTATTTTTTTGTAATCACTAACGTGAAGACTAGTACTGTTACAATGTCCTCGATCGATCGATCGATCTGAATAAGGGAATCGTAATCGTTTTCGTCAACACGGGTCTATAGTAATTATATATATATATAAAAAAAAAATCTTTCTCTTTCTCCTTCTCCTTCTCTCATTGTTCTTTGTTTGTTTTCGTCATATATAAATGTGGCAAATTCAGAGCCGACCAGATATATAAATATAGCAGCTAGCAGGAGGTAGCACTAAAGATGTTGGCGGAGATCGCAAGTGGTGCTGCCATTTTAGCAACACGTACGCCTTTGCTTCCCATCCATCGCCCCGTACGTGAATGATGCGTCTAATATTATTTCAACGACGACATCAAACTTCGATCCAAGAGGGCTCATATTAAAACTAGACTATATTTGAAAATGAATAATCTCCTCATAATTAATGATACTGCAGGTGCAGCTTAAGTGTAAGGGATCTTTTTTTTCTAATTAATCTAATCCTATATATATATATATATATATATATATATATATATATATATATATATATAGCTAAAAAAAAAAATAATTAAGCTTGACCCTTCAAATAATTCAGATGCTTCACACATCAAGATAACATTTACTTTTGACCACATCCAAGAACTTCTAAGTGAAACATATTCCAAGTGTCTAGCTCACACTTCAAAGTCTTCCTTTTTCTTACTAGCTCCACTTCTCTTTTCTAGGGGTAGCTTGTGTTTAATTAATTGGTGTTTATATAATTTTATTTAAATTTTTACCAAGGTGTATAATTCATCTTTAACTTTTGCATCTCTTGTATAATTGAGGTTCAATTTTTTATGGTTAGGTGCCCAATTATATTAATATTACATTAAACCTATATGTATAATTTATTTTTATTTTTGTAGGCTTTTTTTTTTTAGTTTTTATTTTTTTTTTTTTATATATATAACTTTTAAGTAGGTTGAGTCCTGCCCGGATCCGCTGGTCAAAATGCAGCGTGGCCAAGGCGAAGTCAGGTCTGAACTCTGACACGGTTGCAGCAAGCAGACGTGCTGGCTACTACACATCCGAGTCCGCGACACGTGTGAAGACACGTAGACAGTCACCCGCCGCCGCATTCTTGCGCGCGCTTTTTCTCGTTTTCGCCATCATCATGCGTCACTTGGAAAGCTTTCCTCCATCTCATATCTGCTTCCAAGTTCCGTCATGAACTACGAACGGAGGCTCCGAGCAGCCGCCCAGTTCGTTATATCCAACGACGATGCAAACATTCAGCCGATTAACTGCGACGAAATGGGGGTTTTGGCGACTCTGAAGCCCCACCAAGTCGACGGAGTTTCTTGGCTAATAAGGAGATACTTTCTCGGAGTCAATGTCATCCTCGGTGAGATGTTGGAAATCCACTCTCTGCTGTTGACTCCTAAATGTGTACACTTGTTTAGGAAACGAATTCAAACTCGTGAAATTTATGTGTCTTTGCAGGAGACGAGGTTGGTGTGGCTTCCATGATTTGGATTACTCGCTCGGATATAATTTTGTGTTAATAAGAGTTCTCTCTCTCTTTTTTTCTCTTTCTTTTTGGTGGGTCAGATGGGTCTCGGCAAGACTCTGCAAGCCATTACATTGTTGAGTTATTTGAATGCTCAGAAGATATCCCCTGGGCCGTTCTGTGAGTTTCAGTCATTTTATATATATACTCTTATGATTGACTACTTCTTATCTTGTTGTTTCTGATATGCCTTCTTATTTTATTTTGCTTAATTTACGGCAGTGGTACTGTGCCCTCTCAGTGTGACTGATGGTTGGATGACAGAATTCACGAAATTTGCACCCAATTTAAGAGTTCTCAGATATGTAGGGGACAAAGGAGTCCGTCTTGCTCTGCGGCGAACCATGTATGAGCATGTTAAACATCAGGAAAAGTCGCCCTCTAGTGTATGTTCTCATCTGTTCTGTTTTCCTCCTCAATGTTGATGCTTCGTTTAATTGGGGAGTGTCTGGGAATTGACCCCGTGTCTGAAATGTTGACTAGTACGATGATGTGTTAACCCTTAGAAGTTCACCATTTTAAGATATCTCGACTTACCAACTTAAGACTTATGAAGGTCGTTAATATCCTCAGAAAGGGCACTTGTAGTATGAGTGTCTAGTGGTTAAAACTTACAACCATTCTTTGGCGGGAAGAATGGTCCTTCGATTTACAAGTCTAGTGCTTTTTTCTTCTCTTTCTCTGATCCTCGATGAGATTGGAAAAGCTGCGGGTAGACTTCCATTTTCCTACAACAGTTTCCTTTGTGTTGAGTTATTTAGGTGCATTTTTCCCTTTCTCCCTTGTGTTCAAGATTTACTTGTTTTCTGCCTTTGCAAATTGCAGGTTCAGCCGAATTTACCTTTTCATGTTTTATTGACAACTTATGACATTGTATTGCTGGATCAAGATTTTCTGTCGCAAGTTCCATGGCATTACGCAGTACTTGATGAAGCCCAACGCCTAAAGAACCCTTCCAGTGTACATGATTTACTTCTAATATTTATGAATTTCTGTTCTTTCACTTTCAACTAATATGTTTGACTATTTGTAGGCCATAATCAACTTGCTACTGCAGAGGCATTACAGTAGTTATTAAGCTTTGTTAGTTGCCCTTAATGCACATAACAGGTTTTGTACAATGTGCTTGAGGAACGTTTTGTGATGCCAAGACGACTGCTGATGACAGGCACCCCCATCCAAAATAACCTTTCTGAACTTTGGGCTTTAATGCACTTTTGCTTGCCATCAATCTTTGGCACCTTAAAACAGTTTGTCTCTGCATTTGAGGAAGGTGTTATTTCTCATCTGGTGTCTAACTTTCTTTTTTTCTATTACTATGTTTTCATATCATCAAACAGTCTCCCAATCGGCATAGTATGCTGCTGGTTTAGCTGGGAGTGAAGCTATCTTAGTTGACAAAAAGTTTGACGCTAGTGTATCCTCTAAAGTATCTTGTCTCCATTCTTCGCAGATAATGAAGATGTCAAAGTTAATCAGCCTTTCAAAACATTAAAATACATATTGAAAGCATTCATGCTTCGAAGAACAAAAACAATGCTCATTGAGAGTGGAACTCTTACCCTGCCACCTCTTACTGAGATTACTGTGTTAGAACTCCAACTCCACTTGCATATTACATTGAAGTGATAATCTTCAAGTTGTTTTCCTCGATTGATAGATGATGTTATTGCCACTTACAAATTCTTCTTACTTTCTGGGCAATAGGATGGCCCCTCTTGTTCCACTGCAAAAGAAGGTCTATATATCAATTCTGAGGAGGGAGCTTCCTGAACTTCTGGCAATATCTTCTGGTGCTACGAGTCATCAGTCCTTACAAAATATTGTAATTCCTATCTGCTTGATCAGAAAAAAGTTCATTTTTTAAATCACCTTTGATCTGACATTTTATCACATGCACTTTCCTTTCACTTTGGCAATGCTGCCAATTAATGCGTAGACTACTTCTGCAAGATAGTTGAGATGTCTGCTGAGAATGATTTTATGAATGAGTAAATTGCATTTCAGGTTATTCAACTCAGAAAAGCATGCAGTCATCCGTACCTTTTCAATGGTATTGAACCTGAGCCATATGAAGAGGGTGAACACCTAGTTGAGGTAGCTTGAGAAATCAAATAAATTTCAGCCTTTTTTCTACGATTTTTTCATCTCAGACAGTAAATTTTTCATATTGTTTTAATTATTGATGCGCTTTCATGTTTCTGTTACTTTGTCTACTTGTCAGGCGAGTGGTAAACTTGTTGTTTTGGATCAGCTTCTGAAAAAGCTCCATGCTGCTGGGCACCGTGTTCTTTTATTTGCACAGATGACTCATACACTTGATATTCTTCAGGTTCTTTTGTATTCTATCTACATATCTCATGTCAGGATAAAAAGGTTCAAATTTGTTAGTTTGTATTTACAGCAGGTATCAATCCCTGCAGCTTCCTCATCTGTAAAGTGGACATTGTACTATTTATCTCATACAACATACCACTTGTATTCTGCACACCTAGCTAATCTGAACTGTTACACATTGGTTACAACTACAGGCATTCGCCTTGACAGCCTTACCTAAAGTAATAATTGGTTGACCATTTTGAGTCACTACAAGAGTAGGGCTAGTGACAGAGATGATTCTGCTATATTAAGTTGCTCTTGTATGTTGCTCTTGTATGTACCATTACTAAGAAAGCTTAACTTGCATATAGGACTTTATTGAATTGCGGGGTTATACATATGAACGGCTGGATGGATCTGTTCGTGCAGAAGAGCGCTTTGCTGCAATAAGAAGTTTCAGTAAAAAACCAGCTAAAGTGATTCTAGGAACTGAAGCTAATCAAGAGGCTGCATTTGTATTCATGATTTCAACTAGAGCAGGAGGTGTTGGTTTAAATCTTGTTGCTGCAGACACAGTGAGTTATTGTGAAGAAAGCTCAAGATAGGGGCATCTTCTTATTAGATTTTATTGTATGGTTTATTGGTACTTCCATACTTTACGTGCATAAAAGTTGGTCTATCATCTGATTCTAATATAGAAATAAACCCAGGTTATATTTTATGAGCAAGATTGGAATCCTCAGGTGGACAAGCAGGCACTGCAGCGAACTCACCGAATTGGCCAAATAAACCATGTTTTGTCTATAAACCTAGTTTCACAACACACGGTGGAGGAGGTAAACTTTCAACTTGTCTATGTTTCACAGAAGAATAACACAATTAACATCTAATCCTACAGTTTCTTGTATAATCTTTCGAGTTGCCTGACATTTATGTTCAGGTAATCATGCGCAGAGCAGAGAGAAAATTGCAACTTAGTCATTGTGTAATGGGAGAAGAAAATAATCATAAGATAAAAGAAATGGGAGCTGATGCTGGTGACTTGCGTTCCCTTATACTTGGGCTCCACTTATTTGACCCTGGAGATATTAGTGATGAAGTTTCAAGTGCCAGAAATATTATGGAGGTGGAATCTTTGGCTGAGAAGGTGATTAAAATGCGAGATCATGATCCTTCTGTAAAGGATGAACGGAAATTTGAGATCAGTGAAATGGATTCATTGCATCAAACTGATTTTTCTGTGAAAAGGACTTCTGATTCCACTAGGATTGACCCAGGACTTGATGAGCTATCATATCAGTCATGGGTCAACAAATTCAAAGAAGCATCAAAATCAACGAATTTTTCCATGGTGGAATTGGGAAAGAAGAGGGATGTTGCACAATCGAAGACACCAAGGCGTGAAGTTGACCGCAGTAAAGCAGAGGAGAAAAGGCGAGCTACATGGGAATCCCTAGGTTATCAATCTTTAGCGGTGAAAGACCCTATTCCTGTCATGGGTGATGACATCCTGTCTGACTCAGGCTGTGTCCAATTTGTCTATGGAGATTGTACGAAGCCCTCAAATACTTGCCCATCTGAGCCATCTATAATTTTCAGGTACTCCTTTTTGTTGGATTGTTCCTATAGTTTTCTAAAGTTTCATCTGCTCTGTTATTTGAGATAGTGTGTTCTAAGTTGTTAAATTGTCCTTTTGTGGTTAATTTTCTGACTTTTCTATTGCAGCTGTATTGATAACTCTGGGAAATGGGGGCATGGTGGTATGTTCGATGCACTTGCAAATCTTTCTGGGACTATTCCAGCAGCTTACCAACGAGCTTCTGAATGTGGGGATCTTCATTTGGGAGATCTACACCTTGTAAAGGTTGATGGTGGGTTGGTGTATTAGGTTTTACTGTGGAAACTAGATGTTCATGTTTTTTTCTCTTTTCATTGTTTCTCCTAACGGTTATGCTTGTCATTTATATAGTTGTTCTAATCTACCTGCACTAAGTAATACCATGATATTATGTTATTAAAGTTTTACCTTTTAGTAATATTATTATGGATACGAACATTTTATGGTTCTTGGTATTCGGTATTCCAGAGGCTGGTGACGAGGAGAATATAGCTGGACATTCCCCCCAGTGGGTGGCTTTAGCCATTGTGCAATCCTACAATCCTCGGCGCAGAGTTCCTCGCAGTAGTATCTCCATGCCTGACTTGGAACAGTGTATACTGAAGGCTTCCTACGCCGCTTCTCAAAATTCTGGTATTAGTTTCATTTCTCACTGCATTTCAAAACCTTCAGCGAGGAAGGAATGCCCTAACATTTTCTGCCGTAATGTTCTCTCTACAAGCTTCAATTCACATGCCACGCATAGGCTATCAAGATGGAACTGTCCGGTCAGAGTGGTACAGAGTGGAGCGACTTCTTCGAAAATATGCTTCCATCTACTACACAAAGATATTTGTGTAAGTCCATCTTCTTTTTCACCTCAGCATTTCCTCTTTTTAGACACTCTGTTGCCCTCATAAGCTTCTGGGTTTGATTAATCTAATCCCTTTCAGCTCTTTAATTCACAGATACTACTACCGACGCCCAGCCTAGAATCCGTCGAACATTCAGTGTAGAAGAGGCACTAAACATTGATATTTTCTTAATTAATACGGGCATGTTTCCTTCAAATTAACTGTGAGAGTTACAGTACTACCGTATACAACATCCAGTTGAAAGCTCGACTGTGGTTCTTGGTTTAAGCCGTCTAAATATGATTAGATCGAGAAGAATCGCTTGCATTTTAGCATTTGGGAGACAGAGAACAACGTACGTACGGACAAAAAATGCAAAATATAGAGTTCAAGCCAACAAGTAAAAGCCCAAATTAGCTTCACCTCACCACGCGTAAAAAGCGAAGCCCAAATTGACAGAGCCCAGATCGGTACCAAGAGCCCAACCCGCCTGCCGTTTTAGCCTTCTCTCGTCGTTCCAGCTCAAATCTGTGTCTGAAACTGTGAACGACGCAGAGCTGCCACTCGGAGTCGGAAGTCGGGACTTCACTCGAGACTCGAGAGATTATTTGCTGTGGTGCTGTCCTTCGCCGATATTCGAGAGAGTAAATGAGAATGTTGTTCGGTTCCAGACTTCCAGGCGGTAGTGTAGCGGAGCTTCGGGGGTTTTACTTAACCCATCTCTGAACTCGGGGTTCGGGTTCCGGCGTTTTCCATTTTTCGGCACTTACTAGTTACTGCTCTCATTCTGAGAGTAATGGCAGTTCGAACACCATCCAATTTACTTTAAAAATCTGCTCTGGCTCCATTTATATTGCACTCGAAATGGAGTTTACAGATGCTTACAAGCAGACGGGCCCATGTTGTTTCTCCCCTAATTCCCGTTTTCTTGCCATTGCCGTGGATTCGCGTCTTTTCATTAGGGACGTTGTATCACTCAAGGTACGTACAATCGCATTGTTCTTTTCTGGTCTCTGTCATTCCACATTACTTCGGAGTTACATGTGTCGAGCCCGCGAGTGGTGCATTTGTGTTTTTCCTTTGACGAGCATCATGCTGTTCGTTCAAATTACTTTGCACAAAAATTTCAAGTCGTGCACCGGAACGGAGTGGCCATTGGAGCAAGTCTGCGTTCCCACCAGATTAGTGAGGTCGGTGGGATCCAGCTATTGAGATTTGACACCGTGTTTTGCTGGAGGTGAAAGGCATAAATTTGCCATCAGTAGTGAGCAGGCAAGAAAGAAAGAAAGAAAGAAAGAAAGAAAAAAGAAACAGAGAGAGAGAGCTAAAGAAAGAAAGAGAAAAAGGGTAGACGATTCTTCTTATTTGATATGCTGATCGAATTTCTGCTATACCTGACTGCAGGTTGTGCAACTGTATTCGTGTTTGGATAAAATAAGCTTCACTGAATGGGCTCTTGATTCAGAGTATATACTTTGTGGTCTTCATAAAAGACCAGTAATCCAGGTGTGGTCGCTGACGCAGCCAGAATGGACATGCAAAATTGATGAAGGTCCTGCTGGCATTTCGCATGCAAGATGGAGTCCAGACAGTCGTCACATTCTTACCACATCAGATTTTCAGTTGAGGTTGACTGTTTGGTCACTAGTTAATACTGCGTGTGTCCATGTGCCGTATCCCAAACATGGTTCAAAGGGTGTATCTTTTACCCAAGATGGAAAGTTTGCTGCAATTTGCACTCGGCGGGACTGCAAGGACTATATAAATCTACTGTCCTGCCAGACTTGGGAGATGATGGGTGTTTTTGCTGTTGATGCAATAGACTTGGCTGATATTGAATGGTCTCCAGATGACAGTGCTATAGTAATATGGGATTCTATTCTTGAATATAAGGTACTTTTTTGGCTTTGGCTTCTAAATATAATAATAGTTCTTCATGAAGTTGTGGTCCTCTGTTATAAGTTACTTGAGAAACTGTGAAAATGGGCTTCAGACTTGACAATTTATTTATGGCTTTTGAATAATGTAATCACTTTTGCTCCCCTCAACATAGAATGAACAATTCCAAGACCCCCCCTTTTTTTTTTGAGGAAATTGAAGTTTTATTTCATAGCAAATTATTGATTACATCACTTCTTGTGGATTGGATTACATCAGGGGGGGTAGCCTCACCGCCGCTGAGGTTAGTGAGACTCCCTCCCTTGCTAAAGCATCAGCATTCTGACTTGCTGATCGCATTACATGCTGACATGATATAACATGACTACCTAGGGTCCAAATTTCTCTAAGCGACGATAGTAGTCTCCATGGTGGGTGCTTCTTCCTTTTGGCACCAGCGGATGACACAGTTCCGAGCCCCTAAATGAGACAAACATTTAGCTAAGTCAAAAGTGGTACTTTTATATAGACAGGGCTAATGAACTACTGTGGTGCAGGTTCTGATCTATTCACCAGATGGTAGATGCCTATTCAAATATCAGGCATACGAAAGTGCATTAGGTGTAAAAACTGTTGCATGGTCTCCTTGTGGCAAATTTCTGGCAGTTGGTAGCTATGATCAAATGCTACGTGTATTGAACCACTTAACGTGGAAAACTTTTGCTGAATTCACTCACATTTCTGTTGTGCGTGGGCCTTGCAATGCCACCATTCTCAAAGTAAGATTCTTATGGGTTTTTTCATTTTTAAAAACCAGTGTATTATTCAGCTGCATCACCTGGGCATTATACACTCACGACTGTTTGCAGGAAGTAGATGAGCCTTTGCAACTTGATATGTCAGATTTGCGTCTAACTGATGATCTTCCTCATAAGTCACAAGGCAATTGTCCTGGTGGGTTTAACGAGTGATTTTTTTTTTTCTGCTCACTATAGATTTAAGCTGTTAGAAGTGATATCTTCCTGAAACTTCTCTGTTTAGTGTTCAAGGAAATTAATGAACAAGATACCAATTTTTTTCTATGCACATATCATAGTGGTTTCTCTATGATTGCCGTATCACCTCTTCCATGTTTGAATTCATCGAGAGCTCTCAACATGTTCACTCTCTCACTAATTTGGATCCGAGTATTTGCATACTGCTTTATTAGCAATGTTTTTCAGCTATCAATTTGTGGTCTCTGACTTTTGGTTTCACTTGTGATGTATTCCCCTTCCTCAACTTTTCTTTTCATGTATTTTTCATTTATTTGGGAAATATTGATAGAAGAGTCCAAGTAACCAGACTATAAGGTTAAATTATATATTGCCTTTGAGATGAGTCTGGTCAGACTCTTCTTTCTCTGGACCAGCAGACTGTTTAGCTCAAATGATATATCACCTGTGAGAGTTAACTTCAAGTTGGCTATTTTAGCCGGATATTTTAACTCAAAGAATCTTGGTTAGTAATTATTGGCACTAATCAGATATGCGCTGTTAAATTCATTCCTTCAACTATCTATATGAAGTTGCTACTTTTTTAGTTTCAGTGTTTCTAACAAACGTTGCTTGGAGCTTGGATTGGCCTTTCACTGTGTAGACTGGATTTGAGAATATCTTTGCTAATGACTTTTCACCTTGCCACGCTTTTAAAGTTCTTAAATATGTAAAACAATAGAAAGGAGTTTGAAATTACCTTGAACTGGGCAGCCATGCCTCTGTCAGCAAATTCTATAGCTGATCAGCTTGCAAAGTCTGAGGTATTTAATGATGGCCTAGCCATTGTTAGTTCTGTAACAGAGCTTAATATCACTGCTTAGGAAGCTGGAAATCTTGTAACTCTACTGTTGTGACACTATTTGTGTATTCCTATTACTTAATAAAAGTTTATCCCCATTTCAAGAAAGAAATTGTAATAGCCCTTCAAAAGAAACTCTTTTAGCTGCCCAACGTGCTGGATTTATTGGATCTTTTCTCTCTTTGCATATATATTTAATATTTTAAGGATTTCTACTGGTTTACTTCTTCCATTTGACATCTCAGTTGACTACAAGAGACACTGCATGCAAGTAAAATGTTTCACTGTATTCCTATTCCTACCATTTTATAGCTACACCTGTGCATCACTTCTTGGAGAAGTTGTCTGAGATAAAAATTAGAAGTGGGAGTATAGCCAAGCTATATTTTGTCCCTGGAAAGATCTCACATTTATTAGTTGGGAAGAGACGTTGTAAACTTGACCAGTCATTTTGGGATGCATTGCTGCTAATATGTGCTGGTGTGAAACTGATGTTATTTGCGTAATGTTGGACTTTTCTTCTTATATTTATTAATCCTCGCATATGCTTCATCTTCAACTTTTTGTTACAACATATGGCTTGATCATTATTCTGTTTCATTCAGAAAATTCTCCAGAACAGCATGTCCGGGTTAGATATAAAGTAGTGGATGCACCAATTAGCTTACCTTTCCAGAAGCCTCACCCTGACAAGCCCAATCCCAAGCAAGGCATTGGTGAGTTTTTCATTATACTTTTGTTATGAAGCACTTAACTATTATGTCTTCCACATTACTTTTGCATACACACCTCTAATATAAATACCTTCGGTAATGTCTTCTGTCCTTGTTTTACTTATTTTCCTTAATGGATGGTCAGGAATGTTGTCATGGAGCAATGACAGTCAGTACCTCTTCACTCGTAATGATAGTATGCCCACCGTTCTTTGGATATGGGATATTTGCCATCTTGAATTGGCTGCTATTGTAGTACAGAAGGAGCCTATTCGTGCAGCCGCATGGGACCCAACTTGTGCACGTCTTATTTTATGCACTGGAAGTTCTCATCTGTACATTTGGACTCCTTCTGGTTCCTGCTGCGTGAGTATTCCACTTCCCAATTTTATGATATCAGACCTCAAGTGGAAATTAGATGGTACAGGTCTCCTACTCAAGGACCACGATTCATTTTGTTGTGCTACTGTACCAATTCTGCCGGATTCTAGTGAAGAGGACGAGTAATTTGTTTTAGTTTTGGAGTTGATTTTGCAGCTTTGTAATTAAGAGTTAGCTGCTACAATATCCTTCTGTTGCAGATTTAGGTCATGAAATGCTCACATTTCATCTTTAACCTTAGTATACCACCATTTAAATATGGTAAATGGCTACAAAGACAATGTGGTGTTCTTTTCGATGGTGAAGTTATTTTTTTTTCCTACTTAAAAACTTAGCACCAATACAGATGGCTGGAGAGAAGCTAAACCAACATTTGCAAATTCTCCTCCAGCAAAGATGGGTTGGAGACACATCCAACTTGTTATTTGCCGTGATACTGCTGAAAAGCGGGAATTCATTGATTTTATAGGATATATTGAAAGTGCAAAAGATGAAAACTTTCCTTCATCTAGTAGAACTTGCCGGAGTCACTTGCTACTGGGATTGGAGCAGAAAATTCACCTTAATGCAACTTTGCAGTTTGTACTTTTGAAGAGAGTGTTTTACAGGTTAAATTAGTTAATACTGCAGTCGATGAGTTCTCTCACCTGAAAATTCCCCTGCACGGCTGCACATGGTCAAGACGATTGACCTTTTACACGTTGCATAAACAGAAAAACAGGAGCTGAAAGAGAGGGATTTAATACTATCGAAACTGACTCTTCCAAGTATTGAAGTATACCGACGTTTTACACCATGTCAAACCCACTTTCGCTTCTCATATGTCATACAGATAATCAAAATCTCATCAGTCATCAGCAATGACTGCTTACCAATTTTCGGTGCAACTCAGATATATTATATGAAATTATTTGGTATTTATCCCAACTTTATTCTTTATCTGCTTTCAGATGAACATGAGAAGCTTGAGACTTTAATAGGCGATTTCTAAAATTTCCAAAACAAAATATCAAAAAAGAGAAATTTGACTTCGGTAGCTGAATCAAACTTTCCTGATGAAGGCTAACAAAGAACGACCTTGGATGAAATGGTTTGTCATCCGATTCTAGTCAAAGACATTTCATTTCAGAGCACTAAGTGCCCAGCTGGTAAACCATGCTACAATAAATTAATAACAACACAACTGAGTTACTCGTTTCTCTATAAGAAAATACATGAAGCTATCGACATCTAAAACTTCGGAAATTTTGAAAGTAGCACACAATTCTTCCACAAACTGAAGAATCATGTTGGAGCAAACTCCCCATAAGAAAATTTCCTGTTGTTGTTGTAGGATTTCACTTTACGACTCAGGTCCATCCAATACCACCTATTACATGAGTCATACTTTTACAACAGAACTTTTGCACTTACCAGCTTTACATGGAAGTTCTAACTTCAAGAATGAATTACAAATCTCCATGATAGTAAAGTATGTATTGTCGAATAAAAGAAATAAAATTTTCACAGGAACTGGAAATAAATTACAACATAATAATACAGCCTATTCATTTACCTCCGATGGGGCCCGGTGATATATTATTGCCTGGTCTGAGTCTATTGGATGTGCACGATGCTGCCCATAGAAGGCATAAACTCCAATTGTGATGATGCTCAGGACGATAAATCTAATCCATGCCTCATGGTGGAGCTGCAGAAGTGATAGGGCAACAATAAATTTCGGGAAACAGATGCATGCGGTAAAAAGCTATAGGCTAAGACATAAATACAAGGAAATATAAAATGTAATAGATTCATAACTGAATACATGCATAGACAATCATAAAGTAGACTGAGATCAGATTGCGAAAACATGCATCAGTGCTGGTGCTAGCTACACGAAGGGCTTACAGAAAGGTGACATCATGCGCTGAAAGGATATGGGTCTTTTCAAGAATATGATACACTGTAGGACAATCAAGAAATGATCCAGCCAAAAGATTTATACATAAGAATGTTAGAGATACTCATAGAACCCATAGATAACTATTAACCTATAAGCAGCTGAGGAAATACCACATATGACCTCATAAAACCCAGTGGAGTTGAGATTCTAATAACTAATGAGACTTTCACCAGCTCAATTGTAAGGTAATAGTGGCAGCAAGTCATCCAATTAGGAAGTAGGAAATCCATGATCCTGTTCCTCTGAAATCCTCTCCAATAGGAAAAACTGGCAACAGATGATGCAATTTGGAATTGTAGTCTCTTATTCTGGTCCTTTTGGACCCCTTCAGGGGCTGCTTGAATGAGGCTCAATCAAAAGCTTTGCCAGCATAAATTGGATTGTTTGACCACACTTCTCTAGTCCTTGGTTGTGAAAAGTGTGAAAGGTGATTCAGTTATTGTTATTGGCTGGATGAGTAAGGATTTAGCTCCCCTTTCGAGATTAAGATCCATGTTCGACAAAATAGATGAGTTCATTTGCTCATGGCAAATAGCATAAAGTCAAGGTCCCTAGATCAGCGGAATCTCCTGGACTAGCCTGCTAAACAACTTGACTCTGACCTGTAGGCATCAAGGATATTTATCTACTAATGTGGTATCTTATAGTTGTAAACAATTTTATATGCAGTTTTCTCAACAATGGAAGCATAGGATTGTTTTCAATGTAACAGAAAAAAAGAGTCATATTGACTGCTAAAATATGAAGCAATATTAAGGAGAAAAAATACACAGGATTATCCTGCTCAACTAGATAAATCATGACTATTAGGGAAGTGTGAGAAACCTGGATGTCGTCTAATAAAACCCATTAAGGACTCATCAAATGACACTCAGATATGAGTTTGTGTTGTCTTTTCTTAACACAAATACACAGGATTATCCTGCTCAACTAGATAAATCATGACTATTAGCAGGTGAATGTCCTAGTGTGTAAGTTCAAGCTCTCATTTTATTAATTTTCACTAATAAGGAGTATGCAAGTTTCATGCTTTGAAACAACCCCTTATCCACAAATTTTAATGATTATATTCCAATTTTCAGCAGTTATTCACCTATTTGTCACAATTGTATAAGTAAGAACTTGGAGTAGTTCCAAACCTGGGCAAAGAGAAAGATGTTGAAGAAGATGGAAACAGATGGAAGAAAAGGAACCGCTGGACAGGAGAAGCCTGGGGGACCCACATAAAACTGCAAAAAGGAAATACAAGGTTATGTTAAGTCGATGCTGCAGATATTAAGTCGATACTTGCATATAATTCTAAACGGTTTTATTTGGTAACCACGTTGATGCACATGCTGATTCTATCTCTTTATCTCACAACTAAAAACTGAGACATTCCATAATTCAGTTAGTTGAGCTAACAACAAATCTTAAATATGAAATGGACCAGAAACTCTCCCTCCCCATTGTCTACTTATAGTTTAACTTACCTGGCGAAAATGAAGAGCTATAACAGCCGTCACTGCCAATAGCAGAGCCACAATTGAAAATACAAATGAAGCACTATAGCGGTAGCAGAGACCACAAACAAATCCGCATAAGGCAATCCCTATAAGACACATAACACCTTCATGCCACTTTGAAATCCACCTCTTAGAGACTTGGCTCGAAGCTCCATCCTTCCAACGGAGCACTATCACACTAGCAGAAACAACAGAATAGCCAGTCTGCAAGGATTCCAATCATAACCATGAGAGTTGGAACATGTCAAAGAAAAACTAACTATGAAACATAAGACAATAATGGCATCATAATAAATGTTGTCCAAGAATTGACCGAGCATACCAGTGAGCCAACTGAAAGAATATGGGAGAGTTCATGCACATTAAATAGTACTGCCATGATGATAGCAACAGCACCAACCCAAATCTGAGAGATAATTGGAGTATGATGCTTCAAGTCAACACGAGCAAAAATTGGAGGCAACAGTCCATCTCTTCCAAGCCCAAGATACAATCGAGACTGCTCAAAAAAGTTGGCTTTTTTTAATTACTAAGGAGAAGGAACTGGACTCCCTTGTTTCTTTTAAGCAGTTCAGTGTTGATATAACTCACCTGAACATACAAACCAACAAGAAGAGTTGTAGTAAGACCTGCTACAGCACCTATACTGATCAGTACAGTTACATATTTCATCCCCTTTGCTGTAAATGCTTCAGCCAAAGGTGCATCTTCACCAAGAAGCTTGTATGGCACCATTCCAGTAATCACTAAGCAGACCGCAATGTATAATATTGCACAAATAATAAGGCTCCCAATGATAGCTATGGGTAAATCTCGCTGCAGTTAAATAAAGCAGGATGAGGTGATTAGGAAAAAGCAATGCCAGTTCAAAAACTGAACTCCTGACTTAAACATCAGCCTGGACACTGGACAAAAAGAACTGGTACCTGTGGCCTCTTGGATTCTTCAGCTGAGTTTGCTACTGCATCAAATCCAACATAAGCAAAAAATACAACAGTCGCTCCTGTAACAACAGCTTTAAAACCATTTGGAGCAAAAGGAGTCCAATTTGATACATCCACCTCAAAAGCACCAGCAAAGATGACAAAAATAACTATGAGGACCTGCAAAGCAGGAAAAGGCACATAAAGTCTTTAGATTAACTAATATCCTTGTAATAGCTCAAACTTAAAGTAGCATACTCAAATAATCATGCCACAACAGCATAAAGAACTTGAAAATTCATGGACGCCACATCTGATGTTTAAGGATGAATAATGGGAATGGAGGAAAGAGAAGAAAACTTAGATTCTCATATAAGAACCACTCGGGCCAAAAAGAAAAAGGACAAAAAAAAAAAAGGGAAAAAAGAAAGCTCATAGGAAACCTTTGTCACAGTCATGATTGAATTCACAGCAGATGACTCTCCAACACCTCGGCAAAGAATTAGGGTCAGAAGCACCAGCAGAATGGGAGCCAAAGCGTTGATGGAAAGAACCCCTCCAATCTCTTTGCCATGTCCAATCCAGCTAGGAATATGACCTCTGAAAACAGGGAAAAGTTCTAGTATACTGATCACATAGCTAGCCAAGCTCCGAGCGATACTGGCAGCCCCTATGTGGTAATCGAGCATTAGTTGACTGAAAACAAGGAAAGCCGTCAGCTCATTAAACGCAGCGTATGTATACATATATGCCCCGCCAACAACAGCCGGAAATCGCGACGACAGCTCCGCGTACGATAACGCATTGAGCGCACACGCAGCTCCAGCGAGTATAAAACTAACCGTAACACCTGCACTTGCCAGATACAAGGAGAAGAACATAAATTTCAAACAATTCATCGTTAATAAACTTACCAAGAAATATCAACCCAGATTCCGACTCAACCCAAAAGCCTATTCATTCGACGTTTCGAAAAAAAAAAACATATTAATGGGGAAATTAATTGCTGAAGAAAAGAGAACATCGAGCAAACGGGTAAGAAAATAGCTTAGCTAATAAGCTAATAATACACCGTCTAAGACTAAGCACAAGCTAGTTCCTAATTGAACGACTGACCTGGACCGGCATCACGAGCTACGGTTCCGGTAACGACAAAAATTCCTGCCCCAATCGATGCGCCGACGCCGAGGAGAAGCAAGTCGAAGAGGCCAAGGCGGCGAACCAAGCTGTCGCCGGCGGCGGACCGGTCCGAAGGCGCGTTGAGGGTTTTCGACCTGTTGGCCGAAGCCCAAAAATTAGAGCACCACGACGAAGGAGAAGAAGAAGACCTCATTTTTCTCGGAGACCGTCTACAGGTCGAAGATACGGCATTGGGGACGAGCGGCAACCCACGAGCTTTTTCTTCGGAAAAACGACGCCAAAACCGGCGGCGGCAGTGCTGGACAGCTGCGGGTCCCGCTTCAGATTCTTATTCATAAATCTCCTCTTTCGAAGCTCGTTTTCCACGAATCTGGGAGAACTTCTCTGCCGTTTTGTACCGCATCAAACTCGGAATTACACAGGGCACTGAAAAAGGCAGATAAAAAATTTCGAGAATTTCTAAATTGATCAAAGAAAAAATACTGCTTTTGATAAAAAAAAAAAATGTCTTATTTATTATTTATTGAAAGAAAAAACTCCTTCCTCAAAAAAAAAAAAAATCAGACAAAATATACCTATTTACATGTATGATGAATCTAAAGTATTAAATTTAAATTTTAAAAAAATTTAATGAAATTTTGAAATAATTTAAAAAGATATTATAAATTTAAAGGTTGTAAACAATGTTTGTGGCTTGTCTGATTTTTCTTAAACATGCAAAAAGAGCTTTTATTTATTTATTTTCAATATATTCAATATTTTATATTTCATGATTTCATCTGAATTTTATTGCATCAGCAAATAGCTTTTATTTATTTATTTTCTCATCTCCAAGAGGATAAATCCACCGAGTTGACTCTGGGCTTCTTATAAGGATTAACGGGCTTATGTGTTGTTTTCGTTATTGGGCTTACCTATTTGTGACCCAAGGCAATGCATAGAATCCGAATTCTGGAGTCTAATGCCCGTATATATTACTCTCCAGCTCGCTCTCTTGTTCAGGTGGAGAGGAAGGGAGAGGCAGGAACATGCTCCAGGGTTTGTCTTCCCTTCCCGTTCTGCCCCATCAGTCACCGTTCACCGTTCTATCCCTCTTCTAGCTCAGCCTCGCTCCTCCTTTCTTTCCTTGAAAATCCTGAATATATTTTTTTTCTTTGTTGAAATTTCACGTAACAAGCCTTGACGACCTCTACATCGAAAGGGTTCTGTTCTTAGTTTTTTTTTTTTTTTTTTTCCTTCAGCTGAGCGATTGTAAAAACCCAGGTGCCAAAACTTAACGATTACTACGCCGACCTCTTGTTTCTAGGGTGTAAAGAAATGAAGCTGCGGAATAGATATAGAACTGACGGAATTTCGTCCGTTCGGTTCCTATAGGATATGTTGCATTTGCTGTATATTTTCGCAATTCGGTTCTAATGTACAATTTGTCGATTTTTCGGTAGTTGGTATCTGTCGGAATTAGGGTTTCTGTATCGTTTTGATTGCTATTATCTGTGTCTTGAACCCTCATTCGGGTTTGCAAATTCTGTAGCGTCACCCTCAATATGAGTAGGAGGGTTCGAAGAAAAGGCATTCAAACCAAAGAAAAAGAGAAAGCAACTTCACCAAAGCATTCTCACTTTTGCACAGAAATCTCTCATTTGGAGTCCAGAGACGACGAAGTTGATTGGACGAGCCTCCCAGATGACACGGTGGTTCAGCTGTTTTCGTATCTCAATTATAGGGACAGGTCAAGCTTAGCCTCCACATGCCGAACTTGGCGCCTTCTTGGTTCTTCCCCTTGTCTATGGGCATCTTTAGATCTCCGTGCCCACAAGTGCGACGCGGGGATTGCCTCGTCTCTTGCCTCTCGCTGTGCCAATCTTCAGAAGCTCCGTTTTCGTGGTTCGGAGTCTGCAAACTCTATAATTCACCTCCAGGCTAGAAGTCTCCGTGAAATAAGTGGAGACTACTGTAGGGATATTACAGACGCAACATTGTCTGTAATTGCGGCACGGCATGAAGCTCTTGAAAGCCTGCAAATTGGACCTGACTTCTGTGAGCGGATCACTAGTGATGCTGTAAAAGCTATTGCTCTCTGTTGTTCAACACTAAAGAGGCTTCGTTTATCTGGACTTCGTGAGGTGGACGGAGATGCGATTAATGCATTGGCCAAGCATTGTAAGAACTTGATTGAGGTTGCTTTGGTAGATTGTGTAAACGTGGATGAGGGGGCTCTGGGGTCTATAGCTTCAGTTAAGTTCTTATCAGTAGCGGGCACCAGAAACATGAAATGGAATACAGTCGCCCTTCTTTGGAGCAAACTTCCCAATTTACTGGGTTTAGATGTTTCGAGGACTGACATTGGTCCATCCACGGTAGCTAGACTCCTATCTTCTTCCAAAAGCTTGAAGGTCATGTGTGCTCTGAGCTGTCCCGTCCTTGAAGAAGAAAATACACACACAGGGTTTAACTATAAGGGGAAGTTGTTTCTTGCGCTGTTCTCAGATATCTTTAAAGGAATAGCCTCCTTGTTCCCCCTAATTAGGATAAAAGAAAAGAATATCTTTCCAGAATGGAGGAATTTGAAGAATGTGGATAAGATTATCAATGAGGTTATGATATGGCTTGAGTGGGTTTTATCTCACTCACTTCTGCGAATTGCAGAGAGCAATCCACCAGGTTTAGATAATTTTTGGCTGAGGCAAGGTTCAGCGCTGTTACTTAGTTTAATGCAGAGCTTACAAGAGGATGTCCAAGAAAGGGCAGCTACAGGGCTTGCAACCTTTGTGGTGATAGATGATGAAAATGCTACTGTGGACTGTGGAAGAGCGGAGGCAGTCATGAAGGATGGAGGGATAAATCTACTTTTGGACCTTGCAAGGTCCTGTCGGGAAGGAGTTCAGTCTGAAGCGGCAAAGGTAACACTGAGTAATTTAGTCCAGGTAGGGAATGAACTTTTGAGTTAACTTGGACAGTTTTGCAGGCTATTGCGAACTTGTCTGTGAATGCCAAAGTGGCAAAAGCTGTGGCTGATGAAGGTGGTATTAGTATTCTTGCTGATCTTGCAAGGTCAATGAATAGATTGGTTGCAGAAGAGGCTGCTGGAGGACTTTGGAATCTTTCAGTAGGAGAGGAGCACAAGGTTTTGTAATCCTTCTCCATTAATTGGTATATACTTTCTTTGGATGCACAATTCGTCTTAATGTTTCCACTACCTGTTTCAGGGTGCAATAGCTGAGGCAGGAGGAGTAAAAGCTCTGGTGGATCTTATTTTCAAGTGGCCATCAGGGGGTGATGGAGTTCTTGTATGCATATTACTATGATTTGTTTTTGTTGTTGTGAAAATCAGTTTAAGAACATGACTGACTAGTTTGGTCCTGGCTACCTCAGGAACGTGCTGCCGGAGCTCTTGCCAACTTGGCTGCAGATGACAAATGTAGCATGGAGGTTGCACTTGCAGGTGGTGTCCATGCTTTGGTGATGCTTGCTCGATCATGCAAGTTTGAGGGTGTGCAGGAGCAGGTCTGCTTCAGATTTTGCTTTTTCTAAAACATCTCATAAGAACATGATCAATTAGTTTCTCCATATAGTAGACATTGTTTACCTGTTCTTTGTCCCATACCTAGGCTGCCCGTGCCTTAGCCAATTTAGCAGCTCATGGAGATAGTAACAGTAACAATGCTGCTGTTGGTCAAGAGGCTGGTGCTCTTGAAGCATTAGTACAACTTACTTGCTCCCATCATGAAGGTGTTAGGTACGGTTCTTTGTTACTGGTCATCTTTTTTATCTCTTTCCCAGTGCAAGGGAAATATGTGGCTGGTATTTTAAGTGGTATTAGAATTTCTATCTCCTGTATTTTCTTACTGGAACTCATTGTGTAGACAAGAAGCTGCTGGTGCTTTGTGGAACTTGTCATTTGATGACAGAAATAGGGAAGCAATTGCTGCAGCTGGTGGTGTTGAGGCACTGGTATACCTTCTCTCTCTCTAGAAAAGCTAGTTAAAATTTTAAAGCAAAACAAGTAATGATGCCGTTGCTGGGGGGACTTGCACACAGTGTTTGATGTTAGGAATTAAAATATGTAAAATGTAGTTTCTAGAAAGAAAAAAAGAAAAGAAAAGACAAGACATTGGTGGCTTTTAAAATATATATTTCCTGATGCAGTAAGCTCTTTGTGAGGCTTGTGGTCATCAAAGATGCATATAGATGCAGTTCCTACACTTGACTTGGGCAAATATTTTGGTTTTTATTTGGTATCTGATACTTTCTAGTCAAACAGAATGAAAAGTATACTGATGAGCTAATACAAAAGACTGAGAATTAGATGAAGACGAAAAATCAATCTCACAAACTCATCATTGATTTTATAATTTAGGTTGCTCTTGCTCAAAGTTGTACAAGTGCCTCTCAAGGTCTCCAGGAAAGGGCTGCAGGGGCTTTGTGGGGACTGTCAGTCTCAGAAGCTAACAGGTGTGCATATTATGCTCTGTATCTCTTTCCGAGTTATTTGGTCTAGTTTTTAACTTAAGTTCTTAACTCAGTGACTTTGCTTATTGCTCTTTTAGTTTCTCCTTAACTTGAATTTGCTAACTTATTCCCTGGACTGAAATGCATAATTTCAAGGGTCAAAATGTTATAGTGAAAAGCCCTGTGATAGACTAACATTTATCCTACACAATGTTATTTGTTATACTTTCCTCAAGTTATGCATGTAATTTCTAGTTGAGTTATACTCCGAAAAAAAAAGATTTATTTCTAGTAATCTATTCTATAAATTCGCCTAGCATCAGTTGAAACTGATGATTACTTTATTCTCTGTGAGTGAGATTTCTTGTGACTAAAATTGCATCCTTCATACTGTGAAGGACAAATTCAGAAGGAAGACGATTTCATATGCTTCTTAGAGAAATGCCACGAACAGAAGGAAAAAAAATTCAGCGTGGAAGCTATCACAAGTGGCAGTTTTGGTTTTTGTTTCCCTTATACTTCTGTTTCCCTTTTTCTCTTACTTTGATTTTTCTTTTCAATCCAAGTTCTTTTGTAGGTACTCCCTCTAATGAATCCCTTCTTCTATCTATCATTTATTTTTCTTTCCAACCTACTCTCTCTCTCTCTCTCTCTCTCTCTCTCTCTCTCTCTCTCTCTCTCAAAACACAAGTGGCTTTTTTCATCAAGATAAAAAGTATTCAAGCTAATGGCTCTAACCTGTGTGGTTCTTAGAGAGCCCCCCGTTCATGTAATAAATTCTTTGTACTTTACACCCTTTCAGACATAATAAAACAAAAGTGCTTTCCTTAAAAAAAAAAGTATTTAAGCTAAAGTTACAGCTTAAGTTACAATAAGTCACAAATTAGAGATCCAGGGAACTTTTATCCTACTCTTTCATGGGTAACAATGTCGTCTTCTAGTCACTCTTGCATTCCCATGATTCTGTGATTTTTGTCTTTCTACTGGGAGAAGTGATGCTACAACAGCTAAACATCAAAGTTTACTCCAAGGCTTGCAGTGTTCAAACTTCTTTTTGCTTCAAGAGCCTCTATCTCTGGAAGGAGAGTCTAAGGTTGTCATTCAATGGACAAAAAGCTCAAGCCACCTTGGACACAGCGGGATGTTATCAATGCAATTCAAGATCTAGAGATAAGCATTCATTGCTGGACACATGTATTACCTAAGTTGGGGTGAATGAGCAACACCTTGTTGTAACAACTTACCCTCAAAATTAGGCTGCTTACAGCTATCTTGGTTGACTAATTTGTACTGATTGTAAATTGTTTTGACATCTAGTGCTCAGCCCGAAGGCTAATAAAACACAGCTTTCAGATGAACTGGGCCGACAAGAGCTTGTTCTTGAGATTTATTAATCCATATCTGCACAAAATTTGACAACCTCTTATTCGAATTTGGAATAGAGTTTTGTAGGAAGTTTTAGTCCGATGAACTCGATATAGAGTATCTGGCATCTTGTTGATTACTTGGGAGGGACCGGATGACTATGGTATTGCTTTTAACTACAACATGGAGATACGGAAGAGAATGGCATCATTTCTGAATTCCAAATGGAGGTGTGAGGACTATGGTATTATTTGCTAACTTTGAGCAAGGTGTGGATAAATAGGATGTCATTTGTTAATTTTGATTTGAGATGTGGACTATGGCATCATTTTTGAACTTTGAAAGGACATCATCCTCCATTGGACTCCAAAGTTGACTGAATGGAGCTCTATTTACTAGTTGTGTTGGAGGTTATTTAGTTCAGCTACAGTTACCTGCATAATGCACTAGAATACTACCAGCAAATTGCTACATTTTGACTTTTGTTCTTGAAGCATCTATCTTTCTGATATCTCCACCTCTGTTTGTCCTCAATGCAATTCTTTTGGATCCTAGATGAATGTCGATCTCTTGTCAGGTGGATGAGGACACTGGCTCTCAACTCTTCAGATGATTGTGGTCGGTAAAGGAGGTGCATTCCATGTGATCTCATTATCTGTATCATCTTTCTGGTTGGGTTTCATTTTTCCCTAGAATCACAGCTCCTCTTCTCAAGGTTTTGATTTGAACATTCACTCATTTTGGTGGATCCAGTAAGATGTATGTTATAGGTTCAACTATCAAAGCCATGCCTGGACATTGCTCCTTTCCTCAATCTAACTCTAGAATTATTTCTAGGGGTGGCATCGGTCTGGTCAGAGTCTGGTTTCCAAAAACCCAATGCTAACCTGACCTTTGAATCCTAACATCAGGCCCTACAAAAGCCCGACCCCTTTGCCATCCCGGTACTTAGGGGTGGGCATCAGGTCAGGTTTTTTGGGTAACCCGACCCGACTCAACCCGAAAAACCCAGATTTGGATTCCCAAATCCAACTCGTGGATCGGGTTCGGGTTTTGGGCTTTATAAGTCGGATCAGATTTGGGTTTTCAAAAACCCCAAACCCGACCTATGCCCACCCATACCAGTACTCCACCATCTTACCCTATCCCCGTCCTAGTACCCCACCATGTTACCTTGTCTAGGGGTGGGGATCGGATCGGGTTTTCTGGGCAACCCGACCCGACCTGACCCCAAAAACCCAGGTTTGGGAATATAAACCCGATCTTGGGTTAGGTCGGGTTCGGGTTTGCCTGAACCCGACCCGCGTTTTGTTTTTATATTTTTTATATATTTTTTCTTGAGTTTTTTTTTAAAATAAAAAAAGGGTTTTTTTGGGTCGGGTTTGGATTTTAGTTGGGTGGGGTCGGGTTTGGGTTTTAGTTGGGTGGGGTCGGGTTTGGGTTTTAGTTGGGTGGGGGTCGGGTTTGGGTTTTAAAACCTTTTCAGGTTTCGGGTTATATAGGGTTCCAAAAACCCGACCCAAACTCAACCCAAACCCAACCCAAACTCAACCCAAACCTGACCCAAACCCAACCCAAACCCGACCCGTGCCCACCCTAACCTTGTCCCCAATCCAAACCATCCATTCTGGTCCCGACCTTACCGGTTTATACTTTATCTTCTTCTTTCTTTCTTTACTTATTTATTTTATTTTATTTTATTTTATTTTTTAAGGGAAGCAAAGATTTTAGGGTTATTTGATATCTTTCAAATTGTTTAAAGACAAATAGGAGATATCCCTTGTATAGGTCGTGTTTGGAGAACCCCAAAGCTGACTGAAATTCTATCCCAACCCGTATCCGACCCATGGGACAAAAACTTATTCTATCCCCACTTTTGTAGGGTCAAGTACTTGTGAAACTCGAACCTGTGTCCACTCATAATAATTTCATGGGATCATGAGATGCTTGGTTGATCTCAAACAAATGTCAATATTGGTTCAAAGAGTCAGTCAACTGTTCTGTCTTTCTGATGTTTGTGAGGTTCTTCTTTTTCCTCAATAATTTTAATTTGTAAGTCCTATGACCATGATAAGGTGAGCTACCATTGACCATTTGAATTGGTTGATTTTGGAATTATTTGCCATTCCACATAGTGCAACTTTCAAGTGCAAACGATAGGAGCAATCTGAAAATTTTAATGAATCTGATGTGAAATCTCAATTTACCATACTGAATTTTTAAAAGAAAATCTTAAGTACTTGGAAATTTTTCCTTTTTAATGATGCCACCATTCAGCTCTTGGTTCCTATTGTGAGAGTGAACCATGCAAATGTAACCTAGCTTCTCATTTATTCAATAAAAACGCAAATTCCTCAAAAACAAAAATGATGCAACCATTCAACAATTAATATGCACTTTTTCATCTTCAGCATTGCTATTGGACGAGAAGGGGGTGTTGGGCCACTTATTGCATTGGCACGATCAGAAGCTGAGGTACATGATTATTGGATTTCTTCTAAAGAAACTGATTTGGTTCACTTTACTGCAATTTCCTTATTTATTTGTTGTCTTTGCTATAATGATCCAAATTTTGATATGATCGGGAGTTTCCCTTTTTATAGGGGAGCTCCCTTGTTGTATTCTTTCAGTGCATTAGATAAATTTTTCCAATTCTTCAAAAAAAAAAAGACTCTGATTTTTTTATTTTTTTATTTTTTTTTACCCTTTTGAGAGGTAAGAATTTATTGAGAAAGGAAAGGAGTGGCAAGAGTAATCAAATTGGCTAACTGTAAACCACCATAAGGTGTAGTATTTGTGGAAGTTTGCTATTCAAAAATGAAAAAGTTTGTGGTAGTTTCATGGTTGGAACATTAAGCATGTGCTGGACTTGTTTAATGTATATATTTGGGCTTTTAGGATGTCCATGAGACTGCTGCTGGCGCACTTTGGAATCTTGCTTTCAATCCAGGCAATGCCCTTCGTATAGTTGAAGAAGGAGGAGTTCCTGCCCTCGTACATCTCTGTTCTTCTTCTGGGTCAAAAATGGCTCGTTTTATGGCTGCATTGGCTCTTGCATACATGTTTGATGGGAGGTAATATTGTTTTCTCGAGTTTTTAACTTCGTAAGTTTATCTACATTATCAAAGATCTCAAGATGCTCTAGGTTTTGTGGACTTTACCATTTTTTAGTATGCTTTACTTGAGCCTGCAATTTTTCGGAAAATAGAAAATGCTTGACGTCCCTTTTTTTGTGTGATTTTATATTTATTAAATATCTTATTCCAAATTGTTTCATGTGGACCTTTGCTTGTTATTTGATGTTGACCTTTTTTTGTCAATGGAATGTGTTTTGAGTGGTGGTGTAAATTGTTTAGGCTAGGTTGTTTTATTTTTTGCTTTTCTATGAAGTGTTGATTTAGTTCTATAACGCTTCAGTTATGACCACCCATTTGTAAATAGATTTCTGTTGCAACTCCTAATCTCATGGGATTCTTTTACAGAATGGATGAAGTGGCTCTGATAGGGTCATCTTCGGAAGGAACTTCAAAGAGTGTAAATTTAGATGGTGCCAGGAGGATGGCACTGAAGCATATCGAAGAATTTGTGTTGACCTTTTCAGATCCACAGAGCTTTTCTGTCGCTGCTACATCTTATGCTCCTGCAGCACTGGCACAAGTAGCAGAAGCAGCTCGTATACAAGAGGCTGGACATTTGAGATGCAGGTCGCCAGTTAGTTTACATTGTGCATTAATGTTTGTGTTAATGAGCTGCTTTCTTTTGTTTCGTAGGAATGTTTTTTGCTGCACATACTGCTCAAACTGCATTTTCAAAAAAAAACTCTAAAAAAAGTGTTTAGAAAAATCTGCAAAAAAAAGAAAGCTGCTCTAACACGCGTCTATCAATGTTTTACAGCGGAGCTGAAATTGGTAGATTTGTTTCGATGATTCGCAATCCTTCTCCCATTCTGAGGGCCTGTGCTGCTTTTGCTCTTCTTCAGGTAAATTCTTGTGGATGGACCTTCTTTATGATATTCCATTTTAACCTTATACTTCACAAAAAAAAAAAATAGCATCCATTCCAATAGTGCGAATACTCTATTTTCTGATTTAAAAGTATCATCCAAAATTTTAATGATATACAGTACGTAAAATAAGAGGTTTAATATGACCAGATCATCATTTATTTTGGTGTAATTGCAGTTCACAATCCCAGGCGGGAGGCATGCAATGCACCATGCAGCGCTGTTGCAGAAGGCAGGTGCTGGGCGAATCCTCCGTGCTGCCGCAGCAGCTGCTACAGCACCAATTGAGGCTAAAATCTTTGCTAGGATAGTGCTGCGGAACCTTGAGCACCACCAAGAGGAAGCTGCCTTGTAATCTCTGTTCTCTAAATGGATGACAGTCGGCGCTTATCTCCAAGGGCAGCCCCACCCCTGTATGAATATCATCATCCCCAAGATCATCAAGTCTGAATTCTATAATGGCTTGTATACTGTGTAGGTATTTTGGCAGCGAAGCAGGATTAGTTGATTCTCTGATTCTCAAGAAAACTTGAAAAGGTTTAGGAATATAAGGTGGTTTGGTTCGTTAGAGTTGTTCAAATATGGGTGCTATTTTTAAAGCCTTTTTTTCCCCCTCTTTTTCGGGGGGTTCAGTAATGCAGTACTAGGTACTGGGCATTGAGAAGAAAGAACCAGTATCTAGCAGTTTTGCATTTCTTGTATTCATTATTACATTGTTGTGTGTTAATCATAACTTAATTGTTGGCTATTTGAGATTTTGGTTTGTATATACGATTTGTCTTTGCTTCTCAAGTTCAGTAGTATCGGGAAAGTTATGTTTGTCAAAGAGAAATGCAGTCTTTGGGATTTCTAGACGGTCGTGAACAAGATTAGGTTTCCCCGGCCATTTTCTGGCTCCATCAACTCCTCCCTCTCATTCGTCCTCTTGTTCGCCTATTTGCCTTGTTCTCCCCAAAATAAAATGCAGTTTGGCCACCGGCCTCATTAAAGTCGTGACAGTATACAGAATCGAATATCCAATTTTATATGCAGTAGATGATCCAAGAAGGCAGTATACAAAACAATTTCTTTGTGCCTGATAAGTTGCTTGCAAGTCAGTAAACCTTAAATAAACAAAAGCATGTGAAGTATTGCGTTCGAATTCGACTCTTCCACACATTGCATACTTATTTATAATGTCAATTAGGCATGCCAGGAAGCCATCCAATCTAAAGCTGGTTATTTGTATTGTTTGACCCTGGAGAAAAATAATTGTGATTACTGATTTGCTGTCAGATATGATTGAAATGTCCGCGTTTACCTGCTTCAAAACGTCCTGTTACAAATCATTTGGTAATTGGTATCCCTATTTCTTCAAGAATAGCATATAAAAATGAAATCTCTTTTTACTGCCTCTCCCTGTTTTGGATTTTCATAACAGGCAGGAAATGCAGTGGCGATGGAACAAGACCTTGAAAACAAGAAAATCACGGGACAAGCGTAGATTCTCCGAAAACTAACCTCCTCTCTTTTGGCGTGCACGCTTCTTGTTTGAGTGCACCACCTTCCATGACATAACGAAGAATCGAACAGAAGAAGCACGGCGATGAGGACAAGGACGTAGAACGCAACAGAAAGTGCCTTTCTCCGCGTCGGAAAGCGTCAAAAATTAGGAAATTTCAATCCGTGATCTCCTTGCGTCGAAGCTGTTTGAAGAAATCTGTCTGTCCTTAGTGGATACGGAACCCTGGATTGAAGATTGAAAGGACTGTTGCTGATCCTTTTCGTTTCAGTCCTGCTGGAACGGCTCCAGCGAAGCTCCAGTGATTCAGTGAAGTAGCAGAAATCTGTCTATTCCGGAATTCAAAGATTTGTCCAGACGTTAATTTCAGAGTAATGGTAGCTGATCCGAACAATAAGTAATAACGTAACAGTTAATACAAAAAATATAAAATATATATATTTTTTTTAAGTAAATGGAGAAGATGGATTAAATGTAATATTAACTGCTAATTATTAATTAGTCGAACTAAACTTCAACCAATTTTTCTAACGCAGACGACAGGTGGGACCCGACGAAGCTTGAGATCTTTCATTGGTGGGGTCCACCATTGCTGTAAGCTTGCTTATCAGCCTTATCTGTTCCACAATTATTAAATAATAAATACAGGCGAAAAAAAAAAGCGTATTGCAGGGGGATCGAGCCGGCCACGTGGCGGCATCATCCGCTCTGCATTTATTCGCGGGAAGCAGTAGAGCACGCCATTAGAACCCGACGGAATACCCGCCCAACACCGCCACCGGAGTCCGGACCCTCTCTACTCTCACGGAGATTGCAATTGGAGGAATCGAGCTCCATTTTTTTTTTTGTGGTTTTTGTCGTTTTGGGTTCTCGTCGTTGTAGTTGCGGGACTGCAATGAGGAGCTGAAATCATGGACCTGAACGCGCGGGAGGAAGGGGGCGGAGTTCGGACGGAGTCCGTGGACGGGGGACGGGATGTTTGGAGCTCCGAGAGTTCTTCTGCCGCGGCTGATCATCTGGTCGTTATGGTTCATGGAATTCTTGGCAAGTAAGTTGCCGCGACTCGAGCGCGTTTTCCGCTTCTCAAGCAATTTCGCCTTTTTTATGCAATTTTTGTGAGTTCATTGAAACAGAGGGTGAAGCGGAAATGGAAACTCTGATTATCTAGATCTTTGGGTAGTTTTCGTGTTGGTGGGAATGTATCGGTGTTAATTTCTGTTTGGTATGAGATCAGAGGCTTTGGTTTGGATTTGTCGTGATATGTCACGGTAAATTAAGGCTGTGCGTTTTTAGTTTTGAAAGAGTTGTGTTCTGTGATTCGAGTTGGTTTGTGGTTGTAGAGGTTCTGAGGTGGGAAAAGTTATTCCTATTTTTTATATTTTATTATGTTTTTGCGTTAGAAGTGAGAATACCACATTATAATGTGAGACGTTATTTAATCTGCCATGTTTGCTACTTGTGATATACCATTTTCTTTTCTTTTTATGTTTCTGAATTAAGTTCAACTGTTGACACTTTCTATCCTTTCGCAGCACTACTGATTGGAGTTTTGCTGCTGACAAGTTTGTCAGAACATTCCCAGATAAAGTTATAGTTCATTGTAAGTGATAACTCTCTGCTTGGTTCAATTCATTTACGACATTTATCCAGGAGTTTTGGATTTTGGTATTAGAGTTGCTGGTAATAGTTATATTGAAATGAGGCTTCTTTGACCTTTCTGTTTTCATATTCATCTTTTGCATATATATATATATATATATATATATATATATATATATATATATATATATATATATATATATTTGAAGTCACCCTTTTCTGAAAGAGATACTAGCGTGGTTGCACCACTAAGTTATGGTGCAACAATGGCACTTGTGAACTACACTTCTGTCAGCTATGGTGCAACGAGAAACAAATTGAAATTCAAGGTGTACATACCCTCTGGATAGTAGAAGAAAGGACAGGTGCAAGGAGCTGAAGATGGATTAGCCTTTCTTGTAGGAAGTTAAAATTCTGGATTAATATTTTGAGAGGGGAAAATTTAACACTAATTTTTTAGGGATGGTGAAAGTGCAACTTCACAGAGACTTCGACATTCCATTCCATAATATGACCACATTTTAGATTCTCAGACCTGCATGTACTCATTAACATGTAACTTTTGCAGGTAGTGAAAGCAATATATTGAAACTGACATTGGATGGTGTTGATGTGATGGGAGAGAGGTTAGCAGAGGAGGTGAATTTGCCATGATTGGTTCTATGGAATTTTTTTTTCTCCATTTCTTCTATCTTTGGGTTTTTCCCTTATATAAAAAAAAGAAATTCCGACAACATGAAGAAGAAGCTTTTGTCTAACAGACATTAATTGTAGGTTGTTGAAATCATTAAGCGTAAGCCTCAACTTCGCAAGATTTCCTTTATTGCCCATTCTGTTGGAGGTTTAGTAGCAAGATATGCCATTGGGAGATTGTATAGACCTCCTCAAGGACATGAATTTGGGGTTGCATCTGATAGCAAATGTGAAAAGGATGGTAGAGGTACAATATCTGGCCTCGAGCCGATGAACTTTGTTACTGTAGCTACCCCACATCTTGGGTCAAGGGGTAACAAGCAGGTATCTCCATCACTTTCTATCTGTACAGGGACCTCAAAAACATGCCATACCCTGGAGCTTGTCATCAGAAATCTGAAATGATCTTTATTTGAACAGTTAGAAAGAAATTTTCTTATGTAGGTACCTTTCCTGTTTGGTGTCACTGTCTTTGAGAGAGCTGCATCCCGCGTGATCCATTGGATCTTCAGAAAGACTGGGAAACACCTTTTTCTTACAGACAACAGTGAAGGAGAACCCCCGCTGCTCAAATGCATGGTGGATGATTTGGATGATCTGCATTTTATGTATGTTTGCTGGATTGGCTTTCTGAATAATATCTGCTGTGGTCAAAATCTATTGTCATTTTGGTGCTGTCCGTCATAATGAATTTTCAATTACTGAATGTAGGTCTGCACTTCGTGCATTTGAACGTCGGGTACTTTATTCAAATGTTAGTCATGACCGTATCCTCCAAATTTTAGTTTTCTTCAATTTGAAAATCCCTGCACTGGATAATCTTGTTTTCAGTAACTAGCTGCGATTTAGATATTGTGGGCTGGAGAACATCATCAATTAGACGTGATTGTGAACTGCCAAAGGTAAAATTTTAGCTATCCTTTCTATAGAAGAAAACCTTATCTAAATAACAGTTTGTGAGGCTTCTGTTTCTTTTGGTTTTTATAGTGGGATAATCCTGTAAGTGAGAAGTATCCACATATTGTTTATGAGGAACGAACAAAGGGAGAAGAAACTGAGAAACAAGCACTTGTTTCCACAGGACAAGATGGTTTTGATGTTCTCGAAGGTCAGTATATCTGCTACTTAATGAAGGTCTTCAAGGGGTTGAAGTTGCACATAGTTTCAGTTCTTGATTTGTGAACCAGGATTGCTGCTTTTGCAACAATGAACTACTCTTAGGGGGTTATTCTGTAATTTCTAGGTGTTTGGCTTCTTTCTTGTTGAAAGTTTTGAAATATTTTTGCCTTCCAAATTGAAAGTTTATAAAAATCATGTGTTGTGGACATGATACATCAGGGACGATGCCGTATCCTTGTACACATCCATCTTGGGTTTGATATTAGCAGTTACAATGTTAGCTTTTGAGTGAAATATGATGAATTAACTTAATGATTCTTGCAGATGAACTCATTATAGGTCTCTCTCGTGTATCTTGGATAAAAGTTGATGTTAGTTTCGCCAACAGCAGACACAGGTTTCTAGCACATAGTGTCATTCAGGTACTGTTGTTGTATCTTTCATTGACATGTGGAGGTTAATTTCAAGATTAAACTCACGTGTGGAATCAATCTTTTAGTGTCACTGTTTTCTTGAGCTGCCTCGAATTTATATTGCATGTTCCTCGTTATGAACAAATCCCTGGCACAGGTGAAGGACACTTTCATGCAATCTGAAGGTGCAGACGTCATACAACATATGATAGACCATTTCCTTGCTTAGCTTCTGGGGACTAAACATTCTATTCCACACCTATAGTCAATATTTTCTTTTTTATTCGATACGTCATTCTGCCAATGCCAATCAGCACAGTCGGACCCGTCATTTTTGGATATTTGTTGTCTGATTCGCAGCTTCATTGATGCCACCAAGATGTTGCAATGTGAAAAATGGACACATGCGAATGTAGGAAAAATTCTTAGTTGGAGAAATTTTGTCAATTCTCTTTTGTAATCAGTGCTTCATTAGCAACTAATGTTGATGTTTAAACGCTTTTTACCCTCTTTTGAGTTATGCCTTAATAGTTCTCTAGTTTGCTTTGTTTTGCTCATGTCGCCAGTTTCTGTGTTCCTATTTATTATGGAATTACGAAATCAATGTGATTTCTCTGGTTATCTCTGAATTGGTGTAACTTAGAATTGGCATTATAATCCGAGAAGAGTTTGGTAATGATGATTTTTTACAGTCGAACGGGAACTATTGACATGGCAAGAAAGAGAATGAAAACGTTCAACTAGGTTAAAGCAGATCAAAGAGGGACCTTGGTGATAAGCGGGAGAAGCCTTGCACAAGCGGACTCGCGCAAAGTTCTCAAGGGGTTGCACTTGACAACGCAACCGCACACAACGACGCATGACCGTAAGGCTGCAGGCTCGCGGGGCGCAAACGCCGCAGGCGCGCTGGGCGCAAAGGCCGCAGGCGCGCGGGGCGCAAAGGCCAGCCGACACTCACGGCTTGCACACGGACGTAGGCACGCGAAGGCGCATGGCCTGCAGAAGCCACATCGGCGCAGACACACCTGCGCAGGGGCACCCATGCCTGCGCAGGAGCACCTGCACGTCCGTGTGCAAGCCGTGTGTGTCGGCTGGCCTTTGCGCCCCGGGCGCCTGCGGCCTTACGGTCATGCGTCGTTGTGTGCGGTTGCGTTGTCAAGTGCAACCCCTTGAGAACTTTGCGCGAGTCGGCTTGTGCAAGGCTTCTCCCGCGTATCACCTTGGCTGTGAAACATATTGTGATCCATCCTCATACTAACTCGCTGAAGCAAGGAAATGCATAGGGTAGGAGAGTCCAATCAGCTGAGGGTTTGGGGATTGGAGCAGTAAAACGGAGCATTCGCCAGTTTAAAATCTAGAAGCAAAGGAACTTCTCCGTTTACAGAGGGGATAAATCTGACCCCGAATCTCTTAGAGAGCTTAAAATCCAAGTCAATTTGACCAAATTGCAATCGTGGTAACAATTCAATGAAAAAATCGAATGCCTCTGGGATTCCAGTTTGAGAAGCACAAACATTAAAATGTGATTAATGCAGGAGACTGCCATTTCATACTGGCCTGCAACTACTTTTCTAAAAGATTCATATGCATTGATGTCGTGGGGACAACTTTTTGGAAAAGAAAGGAAAACAACATTTTGGATCCTATCCTCTATATAGAAAAAATAGGGGAAGGCCTTCAAAACCATGGTCCTTTGTACTGGGTTCTCGTGGGGACAGCTTTGGGATGTTTGTGGGGTGCAAGGATGAGTTCTGAAAGACTGAATTGGACCCATGCCTAAAGCTATGTGTGCATAACAGAGAGATACTACTGAGAGAAGTAGTGAACTTGGAATAAAAGGAACTCAAATAAGAAGCAAAGATTCAATTCATTGCTTCTTCAACCATCCTAGTTCAGTGAGATTTAACCAGGGTCGTCACTGGTCCTCATCTGGTTTGAATTTATTGAATCAAAGTCTCCTTAGAAGAACATTTTTCTTACAAACAGCAAGCCAGAATTGTGTCGAATTGGTAGCTAACTGGAGAACTGAAACCGACTGTGAATTGGAGAACTCCAAACAACTCAAATGGGACATGGGAACACTCACTGGGAGAGAGGTGCCAACCTAGGTTGCAGATTTCAAGTTACCCACTTACCCTAACAGAGCACTGCTTCCTTGAAATTTATCAAATTTTGAATAAATAGTTCATGATTTTAGCTTTCTGATCTAAACATAATTTTAAAGCAGGTACGAACAGTCAAACATATAGTTCAAGGGGGAGAACATGGTGCTTTGAAAGGATGTGATAAATTGGATCCAAGAAGTGGTAATTCTTTTTTCACTCACAGAGACACAGGCCAATTGGTATCCTTGAATTAAGATGCATAGGATATGCACACTGATGAAAGCAACCCGTTGAGAGCTGCTGCTCATTTTTCTTTTAATTGTTTCCTTGAGAAGCTAATTTACAAGATATACGATGCACAAATATCACACTGAGTTTCTGGCCATATACGTGGAATTAAGAGTTACACGGTTATTACCAGAGGAAACGGGGAGCCTGCTTAGAATGTACCAATGGTCTGTCCATTAGTCCAACAAATTCCTTGATCAAGTCCCTCATGGAAGTTGCTCCATGAGAAGCTAATATTTCTTTGCCAGCCTCTTTTGGGGTTTGATCCGCTGCCAAATAGGGCACAATATGCTTTTTCATGTCACTGCGAGATATTCCAAGATGACCACCTGGCACACTGATGAATTTAACCCTTCCAGCATCATCCAGAGCTTTCAGACCAATCCAATCTTCCTTGTAGAGCTGTGTCTGTAAATCCAGATTGAAACAATGAAATGCCAAAAATGGTGGAGGAATATTAAGACAAAGGAAGTTATTGATTGGACCTACCTGCTGAGGAGAAAGAACTTCGCCAAAGGAACCATCAGGATAGTACCCAAACCAAGATGTTTCTGGTGGAATCAGAACTTTATCATCCTCAAACTGCCCAGAGCATTTTTGTGAAGAGGTAATTTCAGAAAAAAAGCAGAAAGTAGCCATCAGCGTATCTCTTCTATGATGCCATTAATACAGAGTTATTTCACTTCTTGTCTTACTTATATTAGAGACTAGAAGCAATGGAAGGTTGTTTAATTCTTACCTTGATAAGAACCAATAATTGCAAGCTGGCAAATCTTTCCTTGTAAGTGGAATTCCTCTCACTAGCTTTTTCATTATTAAGCTTTGGAAGAAACTTACAACCTTCTAAATAAGAAGGAATTTCCTGAAGAGAAATTTAAAGATGTTTAAATTATAAAAAACAACCTCTACAAAAAAAACTTACAATGAATATATCCTGGGATTGAAGATTCTCAAAACAAATGTGGGAAAAATGTACAATGTACTCAAAGAACAGTCCTCTAGATCAAATTTCAGAGCACCAAAAGTTTCAAGCTGCACTCACTGTTGGGATCTTAAGATAACCACCGGGAGCCAGATGAGCCTGCCAAATCAACAGTAGTGTATATAGGGAATTTGTTACAATCCAGTTTCACTAGATACCACATCTGCAAATAGAGTTACAAACAAATTGAACAAAGATCCAAACCTGCACATAGTCCGAGTAGATTTCTGACTTGATCAAGTTATCCACAAGAATGCAAATTATTCCAGACTGCAAAGCATGTGTAAAACATGACTCATCTCTTTCTACATCATGACTACATACCAGATCTGAAGGAGGTCGATGGAGTACTTACTCCACAAAGTGGCACAGAAGCCGTACCAGCATGAGGACCAGCCAGTGAAATAAAATTGCTAACCTGTTCATGGACAGAAATAAGGGCAAAATCAGAACCGCAAGTTAGCAATGAGAACCGTAAAACAGCACTAGAAGCTCAGAGAAAACTCTTGGCAAAACATCAGCAAACATGTCATAATTTTTTTAATTATTTGGTATAAGAATCAAGATAACAGTAATCTTACAGGAGGAGCTCCATCGCAAAACTCAATGACTCCCCGACCTATTAAGTTTCCCTAACAATCAGAATGGTTAAAGAATTAGAAGGGACCAACAGATTAATCCTTCAATAGAATATGCAAACAATTAACACCCGAAGATACACACTATAACGAAAGGGGCCAGTAGAAAAGGAAAGGGCCAGAGACACTTTATGTGCTCAATGCCTATCTAGAGGATATGTTAACCGAATATTGAATTCGAACACAGTGAGACTAGTATGATGTGCAAAATAAAAATAATATGTGACGCAATAATAAAGTGCTTAAGAAACTAAATTTGGAAATCAAAACATATTGGTCTGATAAGGCAAGCCATTCTGTTCATAGTTTTGCTGAAGGAACACCAAAATACCAGAACATAAAGCAATAAGCATTTAAGATCATGACAACAAGTTTACCTGGGATAGGCCAACAATATTATAACCCCCACTAAGTTCTTTCATTTCTTTGACCTGTTAAAGAATCAAGAAGGGTAATGACTCGGGTGCCAAAATTTGAATACCTAAATGGATAAGCTAACAGAAGTATCTTTATCACCTTCTCACAGACAATTTCAACCTGCAAAATATATACAAAAAAGAAGCAATTTAATATGGTGTAAAATCCACAGATAAACCAACTCGCTAATTTTCTTTTGTCCTTTTAAACAGAAATAACCTGATTCTGAAGTGGCATCACCCAGGAATCCCATGATCCTTTCCCAATTTCTCTGCAAGGAATAACAGATCACCAAATTAATATAACATTTTTACAAGTAATCCCTGATGATATAACTGTTGAGGAAATTGTTTCACATTGAGCGAAGTTACAGTAAATGCATACATGCAATATCCCTCAGAGCCGGACCAGTCACTTAGAAGCTGAGTAAATTGTGAAACTCCTTTGTTGGAACACTGATCTCCAATGCCTATGATAGATCCCGCCTTTAGACACTTAAAAGCCAGTGTTTTAAACGAGAATAGCAGGATACCTAGCTTCGAATAAATTTAGAATGCAAAAACAAAAAAAAAAAAAAAAGGTTTTCTTAAAAAAAAGGTTCAAACAATAGCAATTATCCTCTATCTCATGCTTCCAGCTGACAACCATTTAAGTGATTTTCTAAAATTACTTCAATTTCAAGTTAAAGTCAACTGAAAAAGAATTGTCGAATCTTCAATGTCTCCCCACGAGCATCCTGCTAAATGTGCCTCGAGTTGATTAGACGTAAACATCCCATTAAAGTTTAGGATCATCCAACGGGAGCTAAATGTGAACAACAAAAGTTTCTGACTAAATCCTCAACACGGAAACTGAAAACAAATTTAGGCAGGTGATAGTACCCGAAACACAGTAAAAAAAGCTAAACAATCATTCTACGAAACGTTGGCACCGTGTTCACTACGCGACAAAAAAACCTCTTCGAAATTCAACAGTTCCACTGAAGAAAGATCGGACTCGAACACACCAACCACGAGCACGACTAGCAAAATGACAACCCAAAAAAGCCATTGCGGCTTACATTCAGCTGATGAAAACAAAACGACCCCATGAGCAAAGCGGTCAGGCCGAAATTTGAGCACGTACCGTGTAAAACAATGAAAGGAAGAGCAGAAGAAAGGGGAAGCAAGACGAAGACGAGGACAGTGATCAACCACAACAAAGCGGCCATCGAACTGAGTTGCAGGTTTCCACAGGTAAAAACCCAACTCCGGAATAAAATTTCTTATTCCACAAAGCTAACAGGATTTCTGCTCTTCCTCCCAGAACTTTTGCGGGAATTCGCGGGACTCTTTCTGCCCCGGAGAAGCAACGGGAATTCGTGAAGGGGCGTCTACTGAGTGATTGCTTTATGCTGCGACCTTTTTGTCGCTTAATCCCGGCGACGACTGCCCAATGGCATGCGTTTGATGATCGGTGGTTGCGGAGTTGCAGTATCTTCTCCGTCTGTCTTTTCTGCCATTTCTCGCTCTATTTATAACATTTGCTATAATTCCATTTTCCTTGAATTTGTTTTCCCTATAATATATTATTTAGCAACAATCTAACAACCCCAGGACTCGTTCGCGTCAACTCGGTTTTTCAAGTGGATTCAGACTTCAGACTCGTCCACGCCGTGAATCCCCTCCAACTCGGTCCGAGTTTATGATAAGGGAAATTTATAATTCATGTACTAGTATTAGTTAAATATCGAATCATGGATCTATGTTGATAAAATATCGAGTACCCAGTCTTTTAAAAACCAAACCGGCAATCAAACCGGCAATATGTCTGGTTTTGGTGTTGAACCTGGTTGGACCGGGTTGGACCAATAGTTCAACCATTAAATATTATACATTGTACTTTATACTTTCTTAACAATTCTATAAAAAAAAATAGCAAAAACAATCCTGATTTTAGTGAACCGGGCTGAGTCTGAGTCAATAAGAACCAAATTGACCTCCAATTCTGGTTCAACCGGGTCAAACTCGCCAGTTTGGTTCAGTTTTTAAAACACTGAAAATACCCCTTATATAACCCCTAAGCTGGTACGCCACTTAAACTAACCAGACCAGGGTTAGATCCAAGCTCAAATTTGCTACGCCCAGGGCGGAGCGCTTAGCTCCGCCCGCCTCTCACAGACGGTGTGGGTGGGACCCACCCGTGCCCATGTGGGGCCCTCCGTCTGTGAGAGGCGGACGGAGCCAAGCGCTCCGCCCTGGGCCTAGCAAATTTGAGCTCGTTAGATCCGGACCCTCAGCTGGAAAACCATAGTATTGCATATTACTAAAACAACAAATTTTAACAAAAATGCACTCATGTTTAACTTACTAAACCCAAGTGGACCCGTGAATAAGATAAATATTTTCGTTCTAGAAATGGTGATTCGTCATTTTATCAACACCATTAATTCACAACGAGTCATTATTTTCCCCTAGTATGTAGAACTCGACCATGGAACCGATGGAAACTGGACCTCAACATCGTACGCTATCTATCTTGACATAGGGTAACATATTGCTGGACTCAAACGCAGTCCAAACCTCGAGGAAAAAATTAATGGATGAATGATCTTCTTATTCTTCCTTGATGTGTATATATTTGGACAACGTAAGGTAGTGGAATTATAAAAGAATTGTCTATACTCCGTTGTATAATTGTATATCTGCAATGGAGGTCGAAACCAGCTTTTGCATCCCAACTAAGTTCAGAAATATATTATTACATTATAAAAGCATTCACTCCCGTTAAATAAGTTTGGTCAATGTTTGCTTCTATTTGTAAAATCTATGAATTCCCAGCACGTTCCTAGTCTCCCTGGGCACAATAGGACATCTGAGAGCTCTTTCTTGGATACTAAATGTATCCCTTTCAAACGACCGGCACATTACTTTAATCTCTTCCCTGTATCTGTCAATATTTATAATTTAGAAGTTGAACGTCCAAAGTGATCCCATTGAAAGTGTTTTGTATACTTCTTTGGCCACAAACAAATGACCGTTTTATCGGTTACATGTTACAGTGTTACATGAAGTATAACATAAAAATATTACGTTGATTTGTCCCTCAGATTTAGAGTGACACACCACATAAATATACACCGTCAAGGTTACCCATGCATCATGTTTCAAAGTCCTGCAAGTATTTCATTTCCTGGGTGAATCGCTATTCTCCTGCGATTATATCATCACCTGGGCAGTTCTCAGAGTCAAATTGGACCCAATAATGCTCTTGCATAAATAACAATCTGACGATGTGGATTTAGAGTCCAGCCAGTTATATTTACAAATCTGCATGTAGAACCAACACAAGGGTCTGCGCAGTTGACCACAGGCAAATGATTTCTATTTCATGACACTAGGGCACGAGAAACCTAAATATCAACAGTTACATCTGAAAATCCGTTATGCTTTTTAGAGTACAATAGGTTAGAGACACAACACTATTACTTAGAATAGTTGGATGCGATTGAGAGCCACACACTGGGACGCTGTGGGTATGGACAGGGGGTCACTATTTTATAGATGGATTTGTTATACAATTGAATGCATACTCTACAATTACAAACAACAAAGGAAAGAGCCGAGAATGAGAAGGCATCACATAAGTTCTCTAGCAAGCACTACTGACTTTTCTCTTAGAAAAGCCACATCACCATTTGGTGTTGTAAGCAGATGATGGTCGAAGTCATCCTCTTCACTCTCTGCCACGGCCGATGAAATAATGGACTCTGATCCGTCGGAATCTGATGGAGTTGATTAATCCACAAAGTAGAATAGCTTAAGTAATTACGTTATATTGCATTCCAGTTGGTCGCTAAGACCTAATCCTAGCTAAATTTTCTATGGACTACTTTTATGAAATGTGAAAACCATGTGCATTGCCTTTTGATCCAGAGCATGGAGATCAATAGTTAAAGAAAGAATTGATTATCAATAAAACCACCTTTTCTCAAAAAAAAAAAAGTTAAAGAAAGAATTTATGTCACTCATTCATCACACTAGATCAAATGGCTTGCTATAATCAATAGTGAGAGCTTTTCACAAACTGTGGAATGCCTAAATGCAGAAACACTCTTTCTCAGGCAGATAAATGCCGTCCAGCACCAACATGGCCATGCATGAACCAGGTCTCATCACTTCTCCTTTAGAAGAAGAATAAAACCAGTACTTGGAGATATTAATTTTTTTTAGAATACTTGGAGATATTAATTTTTTTCAGAATACTTGAATTTTTAAAGAATATTTGAAGATTTTTTTTTTTAGGAAATATACTTGGAGATTTTAATCAATAACATGGCTAAAAGATGGAGAATATAGATGGATCAAAACTCACCAGAGAAAACTGGATGATCTGGTATATGCCTAATCGCAGTAGGTTGAATATTTTCAGGCAGTAGGCAGTTACAGAACGAACCTGAAACTTCCAGCATCCAAGAGAAAATAAAATTAAAAGGGTACAATATATAATGGCAGAAAAGAATACTATAAACAATTGACTACCTAATTTGGCAAGACGATTAACCCATCCAGGAATAGATTTCCCAGTAAGACGCATGCAAACATCATCTGTAAAGTGGTTGCAGTTTTTGGCAATCAAATGGTATGAATCTCCATGATATTTTCCAGACATGTGTTCCATGAATGTCCTGAATTCTGAGCGGGTCATGTTAACACTGCCAATCCAAACTGAACGTCTGAAAACAAAACCAGGACAACTTTTGGGCTCCACCTCAAAAACTCCACTTGTTGGGTATTCATGTGCCCCAAAGCCATACTCCATCCCATGAGCTGTCCATGAATCATTTATAAACATCATAATCCATTAAAATGTGGTTGGACTTACTGATAAACACAAGAACTCAAAGATAAATCCTTTTCAGCCAAATAAGATAACAAGTGTTGAAGTAATTTGCAAGGAAAGAAAGAAAATAAATGAACAAACTGCCATTTTTCAATTCAAAGAACAAAAACTGAAAAAAAATAAAGTCCATCCGGTTGAGAAATAATTTTTCTGCAATTCCCTGACCAGTCTAGAAATGCAACGTGACAAATGATGTCGTACTGCAGAAACAATGGAAGAAAAAGGGTTCCAAACCACTTCCAGTTCATGAATCTGCCTAGTGTGGTTTAACAAAAACTAAACAAACACATCCAATAAGGATATATTTTGCAATATGACTTCTCTAATTTATTTTTGTCTTTAACTACTCCATTTCCCTTAATTAAATAAATTATTTATACGAATCCACTTAAAAGTAAGTGATAAGAGGGATAAGGACCAACAGGCTAAAGACCAAAAGCAACATAAAAGAACCAAAAACGACATGCAGATATATCAAAAGCTTAGTAGAACTTTTTGTTTTTATACTTATTCATGACTGAACCTATAATGTTTCATGTGTACATGCAATGGTGATTGTCTTTCTTAGAGCTGTTTTTCAAAAAGAGATAGGTCCTTCGGGCAAAGAGGCATCCAACTTTTCCCTCTGTATGCTATTATTTACCACCAACATGTGGTAGTCAACTGTTTCTGCATTTAGATACACCTCTAAAAGTTAACAGTGAACCAAAAAATATTAAACATTCAGTTGTTCTTACAACGTACATACAGCATTTTGCGATTGTTGCTGGGCAAGTTTCTCCATAGAGCAATACCACTACTAATATCAAAACTGTATTATATATTACCCACCAGAAGGTGCATTTCAAATCTGCAAAGAACTATACAGAACAAAATTTCATTAAATTTTGCGTATGAAAAACACAATCCTTTCTAATATGGGAATGGTGGAGAATTGAGCGTTTGATTTGGGTCGCTAGGTATAATGTTCAAGTTTCACATGGTTTATTGCGTAAGAGTGTGTGCAATCAACATTCAAAAAAAAAAAAAAAAAAAAAAGAAAGAAAGAAAAAAGGAAGAAAGAAAGGAAGAAAGAAAGGAAGAAAGAAAGAAAGAGTGAGAGAGAGATGCACATGTAGACGATTCATAGTTCATATCCCTCCCCCCAAAAAAATGTACCATTACCAAAGGAAGTAAGCATGCACATCTTCATAGTTCATATCCCCAAAAAAAAAGTACCATTACCAAAGGGAGTAAGCAAAGTCCCCACCTACCTTCTACACCAGAATGAAAAATTCCAAGACCGAACCAATACAAATAGTTGTTTATAGGGGTCAGATCATAAACGTTCAGATACAGCTGAGCACGATCAGCCCCATCATTGGTCAGCTCCTTGGATCCCGATGAGCACGACAGAATCGAACGCATGGTATCCAACTCCCTGAATAATTCCACGACCTCTCCCTCCTACCCCAGCATTTCCTGGTGACAGCACCAAACCCTAAAACATCACAATTGACGAAATAAAACAGCTGCTGCTGTACCCTCCCAGACAAAGCAGAGAAGAAAGAAAGGAAAAAGCAAGCAACCCTAGAACCTGAACCCCAACGTCGGAGGCCACATAATAGAACATGGAAGCAACCATAAATAACAAAAATCACGAGCATTATACGACCCCCGACCCAAAGAGGAGCCAACAGCTAATACTTTCAGAAACTAATCTGTATCAATTGCGGAAAAGAACAACATCTAAAGCGGTAACCTGTTGCTTTTTTACTCTTTTTTTTTTTGTCCAGGGAGGCTAGAGGCTTCGGACAACCGTGGGAACGGGGAGAGGCCTTGCGATCGAACTCCAAATCCGGATTCGCTGTATATCCGTGATTTCAATTTTTAATCCTTCTCGTTTTGGAGCGAAGAAGCTGTCGCCTTCAGATCGGAGACAAGGCACGAAACCGGAAGACGACGTTCGCTTTGGACAAACGACGTTTAACTATATACTGGATTAAAAGCGGGATTAAACTAATCCACAATAACTCCTCCCGGACCACCCGTGGGCCCAAGCACTGTCATGGACCTCCAAAATCCACGTTAGTGCGCCATTGGCCCAAATCACCTCCGAATATCGGAGCTGGTTCTCCTTGACCCGACCCGGATTTTAATTTTTTTTCGGGGGAGAATACAGCAGCCTATGAGGCTTCCACCTTCATAAATCTTTCTACGTCCGGCGCATTTGTGCCACCGCGGGCGACCAGCCCGGCATCGTTGAATAGCGATGTCAACTTTACCCATTTACCCATACCATTCTGTCCGAATAATAATTGAAAGGTATATGGAATAAATTTTTTTATTATATCTAATAAATAAATAATCAGGTAAATTATCCGTATACCATTTATTAAACTAAATAGAAATAGAAAAAGCTTAATCTATACTCGATTGCCCAATTACCCAGTTAGTAAAGGTATATTGGTAATTTTGTTACTCAAATAGATAAACCCTATATCACTTTTATATTGTGAAATTTTTAATATTTAGGTAATTAATTCAAAGATTTAGATCAAACACATTAAGTTTTTTTATTGTGTCAATGTGTACTTTTTTTTAGATTTTTTTATATTTGTTTGATATATATAAAATAGAGTTTATCCATTTACTTACCCGATCACCTGGCTTATCTGAGGAATAATCGGATGGTATACAACCTTGAGTAGATTAATTATTGTCTAAATATTGAATCATGAATTAAACTTGACAAAATATAGAGCCAAGCATGTAAAGACAAAATTACCATCACTTAACCCTATAATCGGTTTAGCTTAACATAACATATTAGTTAATTTTCTATAATATATTATTATGCTATATATAAGTTATTTTCTCGTTTTATATAATATATTAATTAGTGATATAATTTTGTATTGTCGAAAAGTATTTTGTTATATAAAATTGGCCTAACATATTAGTTAATGATCTATAACATATTATTATATTATGCATAATATATTTTATTTTTTTTTTGTATAACATACTAGATAATGCTATAATTTGTTGTGATCGAAGGGTGTGTAGTCCTAAGAAGTTAGTATAATATATTAGTTAATAGTCTATTATATACTATTATGTTATATATAATATATTTTTCTATTATCCATAATATACTAGTTAATAGTATAATTTTTCATAATTAAAAGGTATTTACTCTTATAAAATTGACATAACATATAAGTTTATAATATATAATATACTATTTTATTATGCATAATATACTTTTTTATTCTACATAACATACTATTAATTCATTATTTTTTATATAAACAGGTTCAAAGGTTTTGTGACATTTTCATTATCGTATCCCTAAATTAATATTACCAAGAAGTATACACGAGTCGATATTTAGCCAACAATCAAAGTCGTAATTCTCCCTTTCTCGGTGTCCAGAGTCTGGTCCATTGGAGAGTCGTTTACTACAAATAAACGGGTTGGTTTGGTTCTCCTTATAGTTGCTAACCCGGATTTACGCAGCCCTCTTTGAATATTGGAGCTGTCGAAAGCTCTTTTCACTCGAAACAAAACTTCCCTTGCGCATCTTCACTGGAAACCGGGACGAAGAAGCCTTCAGGAAGTCGAGAAAACTCGATTAATGGAGGAGGAAGACATTGAGAAAGCGGTTTTCGCGTATTTGAAAAAGAAGGGTTTCAAACAGACGGAGCTTGCCCTTCAAGAAGAACAGAGTAAAAGCTCCTCAAATACACAGACTGATCCCGACGTCGCTAGGCGAATTCTTTCTTTCTCAGAGTAAGTATTTTTCAATTACACGTGGTTTCTGCTGCTATGTTGTGGTCTTCTGCTCTACTTCGAGCATACCTGATTTGAACGTACTACTTAGAACATGACAGTTCATCTTACGTTGTTTCTGTTAAACCCTGAGACCTGCTCGAGGTCGGTTTAGATTCATGCTAAAAAGCTTTGATATAATGGCATAATGTACTATTGGGAGTCTCACGATATAAGATGTTGCGGCGTTCATTTGCCAGATCAGAGAATATACCGGCACGATACATGGAGGGCTATAACAGGCTTAGGTCATGGACATACAATTCATTGGATTTGTACAAGGTTAGTCTCGGGCTCATTCATAATGGCTTTAACGAAAACTGCTGTTTTCCTAAAATTACTTGAGTTTTATTTTTACACTGAAGTTGTTTATGTTTAGGTTTTCGTTGAAAAAAGTTTGGATATTGACTTTGTAGCTTATGTGCAAAAGTATGCTGAATGTGACAATCCTCTAATTTAATCCATTTTGGTGTTCATTTGTAGTGTATTTGGCACGGATTTTCTGGTAGTGTAAATGATTTTTTTTGTGTTTCAAATAATCTAGCAATGTTCCTTTGAATGAACACTTGAATCCTTTTATGACGTTTTTGAAAAGAAACAAGTCAAATCTCGGGGGTGTCCTTTCCCCTACATATCAAAACACCTCAGCATTCTTTTTGCTCAAAACAGCCAAAAGAGGGGGAAGACATGGAAGCACAAGGATATACAAAGTAGCTAAAACATGAATAAAAGCAAAGACAACAAGAAAAAGGAAGAACATAATGGAGAAACTTAAAATCATAAAATAGTAAATGGAGGCAAGAGTGAGAGCAAGCTTTGTTTACGCGATTTTATCCCTTGTCAAGTTGTCAGCCATTTCACTGGCACTTTCAAGAACATACTACTGGGGGGTGGATGTGGATTTACTGATGTCTTTTTGTTTTTTTTTTGAGGAAATTGATTTACTGATGTCCTTGATCTTGTCATGATATTCCAAGTACACCTATCACAAGCTCTTCTTTCCCAAGATTCAATTAATGATCATCACAGTCTCCCTTATACTTGCCCAAATTCCAAATCTCTGGAAAGCGCCGAGGGAAAGGCCCTGAGCTTTGCAACGGTGGGCTCACATTTCCTGCAACAAGAAAATGAGAAGAACCATGCATTTTAGGTTCTTTACACCCACCACACATGGCCCTAGGATTCCCCTCAAAGTTGTCTCCAAATTTGAGTTTAGCTAACCCTCAAGAGGAGTCTAAGCAGCTGGGTGGACAATGCAATGTGACATCTAATGATTAATTTTATTACATAAACCTTCCAATGGCTTTGTGTCAGTGTATCTTTCAATTTTCTTGCCAAGAAAAACATGCAATGAGTAGACGTTCCATTGTCTTTCCCGAAATGATGCATGACTTTCTTCACAAGTTTGTAGGATCTTCTTTCCCTCTTGAGGCTAGGTGGTAGGTAGCAAGCAATGTGGCATTAACTCAATACTTCACCTCATCAAGCTTTAAATAGCCATCAAACAGCCATTGAGGAGGCATACATATCACCTGTAAATCCAATGGTCACAACTTTATAATTTGGTTTTTTTGGACCAAAACTACCTTCAGTGCTAGAGAGCTGATCATGTGTCTTTTATGTAATTCTGTTGGAGAAAACTTTAGTAATTCATTTTTCTATTGAAATTTGCAGCATGAATTGCTTCGAGTGTTGTATCCAGTCTTTATCCATTCCTTTCTGGATCTTGTTGCAAAAGGACATGTGCAGGAAGGTATATTAAATTTTCTGAACCAGATTTATGCTATATTAGACTTCTAGACTGGGATAATGCCAGGTAGGAGTTGAAAACGTCTGCTTGTTCTTATTATATTATGCGTGTAAATGTATCCCAGCAAGAACTTTCTTCAATAGATTCCGTGAAGACCATGAAGTGATGCATGGAAGAGATCTGCTAAAGTTCGAAGGCATTCTTACACCATCTCAACTGGATGTCAGTTCATCATATCTTGCTTTCCTGAACCTTACATTTTTTGATTAACTGCATGAGAGTCATTGTTATTCAGTAAACATCATTCTTATGCAGGAGATGCAGTTTGCTCATACTTACAGGCAGAGCAAGGTCAACATTAAGATTTGTGAGGTGCCTGTTATGTTCTTTCAGTTTGTTGCTTGATTAGATTTTATTGTTATTATTGTTATTATTATTATTTTTTGATGAATGGTGAAACTTTAATTACTCAGGAAAGTAATGGTACAAGGTTATATTACAACAGTAGTGTTACTTAGGCCTAAACCAACTTAATTGCTTGTAAGAAGTTCAGGGACAGAGCGTCCAGTAATTAGACTCCTTTTTGAGGCCCCAGATTTTGCTAACGGGTCTGCAATGGAGTTAGCTGAGCAGGGATGGCAGACCAAGCAATTCTTCAATCAGCTATTGGAGCAGTATCCTTTTTGTTTTCCAGCAAGTAACAATTTGAGAGTCTCCTTCAACTATAGCTTGTCCTTCAAAATTGTGTGTTAAGTTTTTTATCCCAGTAGCAAGAGCTGGTCCAGAGTATGCCAACAAAATATGTTCCTCATTATTTCTTATGACCCTCCAATTCCGGCAGGTCCTGGATTTTCTTTTGAGGATCCACCAAAATTTAATTTTGAGAAAGGAGCTTTGGGGGGTTGCCACTCTTCCTTTGTAGGTGGCTTTGGAGCACTAGGAGAATCATTTTCCCCGTCTTTTTTTATTATAAAGGGCGGGAAGGGGGTTGACCATGCATTCTGTGCACCCAGGATAGGATACTTTGGGTTGATTTCTCAATAATCCCTCCCACTGAGGTTGATTTGTTATTGAAAGTCCTTTCATTTCTTCCAGCCAGAGATGCCATGGAGCCGCAGCTACCATAGCTTTCCAAAGGATCTTTCCCCAATATGGTAAACGGCAGTTTATCCACTGAAACAGTAATTGGTTGAGGGATTGAGGCATGCAAAGGTTGATGTTAAACTTTCTTAGAAGTCCTCCCTGAGTGCTGACCTTGCAGTGAAGTAGAAGGTAACAGCAGCTTTCTTCCTCTTCATTACAGAGTTTGCATAAGGAATTGACGGTGGGCTGTCCTCTTTTGGTCAATTCATTGCATGTGAGAATTATTTTGTGGGCTGCAATCAATATGAACTGTTTGGCTTTCTGGGGGCAATATGTTTCAAAGCTTTAGAGATTCCTTCAGGGGTAGAGCAGCTCATTTTTGGGTGAATTTACAGTGACATCTTATTCTGAGAAAGAAATCCCAGATTGGGGTCATTCGTGCTGCTTCCAAACATTATTTGTTTCTGTCTTCCGTGAATACTTAGGCTAAATTGTTGCTGTAGTGCATCTGTTTTTTAATTGAATAAAAAGTTAGTTTAGATACTAGCAATGCAGATGCACTGTTCAGCTACATGTTCAATGACTGGGGACATGGGCCCAGTTGTCACATGTGTGTTTCTAGCGCGTGGGGGTTCAAAGTTCCACTAGGGGAAAGGACTGTATCTGTAATCAGCATAAAACAAATGGCATGAGCACATAAAAATGATCAATCATAAAAAAATTTAAAGTGTTTTTGCTTAACAGACGATAAATTTTTCTCAAGTTGAGATTCTTTTAGAAGCCAACATGTGCATTTGTCATTGTTCAAGTTGTGAACCCAGAATGAGCAATTTAAGCTCATGCTTCCTCAGCTTTTCTCTGAACATCCTGAGCTTGTTAAGATATTTCTTGGACTCGTGTCCGGGGCCTCGTGATCATGGAGGCCCGTGGTTCAATGATAGCACAAAAAATAAGGGCATATTTGCAACTATTTAATAAGTATATGGGTTGTTTAAGGCGTTTCCCTTGTCAATAGGCAGACATGTCCCTCCTCAACTTGGAGAGAGCTCCTTTGTCGAATTAGGAATTTCCTATCCCACTATTTCTTAGTGTATCTAAACTTCAGATTTCCTTGTTTATTTGATATCCTTGTTTCTTTAACCTAGTATCTTTAACCTAGTAGCATCCTTGTTTATTTAACCTACTTCTATCCTTGTTTATTTATGTTTTCTATATGATTACAGTTGTACTATTTAATTCATAAAAGGAGAAGTGCCGGGCTAAAGGGAGATATTGAAACCCAAAGCCTTTTTTTGTGTTTGTTTTTAGGTAATTAGTGGAATTTAACTTCAAATGCTTCCACCTTTCTTTGTTCTCCAATGTTCGTTCGTTCCCTAGATCAGCTTCTAGGATTCTGCACAGCCCAATTGCCTAGAATTTGCTAGTCACGTGTTTGTGAGTTGTTCATTTCTACCTCCTAGTCTGAAACCTAGTTACCACTGTCAAAGCTTCTATAACCAGCTATGGATCCAGGAGAGTAATTGGTAGATGTTGAGTGTGGAGTTCAGGAGAGTAATTGCTAGGTGTTGTGTGTGGAAAATCATCTCTTTGTTCTATCCTAGTTATTGTAAAAAGTACAGTCCTTATGGTGTTTTGACATTGGGAATTGATTTTTTGTTGACATGATTCCCCAGCTGAAACTCGTTCAGTACATTAATCATTCTTGTTGATTTAGCGGGAAAGGTTCTAACTTTGTGTACCTCTGATAAGATTGACTAATGATTTTTACATTTCACTCAGTACTCGAAAGAGCTTCTCATGCAATATCTGCAGAAGACAGAGCCTATTGCTATGCTTGGAGTAATCAATGAGCATATTAATTTTTCAGGTATTTTTCCATAACGGATTTTCTGTTTTTGTTTTAAAAGGTTGGTGAACTTAAAAAATTTCCTAAATTGGAATTCTACTATTCTCTGTTCTTATCTACTTTTAAGGTACTGAAGCTATTGGCTCAAAATCTTCTGTCATTTCCCTTCATATTCATAGTTACTTAAATGAGTATCCACTTTCACGTTTAAAAGAAAATGTTCAAGTTGTGGTTCACTCTAATTATGTAAAACAGTTTCTCCTGGGCAGCCATGCTCCATCTCTGACGATGCAGATGCTGTAACCTTAACTGGAGGTAGTCTGGATGCTGCTAAACAAATAAATCAGAAAGAAATACGTTGGGGGGTAAGTTGAACTTTGCTTCTTTTCTTTTACTGATGATGCAGGTTTCAGGATTTTTTAAAAATCATTTGAAATTTCATTGAAGAGAGGAAAACTGTGATCGCAGAGATTAGAAGAAGGCAAAACCCTCTTAATGGAAGAAAAATCAGTGTGGACAACACACATTCAGATAGAAGAATGCAACGATAAAAGCAAAAAGAGAGGAAATGATTGTAACTAAAGTCTAGATGCCTGAAATGGCTATCATTCCTTCAGAATATGATATTGCAAAGAAATTCCATTACAAATATTCTCACTCTACAAAACTGATAGCATGTATCACATCATTAATAGGTGGAAGGTGCTATGGTAGTACTTTACCTTGGATTATGGTACTTCGTCAGTTTGTAGTGCTACAAAACTTTATGGTATTTTACAACACCTTGTGGGATTTTACCATATATGTGGTGTTTTTGACCTGCCATTGTTGACTGGTTGTAGCAACAGATCTCATCCCCAAAATAATCACTTGTGAAATCCCCTTAACAGCAAGTGACATGAATGAGGCTAAGAACTAAGCATGATTGATTCTGAATTTTAGTAGATATTTTAGGTAAAGCATTGGTAGAGACTTCTTTCTTATCAATTTTTCGTTTATCACTATCGAGGATGTGATTTGGGGGTGATGAAGGCTTGAAGCAGAATCAATCCTTAATAGGTTCATTTTCCCAGGGATTTTACTGTTGGAATAAGGAATTATGTTTTTTAACTGATTGAGAGGCTCTTTATTGTACCAATGTGTTTATAGTGTCATCTATTTTGAATATTGAAGAGATTGACTGGTCATTTGAGAACTAGTTTAACAAGCAATTTTCCTCAAAAAAAAAATTGAGAACTAGTTTAATATTTGTACTTTTTTGTCCTGTTTTTATTGTTTCTCTGTTGCTACTGGGTTTCTTAGCCTAACAATGTTCAAGTCTCTTTTTTATGTCAGTCTAACATGAAGGGCACTGTTAGCGGAATAGACCAGTCTAGTTAACTAAGAAAATGTATTGGTCCTTTGTTTCATTCCACCTTTTCAATCAGACGGTTTATGTTTTGACTAAGTTTATTGAATTACTACACGAATCTTTTTTTTTTTTTTGAAAATACTACACGAATCTTTGAAGTCCTAAAACTTCCATGTTTGTATGTGAATGGGAGAGGTGAGTAGATAACTACCCCCCTTACTTTCTTTCCTGCATGTTTTCATTTTTTTGCACATAACTCACATGTTAAATGAGTTTTTCTTTTTGAAACCCTACACCCCTATGTGCCCTTAGGAGACTTGAACCAAGACTTCCCATTAAAACTTTCACATGTGGTCACTGAGCTACTGCTCAAGTCCATGAAGTTCAAATATTTAACATTAGTACACTTTTCACAACAACAAAAAAAGAAAGAGAAATTGCCCTAAACTATTTCTGTAATCATATATAGTTGCTTGAGGATTCTTTGGAAGAACGTGCGGAGAAGGCCTCAAGTTTGCTTTCAGATCTTGAGAAGGCAGAAGGTGAAAGCAAGAAGGGGGATTCTGAAGAGAGTAAGGTAAAACGTCTAAATCTCATCCTCTGCTACTTTCATTTCTTAGTTCAAGGTATCATACATTTTTTTGTGGGAAGTGGATGAACGGATGATGGGTGATAGAGGTTGGATTGTGCTTCTTCCATCGATCTGAGATATGCACATGCCTTCAGAATTATTTTGTCAATCAGTATGGGTTATTTTGCATGAGGGTTACAAATGTGTAGCAGAACCTGGGCAGACATGTAGGGAGGATCTTGCTCAAGAGACTGAAAACGGTAGTGGTTTACAAAGTCCCACAAATATATTAAAAATCATACTTTATATCCTTTAAATGTATCACTGACTGTAGATGCTGCTTGGAGTCACTACAAGATCACAAGATGCGTATACCTTCTACCAACATGTCAACATGGAATCACTTTTTAATTTCCAAATGGAGATAGGTTGGAATTATGAAAAACCAGGGTAATCACTACAAGCAATTCCAGTGATATATTTTCTTGCGGACCTTATGTATGAATCATACTCAACCAGTTCCCTTTGAGCTCCCTTTGGTTGTGTGGTTGTTGTCATAATGAGGGCCCTGAATTTTGGCAAATTTTGTTCCTTATCTTATTTTTATTTTTATTTTTTAACTCTTGTTGAATCTGTCTGATCCTTGATGTAACATTGAAGGCATTTTAGCCCCAATAAATACTACCTTAGATTTATTGGATAGATATATGCAACAAAATAATCCCGATTAATCCACAAAGCTGGCTTGGAGATGCTAACTGTCAAGGGGTATTTATGCATTTATTGGGGTAGTCATATTGCATGGAATATTTTGGCTGCAGGTGGGCAGGTGTTTTCGCTGACTAATTGATAGTGCTATAACCCATTAAAATTATTGTAAGTGTCTAATGCTATTGTTGTTATGAATAATGTATAAGAGTACCAAATTTCTTGAAGCCATCTCATTCCTTTAAAGATGTTGTTATAAGTTCTGTGTGTGCAATGATAAAGTTTGAAGATCACTGAAGATATTAATGTGTGGCTAGGAAAATGCTTGTTCCATATCCATTTGGGTATGTTTGACAGGTCAACTCTTGGTTTGTATTGTTTGTTGCTCTAACTTTCACATGTTTTCTCTCAGAAGAGGAAAGGAGATGGAGGAAAGCAAGGGAATACTAGTAAGAAATTGAAAAAGGAGAAGGTTGTTGGTGCTAGCGGCAAAACTGTTCGTCCTGAGGCGCACTCAGTCTCTATGGCTTCTCGAGTGAAGGCAGAGCTTGCCTTGCCAGTAATGTAATTCTTTCCCTCCCTCTCTCTCTCTATACTAAATTCATGCTCAGAATGGGGTCATTAGAGCTCTTAAGTAGTAAGGGTTTCATTTGAGGTAATGTTCTAGTTTTCTGGCTGTGCCGACTTGAGGTGTCATACACTGATAGTCAGTTTAAAAAAAAGACTTCATTGATGTACTTAAAAGACTGTATTTCAGTAAAAAAAACAAAACTCTTCTCTTACTGACTCATCTTTTTTTACAAAAATCTTGCTATGTATATTAAACTCAAAGGAATATGAACAATTTTAGAGTACATCATCTCATTCTCCATGTGTTACCTGAAATTTTTTTGTTTAATCTTTTATGGGAAAGAAATTTAAAATTGAATGTTACTCATTTTGTGTGATGTTTGTTATTTAATTCTCTTTTTCCAGTCCACCAGAAGTGGAACATGCTGTTCTTGAGGACTTAAGAAATCGTGTGCAGTTAAGCAGTTTGGCATTGCCATCTGTCAGCTTCTATACATTTATTAACACGCATAATGGGTAACTATCTTTAGCTAATTGTGACCTTTTCAAATACCTAAATGCTACACTCCTTTGTTAGTTATTCTTCCAGTTGTGCATCCCTTTTTTCCCAATTCTTCTATCTGATGCTTGATGTTTGACAGATTGAACTGCACGTCAATATCCCATGATGGGTCACTGGTAGCTGGTGGATTCTCAGATTCATCTCTAAAGGTTATTTTCTTCCCCTTTTTGTACATGATAAAAATTTTTTATTCTTCTACCTTTGCATTTGACTTTTGTCCCTTCCACCAGGTCTGGGACATGTCGAAAGTGGGGCAGCAGTTGGATACTTGTGAGTATAATTGCCTCAGCTGTTTTTAGCAATATGTGATTGGTCTTGCTTGCATCTGAGTCTACTTTTATTTGTCTGGAATTGAGATTATCACCCTTCGAAACATTGAAGAAATTGGACTTTTATTTTTTCGAGAAATGGATGAGGAACTTTTTTTTATCATTCCGACAAGTTTAAGCAGAAGTTTCATTGGTATTACTAACATGAATAATTGAAGTGACTCCATGCAGTAAGATACTTAAAGAAAGAGGCTCGAGTATTAATGATTCAGGTCACTGAGTACAAGTTTAGAAATTATACTTTTTACTAGCTGCCATGTGTAAAAATGACTTAGAATTAATTTTTTAAATGGAAATTAATTTACTGGTTGCTATGTGCAAAACCCCCATCGTCTCCTTCAGTTTTAATTCCAATGACCACTGAGCTACAACCCAGGTTCTCTGCAGTTGAAGGATTGATTAATTGAATAAATGACGACAGGTGGCTAGTTGGTGACATGAGCTGTGTTATCAGTCTGTCTGGTTGTAGGTTTCAGTGGATGTGGTGCTTCCAAGAACACGAAAGCTAGACTATGGCAAATATCCTCATGAAATGGCTATTGGCTGATGCTACTTGTTTTCATTTTTTAACCATGAATCTGGCTGAACTTGCAACTGCTCAGTTGGTCTGCCAAGGATCAGCGTGTACTGAGAAGTAGGGGAATGCAGCATCCTCTCTCTCCTCTCTTTCAATGGATTTTGGGGGGGAGGGGGGGGGTCGCTGGGAGGACGCTGCTCCCCTATCGTGCAGAATTAGAGGGGCTGACATCCTCTTCATCAGCATGGAAGGGTAGAGGACTGTCACCTATCTCCTTTCCCTCATTGTTGGGGGGAAGGATATCCTGCTGTCCTTGCTGTTGTTAGAGACTTTTTGTGTACAAGGGCAGGGAGTCAATTCCTCTGTTGTTGCTGTGAGAAGGGAGCAGTGGGATTCTCTCCTGTCTGCATGTGGGGGTAACACTCACCCTTTCGGAACTGCAGCAGGAAAGGTGGGGCCCTTATTCTGCATGCAACTAGGATGTGGAGGTTGATTCCCCTTCCCTGCTCACAGTTTGAGGAGTCTTTCTCATTTGTTAACCCCTTTTTTGTTTTTTAACAGTTTGTGACAAAGTATGATAGGAAGCTGAACTAATAGTTCAACTACCTATTATTTACTGTTGCACCAGCTAAACTGAACTAGTCCGCCTCTCCAGGCTGGTTCCGACAACATTGTAAATATAATAAATTGGTAATAAACTTCAGTCACTTTCAAGATTTAATGTGTTGAGTCAAATCGTAGCTATCGTATGAAAAAGATCACAAGCTTATTATTTTAATTTGTCTTATTGATCTTTTCTCCAGCATCGAAGTCCATTTATCTGATTAATAGGTCTGATTACTAATGCTTTATGTGCTACTGATGTGAAGACTTATGTAATGAAAATTCATTTCAGCAAATACACAAACCGAAAATGATTCCAACCCTATTGAAAGCGTGCTGGGATCTGAGAATGGGAAAAGATCTTATACACTATTTCAGGGTCATGCTGGTCCTGTTTATTCTGCTTCATTTAGTCCGCTCGGGGACTATATCCTGTCTTCTTCAGCAGACTCCACAAGTATGTACTGCATATTGCACTGACCTCTACTTTTTCTGTAGTTGGTGCTTTCACTAATAATATGCCTACCTGCAGTTCGATTATGGAGCACAAAACTTAATGCAAATCTTGTATGTTACAAGGGTCACAATTATCCAGTATGGGATGTTCAGGTAGAAATATTTATCTTGAAGCATCATTTTCGCATGGATGGCTTGTCTTATTTAACCCTCTAGTAGTGTGACATACTTAGCTGTCAATGAGTGCCTATATGTAATACTTCATAATCACCTTTACGTCCATTTTTCAAATGCCTTGGATCATGTAGCAGGTCTGTCTTGAAACCTGATTTCATACATGTGCTGTTGTCAAAATTCAGGCCTAACTGGTGCTTGAAGGACTTAATGAAGAAATATCAATCACTTCATATTTGGCTGAGTGTAAAAAATAATATGAATCTTATCACCCATCTTGGACCTGTCTTGCAACTATTGGCAAGAGTTTACCTGTTTAGTATGCAGTTGCACTTGACTAGCATTAGTACAGGTTACATCCAGATATTAGGAGGGTTGTAAAACTTTAAATGCTTTGTTGGGTAATTGTATTTGCACTCCTTCTTCGTAGATTTTTAGCCGTGATTCCTATCTGGACTGGTACAATTTTCTAATGCTTGTATTTCATATTTCCACTTCTTTATGACAGTTTAGTCCCGTGGGACATTATTTTGCAAGCTCTTCACATGATCGAACTGCTAGGATTTGGTCTATGGACAGAATCAGTCCTTTAAGAATAATGGCTGGGCACTTATCAGATGTTGATGTGAGTCAAATTATCACATTGTTGTTCTGTTTACCTTGATAGGTGATGTCTGTAAATTTTTGTGGAATACTTATTTTAGTATACCAGTTGATTACATTTTCTACTTTTTAATTTAATAATGGAAATACGTTCATTGCTGTGTCTGCTGTTTCATTGGCATCATGACCTCCATTCATTTCACATCAATTAAATGCAAGATCTGAATTAGTTTTGGCATGATTTGTAAAACAGAACTTCTCTTAGAATACATCCAAGTTGGATATTAGTAAACTATTTGTTATTTTGTTACCACAATCCTGGATTGTGAATGTTTATCTTGAATTAGAGATGGGTGAGGGGTTTGGTTTACATAATCAACATTATTGAAACCAGACCAGACCATCTAGTCTGTCGGTTGACCTGGAATCTGAAAGCATTCCAGTCCTCTCCTGCACCAGAACAGGATTTGCCTTATAACTGCGAGAACCAGCCGGTTGGTCCAGTCTGACCATAAATCTGTTTTTTTAATTTTTAATTTTTTAAATGGCAAAGTCTTTTATTGATTGTCAGAAGTAAAGTACAGATTAGTTGTACAAGATTGGCATTGTATTCCTCGAGCAGCTAATATGCTTGCCGATTCCTTGGCTAAGGAAGGGGTGGGTCTAAATGCTTTAGTCATTACAGACTCCCCCCTTTGGCCTAACATTCTTTGTATTCTTTCAATTAATAAATAAAACACACTTTTCTCAAAAGAAAAGAAAAAGTACAGATTAGTTTACACAGCAGAAAACATGCAGTGAAAAGGCAATGAGAAAACATGGAGCCGAGTAACCATTCCAGGCAGAGCTCGTGGTCCAAATTGAACATAATATATCTCAACTGACTCATTTTGTTACCTGTTTGGTGTCAATCCTAGTTGTTCGTTATTTATGCACTTCCATTTTTATTTTCTAGTTTTGATGCGTTTCTGCCTGAATATGGTTATATTCACTCTCCAATCTCATGACATGACACTGCTAAATAAATTAGTCTACATAGCATTGCTGGTCTAATTGTAGTGTAGCCTTCACTCTTGGTTGTGTATGCATTTCCAATTATATACATTGTCCTGAAATATAGAAATTCATATTTCTAATTTGTAGCTCAAGCTGTGTGCAAAGATGTCTGTACTTACCCTGTTGTTGTCACTTCCAATATTATCAATAATAGGCTTTTATAGTTAATATGTAATAAATATAAAAATGAAAATTAACAAAATTGTACCTATAGCGCTTAAATTACTTAATGTTTTCCGTGGCAGAATGAAGTCACTATGCTATCTCTGATCATTGTGCATTCCTGCTGCTTTTTAGTCTTCTTTTGATGTTCCTCGACTATTTCTTACACTTTCTCATGTATGTCTACACTCTATGGGAAACTTTCATCGCATGATTTCTGTTTTTCAATTTACTGTATTTACTTTACATCTCCAGTGTGTACAGTGGCATGAGAACTGTAACTACATTGCTACTGGTTCGAGTGACAAGACAGTTAGATTATGGGATGTCCAAAGTGGAGAATGTGTTCGTATTTTCATTGGCCATAGAAGTATGGTACTGTCATTAGCAATGTCCCCAGATGGGCGATATATGGCATCTGGTGACGAAGATGGAATGATCATGATGTGGGATCTTTCAAGTGGCCGGTGTGTTACACCTCTAATGGGCCATACATCTTGTGTTTGGTCGCTTACTTTCAGGTTGTGGCTTTGGTATCTCTGTATCATCTAATGAACTGTATTACATAACAGCAATTTGTGAGAAGCGTGTACCATGCTTACCATATTATGAAAGTACTGTGCAGTTGCGAAGGATCCTTGCTGGCATCTGGATCTGCTGATTGTTCTGTAAAACTATGGGACGTCACTACAAGTGTAAGAAGTTCAAAAACTGACGAGAGGTAAGTTACATATTCCCCATAATACACATTTGTCTACCTCAAACTATCATCGTAGAGCTTAACATGCAAACATGTCCAGCAAAACTGGAGGTGCTAACAGACTCAGGTCTTTGAAAACTTTGCCCACAAAATCAACTCCTGTTTATTCCTTGCAGGTAGGCTCCATTTTCTATTTAATTAAATAACAATGTTATTTTCTCCTCTTGCTGACCATTTCAGTTCATATCAGGAAAAAGATCTAAATAAATGTTAATTCATTTCATTTCTTTTATTTGCACAGTTCTCCAGGAGGAACCTTTTGTTTGCTGCAGGGGTACTCTCAAAATAAGTTGCTTTGTGGAATTTGGTTTTATTTATATCTTGTGAGGTCTACGAAAGCCTTTTCATGAAGTTTTTGCAACTCGGCTGCCTAACGGTAAGAAAGCAGTATCTTACAGACAGGGAGGAATCATGAAATGTATGCATTCAAGATTGTTTCTTCCAAATGAAACAATCCGATGCCTTGTGGAACTTGTCTTTTTCTGCAGTGCCATCACGTCATTTAAGATGATAACCTTTTTGATTCGATTACAATAGTGCATTGAGAAAAAAATATTCTTGCTCTACCTTCTGTCACTGACCAGCGATTTTGGCATTCTCAATCCTTGCATGCGACTGTTTAAGGACAATTTCCTTGGCGCTTTCCAAGAAAATCATTGTGCTTGCTTAATTTCTTGAATATTTGTTAGAAGATCGATGACCACTGCCCCTGTACTGTTCTGTCAAACGTGCCTGCGACATTTAGCGTAACCAACTAGATAACATAGATCGATTGATAACCCATTACAGAAGCACCAGAACTCACGTTCCTTAAGAGGCATCATGTTGTTTAGTTTTTTAAACAAGGGCTCTTATGGTAACATACGAAACAGGTGAAGAAGTTTTTGTGAATATGAAACATACAAGTTTTTCTAGTTTCAGGGGTATAAAAATTGCACACAAGTGCTTTCTTATCTGTCGGTAAGTTTCGGAAGATGTAATTGTTCGAATGAGTGACAGGGAAGTTAAATTGAAATTGCACAAACAGGAAAACTTCCTGGTCAAAGAATTATTACAGAACATGATTCTTCCAACGAGACCAATTCGTCAAACCCTGGTAAAGGATCTTAAGGACAAAATTCACTATCCGGAAAGAAAGCTAGCTGGAGGTCTTATATAAAGCACAATACCATTTCTCTATTTCAGAGACAAAATCCAGAAACAGGTTACTGTAATTTACTTCACTTTACAGATTTCATTTACATCTGAGTTAAGGACTCAGGTACCAGAGAGTATTTGCCACTGGCAATCACGACATAGTGTTTCAGAAGCATGTTTCAAGTTTATCGTCAACGGTATATATACAAAGTTGCAAACACCTTTGGTAAAGAAGAAATTCAGTTTCCCTCGCAGTTGAACTCCTGAGGCTCCAGAACGTTAAAATACAGTGAGGAGGATTTCCCGTCAAATTCAGAGATGACATGGTGGGGTGTTAATCCACAATAACACCTCCTCAGGCGTGCAACACAAATGTCAATTATCTTCTGGAACATGCAATCTCCTTGAAGTACTTGCTGTGCAATAAACTCGTCTAGTGGCATCCACTGGAGAAAGCACAAGTAATGGGTAGCTGGAAAGTCAGCAATGTGGCCAACAAAAACCTGCTAATAAAAATTTAGAGGGTTGTGTTACCTTGGCTGCTTGTACTTCCAGATCATCCACGGCGATACTGGTAGACAGAGGCCTCAGCATACAGACGAAGAAAAGATCTGATTTTTCAAAAGCCACTCGTTGTGCATGCCTGGAACCATAACATGGTTATGTAGTGCTAACTACTGCTACCTTGAATGTGAATCTCATGTTGATTACTCTAGAGTAAATAGTCTCTAGATAGATCAGTGTCAGCAAACAAATAGAAAAGACAAGCACAATTGAACTGTAGGCCTACTATACTAGTGGCTCTCCACTAGATGAAACATGAGTTACCACAGGAGGGTTTACCAGTTAGACAGATTAGATCAACAGCAATTCTAAAATTCTCAAAATCCTGACTGTAGAATCCTATCTGATGATCATTACAGACATGTAACTGAACTAATTTTGCTGCTGTAATCAATGAACACGAACATTTGCTAGGTGTACCGGAGGTGTGGAGGATCCACTATATCTTATTTATTTTTTAATCTCAAGGGCTCTATAAAAATTTATACTTTTGAAAGAATTATAAATCTTTATTTTTTAGAAAAGAAGGGATCATAAATGTCATTCCAAGTTAAAGCTAAAAATCAAATAAATAGTTGACGCACTCAATCTGTAAAACAAACTTATTTGGCACAGGTGAAGTTAGAATTACTATGCAAATCTTGTGTTTGGAAGTCTAAGTATAATTTGGGAAAACAAATTTGCACGCAGACACTATCTAAAATTACCTGAAAGCAATAATTTCCACAAACTCTGTATCAATCTGCAACATCAAAATGCCAGTTTTATAACTCATTAACAAGTGTCAAATAGAAATAATTTGCAGGACAACTCTATTGACACTGAATTGACAGTTCAGTTTTAGGGCAACGAGAACTATATCCTTATAGATTAGTCTGCTCCCCTAGAGAATGCACCGATGCTCAAAAGATTTGAAAATTTTAAGAATGAATCAGAAGAGAAAAGATGAAAAGTGGAACCAGATAATAGAAACAGAAAACCAAATAAAGTTTTTCCCTAGCTAGGTTGTAGAAACAAGAAGCAACATGAAGGGTTTTTGCTGCTTACACCAGTTTCCTCTTTAACTTCTCTCACAACTCCAGAGTGGATCTCTTCCGACTGTAAGGAATAAAAAACAAGTATAGTAATTATCAAAGAAACATGGTGCTTGCAAGCCATTGTAAATTGTTATTTGCTATGAATACCTCAAGAATGAACCCCGTAGGCAATTTCCAGACACCCTTAAATCTTGGGAGGCAGTGTTTTTCTTGTACAACAAGAACCTGCATGCAAAACAATTAGCATCTACAAGTTCCTCTCAAGTTCACCCCTGCATCTTCTATCCTCCAAAATCCCCATGCCCACCCATTTAATGGTATCTGATTCAGATCAGAATCATAATGTTTATACTAGTTACCTCATTTTTCTCATTTAGTACAAAACCACCGACTCCAACTTGATGTGAAGCATTGGCAGGAAGCATGCAAGGCCCTTCAGCAATCCAGTAGGTCATCATAACATAGCCCCGCTCTGCATGGTGGTATTCGAACCCCTCCTGTAAGTGCATTGGTCAAGGCTGCATAAACTATAAACAGGCAAAAATCCTGCTTGTAACTCAAAACAGGATTTACATAAACCAAACTCCTGAGCTTCTAAAGTGAGACTATTCTCATGAGTAACACGGAAAGTTGGCTGCGACTGCCTCCAAGGATGGGAGCATCACAATTGAAGCTTCCATTTTATGTTCAAGTATAGAAATACGTTGCAACCAAAGCATGACAAGAGGTTGCATACAGTATATGCTGATCCAAAAAAATGAAAGCCAACAAAGTCATCATCCAACCAAAACTGTGGTCTCTTAGATATTATTTGTTCTGCAGATATAACACGATCACAGCACAAGATATGCACAAAAAGATCTTAAACTCAAGTACAAGTAGTCATAGACATTGAAATCCACCTTCACGGCAATAGGAACAAGCTCGGCCCTTTCTAAAGGCAGCTTTAGCCACACTCCTTTCTTTCTCTGCAGGGGAAGTTGAAAAATATATGGTGAGAAACTCAAAATCACTAGTGCAAAGCAAGAGAGGATTTTCAGGCAAAATAGAGATAAAAGCAACTGTATACAGATGTAAAACAGAATTCTTTTGCAGAGTCGAAGTGATTCATTTTGGAATTACCATCGATTTCCAGTGAGAAAGCGAAGACTGAAGCATAGAAGCAAATGCCATAGGGTTAGATGGCAAGGTTTCAGGGTTAATCACCACTCCCTCATATACATCCTCATGTGCATCAAGTACAACTCTTTCTCTGGATAGAAAACTCGGAGACGCGCCATTCAGCCCATTAACCTTCCGTGAGTTACTTCCCAGAAACAAATCTGTCTGGGAAAATGAATCGACGCTTCCGTTTGGAGCTCGAGCAGGTGAATATGAAGCCCTGAGTGAAATTCCTGAATTGGGAAGTCAACATAAACGAATTTGCTTAATGGGGATACGATTAACCAGTAATGACTCAAAACAGCAGTCGGAAGACTCATATAGCTCATAACAGAGCTGCTGAGGACTGACCATCTCTACAAGACCACAGCCAAGTCGGCAAGATTCCGGCAGCAGCGCCGCCTCTGGGACTCAAAGCCGGACCGGCCAGCAGCCTCCCAGCGCTCCGAAACTCCAATGAGGTGGACATGACCCTCGTATCAAACAGTTTTCCTTCCATCATCAAAAAACACTCCAACCTCCACTTCTCTCACTATCCACTCCTATCTCATTCTATATATACAAAACAAGCAGAACGAAATAAGGCATCTCAAATCCCGACGCCACCCCAGTTTTATAAAACCATTCTCCCGGCAATGATCTCTCCTTCCAATGAGCAAAAACAAAGAAATACGTGGGGCGTATCGTTCTTCGGAGCAAGCTAGATCATCGTGGTTGTATTAAAAAATAGAAGAAACCCAGATGCAGGCACTCTGTGCCATTAACAAACTTCAAAGCCCAGACATTCACCACAGCAATAATCTCTGTAGTAAATCTCAATCGGGTACATATAAAATCTGGGCTTCGGACGAAATCATCAAAAACCCGCCACAAAATCTCTCCAGACACGGAACAGTACCCGACCCAGATGGGTACCGGCCTCTTCCCTTTCCCTCTTCTGTACCAGCAAGTGAAAGAAGAAAACGAGGGAAATATCAAAAGTTAAACCAGACAAAGAGACGTTGGTTTTCCATATAACCTTTCAAAATTATATTATTGTGAGGTCGGGAGTGAAACGTGGTGGGCAACGAGCACGTGAACGGGTTCCCAAACTAGAGAAGATTTCCGCCATTTCCGTGGCTGAGAATTTCCTTCTGGGTGACGAAATCCTAAATCAGATGCTATTTTCTTTTTATCGTTTTCCCCTCCCTCCCTCGACCACGACATTGTTAGCTGTGTGTGTCATGACTCATCGAGCATTAAAAAGAACAAGCAGGTGAGATGAGACGCTTTCCAATCGATGCTTTCCAATCTCCATGGACGGTGATCGCTGAATCACTAACCAGTGACAGCCATGGAAGCCATGATTTCAGTGTGTCGGATATTATTCTATATATATAATTTATAAAAACTTATATGATCTGAACCCTTGCTAATTAGGTTGCATCATTTCTTCATGGATTGGAAGGTTTTTTTAATCTATGATTGGGATTTTTAAGGATGTTATGCGAGTTGGTTTATGTGTCAATTAATGATGAAATCATTTGTTCCATTTCAGCTCCTATTAATAATAGCACATCTATATCATATTTATTAATTTTTAAATAGATTTTATGAGGTGATTAGAAGTTTCGTCCTTATCTAACCACTCTTAGTGTGTGTTGAGTTAGTTTAACCTAATCAGACTTGTTGCTACTTAACTTTGTTAATCAGTTCTTTTTATTTGTTTCCCTTGCCCTAGGAAATTTTAGATTTCCTAAGACTAGGGAATATGCCTGAGATCCAACCTAATGATCTATGACCAACTTAGACAAAAATTGTCACCAAAATAACAAAAATTCGATATGATACATTTGAAGAGGGAATTTTTCGAGGATATCCCATATCATTTACCTCTTATTTTTACTCGTGCGAACTTATATAACATTTTATTTTTTTGAAACGTCGAACAAGAATTGTGAAGATCCAAACCCAAGACCTCCCTACAACAATAACTCCCATGAGACCACTGAGTTATATATCATTTGATAACATTTTAAAATAACGAAAGCCTCTTTCATCGTAACAAATGCATCAGAGAATGATGACCAATGGCTAATATTTTTTAGAGAAAAAAATACCATGGTTGGCACCTCTCGAATAGCTTCTAGCTTAGTAGAAAAGAATGAGGTTACTAAGTAGATTGAGCAAGTTTGGCCATACCCTTTTGCTTCAAGAGTACATACTATTAGTAACTACTGGACAAGAAGAAAGCTGAAAGAAACGTTTGGTGGTGAAGGACAAGCGATCAAATCATATCAGAGGTGGGTGATATGACCGGCAATTCCATGTTCTGTCTACATAATCCAAATGCTGGAACGCATGGAGAGTCGGAGACCACAATATTTTATGCCATTCCATATATAATCAAACTCACATGGAAAATTTGAGTATGCATTAGTTCCATCAGATTAATGCATGTCTTTGTCATCTATATATGCTTAAAAAAAATTGAACAAAAAATATTATTTATGAATTTCGAAAATGAATAATGCAAGTTTAATGGTGGTGTATATGAACAGGAAGCACTGTTGTTACATTTCCCTCTTCACATTAAACTGTAGAAATTTCACCCCAATCAGTGTCATCACTGTTGCAGAAGGCACTAAGACGTAATCAGGGATGATTCTGATCTTCTTGATCCCCGGAATGTTCTCTCCCACCCTCTTTGCTATCATAAAAGCCGGCGGTGCACCCACCCCTGCCAGCATAGTCAGGGAGCTCGTCTTCCTCTCTTTCACACTGCTCAACAGAGTCTGAATCATATCAGCAAACACCTGTTTCTTTGCACTCGGGCTGCTCGCCTCGCTCCATTGCTTATAGTAGTTCTGGTTTTTTTGGTTTTCGTCCATGTCAATGAACAAATTTCAGAGGTAAATTTGGGATGAAAGACATCACCCAGAAAGAAGAAGTTCTGGTTTGTTGTCTTACCTCAACTTCACTAAGTGCAGGTGGGTCATAATGTGTACCAAGCATTGCCCCATTGATTCGGCTGGATTACACAATGTCTTAAGTTTCCAGTACGAATAATTGAGGGGAAAGATGATCAGAAATTAATGAGTGAAAGGGAGAATTTCTTACTTGAATATTTCAATAATAGCAGTCTGGAATTTTTCCTCGTTATCGAAGCTCTCCCTGTACTCTTCATACAGTTTATCCGTAATGTTATTCAATACCTTCTTCCCTGAGATAAAAACAAATCCAACTCTTTCAAAATCTTCTTCCAAAATATATGTATATATATATATAGCTCTGTTCTTAAGGTAAGTTCTAGCCCTTGAGGACATTACAGCTTCTTCGTTTCCCAGCAACATATATATAACAAAACTACGCATACTCAGAAACTTCAACATTGCTTTCAGAGTTGGGCATTTCAGTTCTGATTTCTGATCAGTTGAGAGAGAGCAAAAGCAGCAATATGAAAAGCAAAGCCTGCTTACCTTGGCCGATGAAACCGAACGTCAATAGATTTCCCATTTGTGGAAGATGAACAAAAGGCGAGTCGTGCTAGGGATTTTGAATCGAACGTAAAACAATTATCTTCCTCCACTGGCTGTGTGTCTATATAATAGAAAAGGCGTAGTAGAAGATGTACGTACTCTGAAAATGGAAGATGAAGAAAGGAATGCGAGAGGGAATGACTTGCCCAAAATTAATAATCAGAGACGCAAGAAATCCTCGTCTTGGAATAAAAGCAAGGTATCTTAATTTAAAATTTAAAATTTTAATTTAAAAATTACTAATTTTAAGGGAGTCTCGATTAGTGGACCTTTGGTATCTCGGCCCAAGAAGAATCAAGTATCGTGGGCCACATTCAGTGGTAAGTGAAAGGCCCATAAGTGCATTGACTGGACTGAAGTAAGATGACATGATCGGCGCCGTCCACGAAGGATTGGCAAATCATTGACTTAATCATGCAGTACAACCACATTTCGTTACTAACGATCCTCCTAATGATTAGTTTGTAAAAAAGGCTACCCGCGCTTTTGTTAACCATCTTTTCAATCTTTCCGGTTATCAGTCGGTTTGGAATCATGGAGACGCTAGCGACTTCTTCTCTCCCGGCGCTTCCTTCATCCCTCTGCAAATTAAACGCAGTCAAATCCCACTCTCTTTCATTTCGTCCAACTTTTGGACATGGGGATCCAAATTTGAGGTTCGTGTCCCGACGAGCGTACGTGATTAGACCGAAGGCGATAGCGAGCGGTGAAGGAGGGTTTGTTCTCGAAGATGTTCCTCACCTGACAGACTTCCTTCCTGATTCACCAGTAATGTTACTGTGTTCCTTCAGTTTTAGCCGGGTTATAAGATTAGTTTCTCTTGTTTTTCTTTTACTAAGTACGGGGAGAATAATAATCGTCGTATGGCGGTAGATTTTGTCCACATCAGCTATCGGTCGGGAGACATGTAATGTGTTTGAGATTAACTGGAAGTGGTAGTACAAGTGCAACATTACTTAGGCTGTGCCACAGTATAGCCTACGGTGTATAAAGTTTCTCTTCCGAATTCCCCATCTTTTGTTCGAATTCTACTGGTCGTCTGCATTATTGAAAACTTTTTTGGGTTTTGTTTTAATTCTTGTCCTTTTACTTTCCTCTTCAGGTTTATCCAAATCCTTTACAGAATAGCCAAGCTTATGCGATTGTTAAGTAAGTTTTCAATCTCAATTATGACTCAGTGCTTACTTTATGCTCATTGTGACTTACGGAGTACAATATTTCAGCTATTGATGATTACTTTATTTTACCAGGCAGACTTTTGTGAGTTCAGAAGATGTGGTTGCCCAGAAGGTTGATAAGCTTTTAAAGTTTATGTTACCGTTAGCACAACTGTGCTCTGATATTTTTTATTTTTTATTTATTTAGTTTTTGTTGAGGAAATTCGTGGTCTGATATTTTAATTCAAAGTCGTGCTCGATGATTACTTAATTCTTCTTGTCTGCAGATTGTTGTCCAGAAGAACAGTCAAAGAGGTGTACATTTTCGACGTGCAGGTCCACGGGAAGAGGTGTGTTTGCTACCTAAAACCCAATTCGTTAAGATTCTTTTTTCACACTTCTCTTTCATTTATCACCATCTCTCAGGTCTATTTCATGCCAGATGATGTCAAGGCTTGCATTGTCACATGTGGTGGCCTCTGCCCTGGTATTAATACTGTCATTCGAGAGATAGTTTGTGGACTGAATGTGATGTATGGAGTGAATGACATCCTTGGTATTCAGGTAACTTTACCTTCTATACAGTAAATTACAAATCATTTAGCATTTTTAAATATCTCTATGTCGGTTTGGTATTTTTAAAATGGAATATATTTTCTCTTTTATGAGCTCTTGCTTATTAATTAAGTGGTAAATAATCTGATTGTATCGTAACTTCTCTGCTTAGGGAGGATATAGAGGATTTTACTCCAAGAATACCATCCCATTGACACCAAAGGTTGTAAATGATATTCACAAACGTGGTGGGACCTTCCTTTGTACCTCACGAGGTGGTCATGATACAGTGAAAATAGTTGACAGCATTCAGGATCGGGACATTAATCAGGTAAGTATTGTTTCAGCTATCATTTTGAGTTTTCAAACCCTAGCATTCTTGTTTACGACAAACCTGAATGCATTTGAAAGTTCTGCAGGTATACATAATTGGAGGAGATGGAACTCAGAAAGGAGCATATGCCATTTACGAGGTACATAATGTGCCTTATAAACATTTCTTTTAGTTTAAAAGAAATATTTCTCTCTACTGATTTACACTGATAGTAACCTTTTTTCAGGAAATTGAGAGAAGGAAGCTCCCAGTGGCTGTTGCTGGAATCCCTAAAACTATTGATAATGACATTGCAGTATGTTATGCACACTAATATGAACCTAAATTTTTTCTCTACATTCATTCTTCCTTTATTCCTATCAATGTATAGTGATTATACCAAGCTGTGCTTTTATTTACATTTGTTTCAAATATGCTGGAGTGTTATCTGTAGGTTATGGTCCTAGGGATAATTTGTCTTAGTGTTTTGAGTATCTTTATAACTTTACCCGGTTATCTTTGTAAACCTTTGTTATGAGAATGGATGAGGGTGGAGTACTTAATACCCTTCTCATTCTCATTACATGCCTGCACTTCTCTTTTGGCTTCTCAGTCTTGTTCTCTTCTCTGCTTTATTCTCCCTTCGCCTCCCCAATCCAACCTTTCTTCTGAACCATTTTACTTGATCTCTCTAAATCATGAATCTCTTATTTACAATCTGGTTAACATGTAACAAAGAATTTTTTTTTTGAAACATGTAACAAAGATTAAAATGAACAAAAACATGTCTCTGTAGTAAACCTGGTGGTCATGCTTCTATTTCCACCTTCACACTGTTACAGATAATATTCAATATGTTACTGAAGAAAACTCATGTATAAATCGAGGTCAGTTTGTCATGGTTTTGCACGTACTGTTTGTTCAGATTTTTGGAACAATCCCTTGTGCCCAAATACATAAATGTTCTGATCTCTTTGGCAATTTTTGAAGTTTGGCATACTTCAGTGAGCACATTTATAATGAGGACTTGATGGAGGAGGTATGTAAGAGCAACCTCTAAAATTTATGCTCTAGGAGAAATTTCAAGAATTTTGATATCATTAAAGCAGTTATGGTTTAAAACAATCTCCTTGGTGTGGTTTGAAAAGTTTAGTGGATTCCTATTAGATAAAAGAAGCTACTTCAATCGTTCAATTTCATCACTCATATAGATGATTTCGAATTTGCATAGCTGAAGTCAAAAGTGATACCGCAAAAATTTCGAGACCAAGGGTCTTAGTCCTGTCAGTCATTTTACAGAAATTGGAGTGACTGGGTCTAAGCAAGGGATTAACCTTTTCAGGAAATACTTTTTAGATTGACAATAGGTAGATTTTTCTGGGATGTAGACCTATGAATTCTAATACCAAATCAAGGGTTTGACTAAAGACGGTGAATAGTTGGATGATCCCACGGGGTGTATGTTATTAGTGAGCAAATTAATTTATCTTACAGCAACCTAGCCTAATATTTCCCACACAGTTTTAGAAATGAGTCTGTTCATTTGTGCTCCTTGAATCCTGCATTGGGGAGCTTTAAAAATAATTATAAGTATCTAAAGAACTCACCAGGTCAAGGTTTACTATAGAAGTTTCGTGGATGTCATATATATTAGTGTACTTTGATGCTGATTGGGCACGTTCTTCAAATAGATGGTCTACGTTGAGTTATTTTACTTTAATAGGTGGAATTTAGTAATATGGAAACAAAAAAAGAAATTATTTGCACCAAGTTCTGTATTCTTTGACTAGCCACTGATGGGTGTTGTTCTTATGGCAGTTCAGCTCTGATGCTTTCATTTATAGACGTTCATTTTCTTCTTTCTTTTATCTTTTTACTGCTAGAAAGAATTAATAAGTGTTTCTGCCATTCTTATTGAGATCTAATCTTGATGTTTACTAAAATATTGATCTACTCTACTTTAAACTGTATCTTCTTGAAAGTCAATGAGCTCATGGTTAAAAGAGTTTTTCTTCTCTTAGTTAATATATCATGAAATTTCTTGAAAAAAAATAATACTTAGAAGAGAAATGGATATTCTTTATTGAAGCCATATGTAGCAATTTAGTTCATTACTGTATCAAATCCTAAAATAATAAAAGTAGGGATTGGATTATAAATGAAATTTTTACCAGATTTGGTAAACAAGAAGAGGAAGGTAGTTGGGAACTTTATAAAAAGTCAGAGAAACCTGTGAAAATCCTCATAAATTGAATGGAGAAGGATTATGACATGTATATTTAGATTTAATAGTCTCTTAGATTCTATCATAATTTAGTGCTTAAAATCTTCCTACTGCATACCCCTGGACCAAGTATTTAATAATTTCTGGTTTTGTTTGCTGCTTTAACAAATCAAATAGCTAGCTGCTGGAGTTCATGCTGACTGGAATCTGGGCTGCCTGGATTGGCCCAGCATGTCTAATATATTATGCATTCCACTGCCTCTTATTAATCATTAAATGTTTTGCATTGTTCTCATGTTCCTCCCATCCATTGTTGTAAGGGGACTTGCTAGTATGTTTTCTTGAAATTTGGTTTTTGAAATGAAGTGCCTTTTTTTCTATATAAAAAAATAAATCTCATGAGTGCCTTTTTAGGTATAGGTTCACAGTTATCTTCGCATATGGAAGAAAAGGAATTTTCTTGTGAATATTTAGATTTTTTGGTCTAAAAGATTTAACTTTCAATGCCAATGGCTTGATCCCAGGTGATAGACAGATCCTTTGGTTTTGACACAGCTGTAGAAGAAGCTCAGAGAGCTATTAATGCTGCACATGTTGAAGTTGAAAGTGTAGAGAATGGTGTTGGAATTGTGAAACTTATGGGTCGTTACAGTGGTACGTGATTCAAACTGTTTACGTTGGAGATTCTCAGTGCTTGGTTGTACAAAGTGTTTAATCCGATGAATTTGGCTTGCATTAAATGTAGCTTTGATGCTTCATCGCCTTCAATTAAACTGAGGATTAAGCTTTTATTTGAAGATCTATGACGTTTTTGGTAGTATAACAATTGCTTCTACTGCAGGGTTTATAGCTATGTATGCTACTTTGGCAAGCCGAGATGTGGTAAGACCTGAGAACTAGATGTGCACATTTATAGACATGTCTGCTCTCTTATGAACTGTACAGAAAGTGTCTAGATTAAGATCCATGAGCAATAAACATAGAAACAGATGCAAGTGCAGTAGGTATTCTCTCCTGCATATCATGGTGACAAACTTTGGGTGTTTTTAGGGTCATATATGGATTGTCTTGTGAAAGCTTAGGTTGTCTTGAACCTTGGGTTTATGGGTGGAACCTGTATCAACTCTATTACTTATTTCTAGTCTCCATTGTTCCAGGTGAAGGGGGCTCATCCATGTTTCAAAAGATTTAAGTGACCAACTGGTTTTGCTTGTGAAAGCACTTCCCTAATGTTAACAGTAAAATAATAGTCTGCCCATCTGCAGTTGTGTTTGTGTTCTAAATCTCATGCCAGTTGTCTGTTAGAGAGTTGTCGTGTATAGGAGACACTGTCTCCTTGGCCATGAAAAGGTACCTGTCACCTTGAAGGAATCAGATCAACTTTAACAAAGTTAAAAATAAACCAAGCTTGTGTTTGTGTTCAATGTGTATACGTATTTGTTCTGTTTAGGATCTTTTGCATGCCCCCATGACTTGATCCAATTGTCAGTTTAGGGTTTCTTGACAAGGGGAATATCAGTGGCAAACAGTAGTATTTGAAGGTTGTACAGGTGTTCCAACCCCCAGGCTAGTTTTTTCAGCACGAGATTTATTGTTTGGAGAGTGTAAGTCCACTTAGGTTTGGACCTGAAAGGATGTGTATTTATTAGTTGAAAGATGTCTCCTCACATTGGCTAGTGTTTGTGAAAAACTAGTGAAACTTTAACACCTAAACACGATTGCAATTAGAGGTTGTTCTTATTATGTAGCATTTGCTTATTGGTTTAGGTGGTCAATGTACTGGAAAAGTCATTATTCATATTAGACTTCTTGTGTTTTATAGTTTTGTTCAGTTAAAACTGTTAAATAATTGACTTAGCCAATATAGGAGGCATATTTGCCCAACCTTATAACTCGATACAATTGCTTAAACTTTTTGCAGTGTGGGATTTTTCCCACTCAACACTCTCCCTTGTGTTTAGGCTTACACATGAAGGGCCTAAGACAGAAGCTCAAACTCTCAACAGAGTGGCCAGCAATCGTTCATGGAACTCACAAACAAATTAGTTGGTCGACCAAGAAAAAGAAAAAAAAATAACAAATTGGTTGCACCTCATGGAACCTACAAACAAATGGGTCTCACCTTATGGAGTCGGCACATAAGCAAGGGAGATAACTGGAACTTGGCCCATAGACACAACCTGTTCCAATACCATGTTAAAGAATTAAGCCTGCTTCCTCTAAAAAATAACTAGCTAATTTAAGAGGTCTATTGCCTTATAACGCAACATTGTTGATCAAAATTTTTAAATGTGGGACTCTTTTCCCACTCAACAAAAGTTATTACTATATTTCTGTTTCTTTTTCCACTCTTTGTTGCTTGTGTTAGGGAAGCGACCTCTTCTAACTGTTGTACTTTTATAACAGGATTGTTGCTTAATTCCAGAGTCCCCATTTTACTTAGAAGGGGAAGGTGGACTTTTTGAATTTGTTGAACAACGAATTAAAGAAAATGGACATATCGTTATTGTATTAGCAGAAGGAGCTGGGCAGGAGTATGTTGCTCAAAACATGAGTAATATGGATCAAAAAGATGCATCGGGTAATCGTTTGCTCCTTGATGTTGGCCTCTGGCTCTCTCAAAAAGTCAAGGTACTTTTTCATTTTATTCTAACTGTGATTTAATGTATAATTTAATCATGGCAGAAAGAAAGTAAACTAGTGATTTTATCCTTTAATTTAGTATATGTGTGGGAACTTGGGCAGTAGCTCAGTGGTCCCATGGGAATTATTGTTGTGGGAGGTCTTGGGTTTGGGTCTCCATAACAGCATTGGAGATTATTGAAGTTTGTATTTGCGGATTAAAAAAGAAAAGTATCTTAATATCTTCAGATTACGAATTTAGGGATAACATTTTAGAAAAGAAAGATAATTGTCATTTTTTAATAACATTTTTTAATCACTACATGCATGTGATAATATTTCTGTGGTTATCAGGATGAGAAATTAAAATGAAAACAAAAACGACAAATGGAATAGTAAATGCAATAGAAAAAACAAATAATTTTTTTTCATAAACATTGATGAAGGAATAATGAATTGATAAAGAACTTGTTTGAAGTGCTTAATAATGGATAAATTAAGTTTAAAATATTGCTTAATGAAATATCCTTTATACTAAATTGGCCAAATTGAAAATCTTTAATACACTTATTGGGAGGTAAATAAAACTTGCTGAATAGTTTGATTTACTTATTTGACTTTATTTAAAAAAGTAATTTGGAGTTAAGAATTTATATTTGAATTTCTATCTTTTTATTTGATGTATGAAAAATATAAATTTAATGAATCTGTGGATATGTTTCTGAGAAATATTGATTGCTGCCCATCAGTTTTTGAAATATTTCCTAAAAATACAGGAAATGTTTTCATCTGGTTTCCAAATTACTGTCTTATGGGTGGACTTCTAAATGTTGGATTCCACTAGATGCATATGTCTTGTACTTGCAAGTTCACGTAATGCATGGCATTTAGTACACTGAACTCTGTAAATCACCTTTATATTGATTCACTTTGTCATCTTAGAGATGAACTAAATATTCATCACACATTGTCTCTTTTCTCAATTATTCTTTTACAATTATCAGACAATTCATGTAGTCAGAATTTTTCATCCATGTCCATCTCTCGAACATTGACTTTGAATTTTTACCATACATGAATGTCATTTCATTATATTGGTATTTAATAACATTGTTTCTTTTTCTCCATCTCCTACTTTATCACTAACTCGGATGTTCATTGTAGGATCATTTCTCGAAAAGCCAGAAAATGGGAATAAACCTGAAGTATATAGGTAATCTCTACACCTACTACATAAAGATTCATTGTGCTTTCCATAGTTTCTTTTGGTAGCGATATAGGTGTTATTATTGTTCTATTTACTATTTTTCTTGTGTTATCTCAATGAACTCCTAGAGTTCCTAGCTGTTGCTGTTCTAATATTGAGTACTTTTGAACTACTATTTCGGAATAGCAAGTGTTTGGCCAAAAAGTGCACCAATAATAAGGGTACTGGTGCCATGGGTCAATGATCAGTCGATTAAGGCTGAGAATAACACAAGTGTTCTAGCAGAAAGGAAAGATGTTAAGATTAGGCCCTGTTTCTCCCCAAATATTCTACCCTATAATTAGTAGTTTTTCTTAACATTTATCTATGTCAGATTATTTTTATAACACTGTCTTGCATCCCAGTTTGTATCCATGGACAATGGTTGTAAGACTATTATCAGTAAACCCTCCTCATGCCCCAGCTTTACGTGGTAATGGGAGTAAGACTTGGATGTCATAGAAGGGTTTATGAACTCAATGAAGCACATATGGCACCAAGGTCTGTTCCTGTGTTGCTGTAATTTTGTTCCATTCCGACATGTTTAACCACCTAAGAGACCGATTGCTTAATTAAAAATAGTTTTGGCTAGATAACTGGGACCGATGAGCTAAGATCAACTGTGGAAAAAACTTGGAAGGGTGTTGTCATCATAATGCTTTACTTTCTATACTAGAAATATCCTCTAGTTCCTATTGTTATCTCTAGTAGTTTTTCTTTTTGCCTTTTTACATTCGTTTCAAGCATAATTTTCAGTAAGCTTGACCGTCTGTGATCTTGACATGGTTGGGAAAGCCCTGATGAGATTAACTGGAGAACAAAATTTTCTTTTGTCATCTATTCAATATAATTCATTTCAAGCAAACATGACCGTGCAGATCCAACTTACATGATCCGTGCAATTCCTAGTAATGCATCAGACAACGTATACTGCACTCTTCTTGCTCATAGTGCTGTTCATGGAGCCATGGCCGGATACACTGGCTTCACTGTGGGACCAGTAAATGGCAAACATGCTTACATTCCAATTGCTGTGAGTTTACTTTACCTTATAGAATTTCCATGCTTACTTATGGCATAAAGTTTCTGGCTTTAACTCAAGTTTTCGTTTCTTTCTCCCCGTTGTGGACTATACTATGAAGTTCTCTCTTTAGTTATTTGTTCTTTATTTTTTCGCAGCGTGTAACAGAAAGACAAAACACAGTCAGGGTGACAGATCGAATGTGGGCTCGACTTCTCGCCTCAACCAATCAGCCTTCTTTCTTGAGACACAAAGAGGTCATGCAACCAGTGGATGAAGAAATACGTGAGGTAATTGACAATGCGAGGATCACTTCAATTTAACTAGCCGCTGGTACTGAAGGTTTGCCACTACGCAACCGAAAAGCACGATAAAAAATTGTTATTGAATATGAATTAGACCGTAAAAAGGATATTATATCTAATTTTAACATAAACATTTTGATGTTCTTTAATATTCTCATTTTCTTTGCGTTCCATTACATGCCAATGTATAATTATTTTCAAATAAGTTGTATATTTGTAGCATGTAACACATGGCATGTGAAGTATGAATGGTTATTATTCGGTATATATTTCATTTTCGAAAGAAAGAATGTTGTTTGTGTAATGAAGAAATAATTATATCTATATTTTGTTAGGATTAGATTTTAGAAAAATGGATTTCATAACATGTCTAAAGGGGCTTAAAAAGGATTAGAATTTGGGTTTTATTTACCAAGCCAAACCTCATTACCTCATCTCCAACTCTTGACACCCACCTATTTTCTGGTTAAAAAGGCAACGATGTTGCCATTCTGAATCCACATCAAGGTGTTGTTAAAACAGGATGAAATTTTGTATGCAGCAGTGTGGCTTTACGAAGCTGCTGAGAAGATATAAAACGGGATGTATCACATCGACAACCATGGAAACGGTGTAGTTGAGGTTCGAGATAAATCAGCACCCTTGTACGATCCAACTTGCAAGTTCTTAACCGTTTGTTTTGCAATCAAGCTTTACATCAACCTCCAGAGAACAAATACAAACAAAGATGATACATCACACATACATGCGGCAGCTTGTTATAATACGAACAGTCTAAAAAAATGCTAAGATCCTCATTACTAAACATCTTATTGAGTGGTCTGCTGGAGCTTTTTCCATTCAATCTCTGGTGCCTCTAGAAGTCGAGGGCCTGACTCACAGCCCATGGAAATAAAATACAGAAGGAACAAAATAATTCATGATGAAGAGTGCTAAGAACGAGCATAATCTTACAATGTCAATTTAGCGCCTTCCTGATGCAACTGATTCTGCAGAGAATAAGTATTTGACTCGAGAAAGAACAGAATCATGAGCAGGATCATATGGGTGATCTTTTGATGGAATTTCCAATATAGCAGGGATTGGTTTGTTGTAGCTATCCACGAGAAATCTGATCATATTTGCAACCTGTGCCACCAAGTAGTTTACCAAAATATTTGATTAAAAAAACACGAAAGTGAAACATAAATTCTGTTAATGAGGTAAGAACTAGGGAAAGAAGCATCAGATAGAAACAATCAGCATATTGAACATGGTAAAATTTTGGTAGAAGGAAAATGCTTCACTATTAGAGGACTTTAAGGCTAAATGATAAACATCTAACACAAATGAAAAACTTTGAATAAATGTGCTAAATTCTAATTCGTCTTTACCTTCTGAAATATCTAGATCCTGTTTCTCATTTCTACTCTAAGAACATAACCTAATCATTTTTTATTTTTTTATTTTTTTTAAAAAGAGGCTGATACATCTGCAAAAAAATTACTCAACCATAGAACTGGCATTCACAATTTCTACACCAAAATGTTTTCCATAGAACGTGTACTAAATGCAGATTAATCTCATTTTTCTTGTCAAACATTCCATCATCGTTCGAAAGGACGAATGAACTACAGGTCATTTGCAGGGCTAGAGGATACGCGTTCTGGTGAACCTTGGGTTGACAGTAACTTAAATCAGAACAGATTTGATGAATCTATCATTGTAGGGGCACTCTAGTCCATCTCCCTGGAAGTCTGAAGAGAAACAAGGTCATTCCTCAACAAGAGGAACACTTGGCTGAAACCTTCTCTTCCTTTTAGCCCCAGTGAGAATTGGACCCATGTGATTGGTGAGGCAGGCCTAAACAGATATACATGAGATGCATGCCAAAATGCACAATTACCTCACTTTCAACAATAATTCCATTTTTCATTGCATACTCAACTACTTCCACTCTTTGCTAACGCATACAAGATAGATAGCAATCCAATTTGAGAGAGATCAGAGTCTTTTGCTTTTTACAGTAAAAATGTCAAAGCAAATAGTAATACCTATGACCAACTGAAAAAAACAGAATCGGACTGGCAATCCACCATGAACTCTGAAGACTCTTTCTTGCCAACATACTATGCAAGTATACGTATAATTGTTTCATGTTCTTATTGTTGATGCACAGGAATATATACACAACTATTTGAATACTTATAGCATTAGTTTTAAAAGAACATGCTGCTCTGTTAGCAATGAAGTTCCACACCAACAAAGGTAAACAAGTACTTCTAGAGTGGTAAACAACAGAGTCAAGCAAGCTTACATATTGGCTAATCAAAACAATAGCAATGTCCTCCTTAGAGGTGAACTCCTTAAATGCTTCCTCGATTTGCTTCACCGTGGTCTCTGAAGCATGACAAGAAAGAATTGATTAAGGATAAAGATCACAACAGTATAATCCAGATAAGATTGATAATTAACTATTTTTTAGGAAATTGTAAAATTTTATTGCATTTAATTTCCAAAAGTGCATTCAGAATCTCACAGGTTCTCTCACAAATTGCTTTCTAAATGTTTTTCCAGATACTATATATTCATCTGGACTCTCACACAAAAGTTATTCTAAACAAGGCATAGTACAAGTTATAGATCAAAAGTATACTTGAATCCACAATGAGATAGTTTGTCTTCCTTCGCAAGTCAACATTGCCCACTCCAGCCAACAAAAATCCAGTTACTGTGTCCTGTGCCAAGAACATGCCATTAAGAGTAAAATAAATATATAAGATCATCAACCACTCAAAAGATTCCCCTGATGGAGAACAAATGAACAAAACACATTTCAAACATAAAGTTTTCAGTAAATACTTGACAGGATGAAACAAGCAAATATAGGACAAGCAAGAATCACAGCAGAGGAGAACAATTTGAGAAGGTGTATTAAATACTTCACCCAAATACCAACTTATTAAACATGTTGTTAAACATAATCTGCTGCATATATTGAAGGATCAATCTCCTCTAAAAATTCAAGAACATCAATAACTTATTTGTAAAATTCTATTATTCGAGTGATGTAATGTCTCAAAACTTTTAATAACACCTCAATGATGAGTTTTGTTAGATAAATCTCCCCCTCCTATAGTAGGTTGTTTACTTAGGCCTTGGCATGAAAAAGACTGTTAGTGGGTCCAAACAGCCCCTAATTCTATCATTTTACATATTCAAGCTAATTGTTTAAAGTGAGAGTTGTTGTACACCATTGACTTAACCTTGAAAAAATCAAATGAGTATGAGTTGGGAATAAGAATCGTAATTTTTTTTTAAGGCAAAATAAGACTCAATTTTGCACAGTCATTCGAGAATGAACCATCCGGACTTAAACAGGAATGATGAAACGCCATCGGCAGCTTTCTCCATCTAAAAGCCTGCATTTTACTACCTAAGGGATTGGACCAAACAGTTCTTCTATTCTATTCCAATTGCATGCTGCTTTTAATGATAGTATAAAAAACATGTTTCAACAACATAAAATCCGTACCTCATCAGCAATCATAGCAATGAGCGCGGAGTTGCTAGTCGGAATTTGAGCCCTGTTGGCCATTTAAAACTCTGTCCTTTCACCTGCAACTAAGAACAAAAAGAAATGAAATCAGATCACAGAGTTCTTCATCTCCAAATTCAACTTCCCAGATTCCCATCTCCAGCTTTTCAAATTTTGCCAATAAAAATCAACTAATCAAACCGCAGACCCAATTCAACATGACAAAGTCTAGAGATGATGATGACACCAGTTAGCAATACAAACGAAGGTTGAACATTCAAGGAATATAATCCAGATGGATGCAGAAGTGACAACAATTATTTGATTTAAATGAAGCAACAACTTGGGGATTTTAATGAAACTTTCTCAGAACTATCTAAAAACATAAAACGAAGCAAAACGTGCAAAAGAGAAGATGTGGTACAAACAATAACATGATGAAAATCAACGTGTAACGACCTAAAGTTGGAAAGTAAAAGTTCCAATTTCAAGGATGGTAGGACGGAGAGGGTTGGCTACGGGCATGATCCGATCCAGTATATGAAAGTTAACCAGTTGAAAATAAAATACTGAAGCCAGGTTGAAGAATTCATTATTTCTCCGGACAGCAACACAGTGGGTTGGGTAAGGTGTTGGGAACAGCACTAGAGTACCGCACAGTCCATCATAGCCCGTTCAATACCCCACGGGACATGATAACTTTCTCAAGCCTCTTCCCTGTGGTAAGATCTAATCCCGCCCTTGGGTCACCCCATCGCAATTTGAAAAGATCAGCAAGTAAATTTTAACAGAAAAAAAAAAGGGTAAAAACTCATGCTCTATAGTTCAAACGCAAGAGCCAATTTATTAAAAATAAAAAAGGTAAAGAATATTATATCCCTAGCTACCTTTTAAATCACTGATATAGTAACCTCTAAAAAACCAAATAAATCCCGAAATAAGGAAGAGAAGAAAAAAAACACTCCTGTAAAAACAACACAGATATCATTGTGCAATTATCTATTAAATTGAATAACCAAACAAAAGTTATACAAAAATATCCTAGACTCCTACAACTGCAACAACTCCAGAAAAGAACCAAATGATGCGTGGAAAAGAGAACTCCTTGAGAGTTCTTATGGATTCTAAAAATGAGGAGAGAAGGAGAAGATGGAGAACAGGGTTCCCAGAAAAGAGAAATCACAGAATTAAAAAAGGAACGTACCTCCTGGTTGGTGGACTTCCGCGACAGACTAAAGACTTCCGAGTTCCAACAAACAGCGATCGCAGATGAATCGAGCACCAAGCAGAGGTTGGTGCCAAGAGCAACCAAATTTCGATTTGCATTACTTTTTAAAAGCTTTAATGCAATTCAGAAATCATTCGAACCCGACAGTTCCGGTCCTGATCCGAGATCAGATTTCGGATATCCGAAACCTGAACTCCTAACGGATCTGGACCGGAACTGTCGAGTCCAAGCTCAGCCCAACCGCACTGAAAGAGGTCGTAGTAATCCTAGTGGGCTACGGAACGATTGGCTAATATCAAGTGGGCCATGAGCAGGTGAGCCAAACTCAACAACGGTCAAAAGACCAAGTTGCGGCCCAACTTAGTTGGGTTACCGAGAAGTCCAATATCACCTTTACCATAAAAGCGGAAACAAGCTGCTGAACGTGTTTCTTCACCGAGCTTCAGTGGTCATGACCGCCCCCACAGCATCGATGGCCGCCACCAGGGCAGCCATGTTTTCTTCTTCTCCCTCCCTCACGGCAAAACCTACTTTCATCTCGTCTCAGAGACACCCATTGTCGTCCCGATCCTTCTTCGCCTCCCCCTGCAAAGCCCTAAAAACGCTTCAAACCGCGGCGACTCCTGATCTCAGGCCGCTCTCTCAAAACCCTCCTCGCGCCGCCTCCGCCGCGGAAACCTCCGCCGAGCCCGCTTCCACCACTTTCCACGGCGTCTGCTACGTTCTCAAGGATAACATCGACACCGACCAAATAATCCCCGCCGAGCATCTGACTCTGGTCCCCTCCAAGCCGGACGAGTACCGCAAGCTCGGATCCTTCGCCCTCGTCGGCCTCCCCTCCGCCGCTTACCCCGTCCCGTTCGTGGAGCCCGGCGAGTTCACGACCAAGTATCCGATCATCATCGGCGGGGCTAATTTCGGTTGCGGGTCCTCCCGCGAGCACGCGCCGGTCGCCCTCGGCGCGTCCGGCGTCCGGGCGGTCGTCGCCGAGTCCTATGCACGGATTTTTTTCCGGAACTCGGTCTCCACCGGAGAAATCTATCCTCTGGAATCGGAAGGGAGACTGTGCGACGAGTGCTCTACGGGGGATGTTGTCACCGTGGAATTGGAGGAATCGAAGCTCATTAATCACACTACAGGGAAGGAGTATAAGCTGAAGCCTATCGGAGATGCAGGTCCGGTTATTGAGGCCGGGGGAATCTTTGCTTATGCAAGGAAGACTGGAATGATTCCCAAATCAGCTTCTTAGATTCGTGATTACGGCTACTGAGATTGGTTTCACAGGATTAGGTCAGTTGGGTCTTTGCTGTGTTGATCTTGACTTGTTTCTCTTGTGATCAGGTTTTTGCTGGATTATAGTACTTTTGTACCAATCTTGCTCTTCTGGACTTGAATGTAAGGGATTCAGTCTTGTTCTGTTGTCTTCACTACGCAGTTTAGTGATTGGAATAAGAAATCAAATGTAGTTTTGGGCAATTGCAGACTATTATCCATAGCTTTAGGAATATTTTATGGCTTTTCGACCGCATTCAACTCAATGCTAATTTCTATTAAAATTCAGTCTCCAGATAAACCTGGCCACAAATGGTTTTTGGTCTTTCTGCATAAGCTGAAACTGATCAATCAGGCAGAGATACCTGTAGTAATTCGACATGGGAAGTTTAAAAGATAAACACTCTCTTCAGATCACTCCACAAATGCACCTTCTTTTGGAAATAATTCTAAGAAAGATGGGCGTAAGCCTTCGTTCGTTTCAGTTTCTTCTAAGGCAAGCACAGTCCTAACCCCCAAAGGCAACTGAAGACACTCCGCGGCTTTGTCCGAGTCCTGACTCCTGACTCTCCGAGACTCCAAGAAGTCGGTCCAGATATCTTGGAGTACCCAGCAAATCAAGCATTAGTACTTGGTAGTCAAGTATCCTAAACAGAAAAAGAACTTTCCACCTATCGAAGAGGATGACTCCAGAGAGCAGAATGCTTCCATCATAGTCCTCTTTTAAGGTTTGTCTACAAAATAAATGCACAAAAAGAATCAAAGTAGCACATCCAATTGGCCATCTTCTTCCCTTTGTTGGACACTCATGTGAACCCACAGCTGCTCAAGAAGCCTGTAAATGAGTTCCCACGCTGGGTGAATCTTGCCTCCCGCTAAGAACTCCCAAACCCTGGAATTGACCTCAATCACACTGCAACCAGCCTCTTTCTTAGCTCCCTTTTTTCTCATCGCCCCCTTCAGCTCTTCCACATCGCCCCACCTCCTTTGTGCTGCATACATGTTCCTTGCCATCACATAGTTGCCCACGTTCCAGGGTTCTAATTCAACTGCTTTCTTCAGCGTTCTCTGACCCCTCTGTGTATCACGGTGTGTGCCACAAGCAAACAACAGAGAACTCAATACTACTCCATTGACTGCACAAGACATGTTGTTAATCACTTCCTCGGCTTCTTCTAACAAGCCTGCTCTTCCCAAAAGGTCAACCATACATCCGTAATGCTCAACTCTTGGCTTAATACCATACCCCACCATTTGATTAAACCATTTTTTCCCTTCCTCTACAAGCCCTCCATGGCTGCAAGCAGATAAAACTCCAATGAAAGTTATATCATTAGGCTTAATCCCTCTCCTTCTCATGTCCATGAACACTTCCATCGCTTCCTTGGCACACCCGTTAATGGCTAACCCATTGATCATGGCATTCCAGGAAGCAAGTTCCTTTTCAGGCATTTTACTGAACACTTGCCGCGCTTTTTTCACTTCGCCACATTTTGCATACATATCGATCAGTGCTGTACAAATGCTGCTTTCTCTGTCTAACCCGTTTCTTCTCACGTAGTTATGGATCCAGCAACCCAAATCCAAAGCACCCAAGTCTGCGATTGCTGGTATAACACTCAAAATAGTTACCCTGTCAGGAACGAGAGATGAAGTAAACTGCATTTCTCGAAACAGCTCTAAAGCCCGACGAGGTTGCTTGTTCTGACAATAACCGCCGATCATTGAATTCCACGAAAAGAGGTTCTTCTCTGGCATCTCATCAAAAAGAGCACTCGCCTCATCTAAATCTCCATTCTTGCAGTAGCCAGAGATCATGGTAGTCCAAGAGACCACATTTCTACTTGGCATTCCATCGAAGATTTTGTGTGCGATGTCCATCTTCCCCAACTTGGTAAAGATATCAATCATTGCGTTGAAAGATGCGGTATCCTTCGACGGCATCTGTTCAAACAACTCTACCGCGCTATCGACCTCTCCGACCTTCGCGTGGCTCACTATTACTGCCGTCCAGGATGCTGGCGTCCTGGCACTCATTTCGTCGAACACCTTTCTGGACGATTTCGCGTCCCCCAGCTTCCCGTACGTATCGACCAAAGCCGTGGCCACAAACAAGTCAGAGCAGAAACCCAATTTAACCACATGACCATGAAGCTGACGAGCGGCAGGGCCAGACGAAACTGGCGCACAAGCTTTTAGCAAGAAGGGAAAAGTATAGTTATCGGGGGGAGAATGATTCTCCTCTCTCAGAGTTCTATACAGTAAAAGTGCTTCATCGAACTGGCGGTTTTGGACGTGAGCTCTTATCATAGAGTTACAGACAAAAGCATCATACCCGTTCTGTCTGTGGTGATCGAAAATGCGTCGAGCGTGCCGAATTCCGGCAAGGTGATCGGAGATTCCGGTAGTGGGGACGTCGGAGAGGCCGGCTATGAGCTTGCTGACGAGAGAGAGGTTGGACTGCAGGGAATAACGGAGGATGAAAGCATAGATTTGGAGGTAATAGGTAAGAGATTTGGCTGGTTTGAGAAGGAGACGGATGCAAAGCTTCTCTTGTGCTGTCCAGGGGAGTTGGTTCATGCTTGAGCTTCTGCTTCATCTCTAGTCCTCTCGCTCTCGCATCGAATCTCTAATATGTATAGAAATTTGTACTTGACCTTGATATTTATTTTGGGAAGATGATACCAAAGTATATTTCATTTTGCTTTTAATACAATCTTACCTAAGTTACATCGGATAATAGGAGTTGTATAGTTTTAGGTCATGGCTGGAGATCACTAAAATATGAGCGTGAACAAGTGAAAGTTGCTGGAATACCAGAACATCAAACAACAACTTCCAGTTCGTTTTTTTTTTTTTTTTTTATCCCCTCGTTTTCTTTTATCTGATATGCCTTGGATGGATGTTTCAGCATTTCGTGAAGGATCAAGAAAACCTTAGTGGGGAAAGAGATTGAAAACATCTGTGAAATCTTGACAGAAAGATGAGAATGGAGTTTACCCTTTCCTTCAGACATCTAGTGGGATCGAATACATCTTTCAATCTTCTTTTCCCCAAAAACAGGAGAAAATTGCCATGTTTCATAAGGAATAACATCCGAAAGAAGCATACCTTATTGGTCAACAAGCAAGTCATTGTCTTATTGACATGATTGCAGACAAAATCAAGAAAAATAAATAATACGCTAAGATAGGTTGAAGCAGTTTGATCCTCTTTATACGATGTAGCGCCCATTGATAGATGGAGCAGTTTGATCCCCATTATACGGTGTAGTGCCCATTGATGTTGTCAATGTCCAAGCCCTTTAGTTTCGCAAATGACTCTACTTTTCCTTTCAGAGTGTGAAGCTCTCTCAATCTAGAAAACCACAAAGACAATAATTAGTACAGAGATTGAAAATCTATTATTGCATCTTGTTTCATTTATGCTAGGCTTGTGTTCATTTTCAAAGATGTCATGGTTTCATCGGTATAACTAAGATTGGAGAGAACATTCAGTATCTCAGTGATCCCATGGAATTTATTGCTACGGGAGGTCTTGGGTACAGGTCTCCACGGCAGCATTGAAATTTATTTGGAATTTGTATATGGAATTTGTAACCACCGTTTAAAAAAAAAAAAAGAGAACATTCAGATGTATATTAGGTGAGATATAGTTCATAGATATTCCCATTACTAACCTTGCAATCTCTGCACGTCTTTTTGCCTCCTCAGCCATCATGTTAATGTCCCTGAATGTCGCCCTCTCAGGGAACAGCTTTACATCCACGGACTGGAGGCCGTGCAGTGTCCGCTGTTCACGGGCCCATGCTGCTTCCCGAGCTTCTTTACCGAAGTCTCTTTGGTTTGTGAATGCCGTCTGCCATAAGCACAAAGTTATATGCGCAATGAAAGCAACCAATTGTGAAAGTGTATGCAGACTCTCAAATACAAATCAAAGTATGCTAACTAACCCTTTGATTTAAGACAAGATACCAGGCTTTTCCACTGAGTGCATATCGGACACAGAATTTGATGGGATCAAGAAGGAAGTAACAAATAAGGTTATAAAGCCAAATCACCCCACTCCATCTCCATCCAATGGCTCTTATTCCAGCAAAAGACCAAGTTGCTTCAGCTGATATGACGGTGGCAATCTACAGGAAAGATGAATTTTCATTATCACAACCATGCAGCATAACATCATACACATGAGGCAGTAGTAGGGTATGTAGGGGAGTGATTCAGTACCAGTTGAGCAATGATAAAAGCAGTGACAAGTAGCAATCCGGGTCTTTCTGTGAAAGACCAGCCTCTTGAGCGGGTAACAAATATCAAGGCTTGGCTAATTATGCTCACTTGGAGATACACAGCAGATGCCAGCTTCTCATTGTTTATTTTCACTAGTTCTTTGTTGGACTGATCAAAGGAGTTTTTATTGAAGGTGTGAACACCAAAATGATCCTGGAGAAAAAGATTTACAGTTTAGGTGATTTAGTCAAACTGATCAGAACAGTTAAAGCATAAGGTGATCTAGTCCAACAGGTCAAAACGAGCTTTCTTTTGAATGTATAACAATAAACATATCCAGAAGAAACTAGTCAAAGCATAACTAGCATAAGTTGCCACGTGTAAACTCTAACTGATGCATGTGAGGAAAATTACCGAAGGAGATTGTTTAGGAAGTAGACCACATATGATTAAAATAAAACTAACAACAAAAGAAAAAAAAAAAAGAGAGAGAGAAAAGAAACGGTATGGAATAACTCAAGCACTTTGTCTGAACAGAATTTCAACTGTAGAACTTCTAGATCTAGCTAGACTAGCTTAAATATGATTTCTGCCTTTACTGATATCATCCCCTCTCTTTCTGTGTTGATGTCGAATTGGAAAACAGTCAAATAAAATAAAAAAATGATAAACTTTAAAGATCATAACATCTGGAAGGTGTTAAGTGGGAGCAATCATTTGTTGACTACATCTAAGTCCAACCTCCAAGCCAATTTTATCCATTAATTATCAGCAATTCCAGGTGCCTTTACCTTGAAAAAGTCAGTTTCATAGGCTGCCCAGAAGAATATGACTGTCATGAGAGCCAGATAACTGCCTATGACAACTCCAGTCGCAAATATTTCACTGAGTTTCCAGCTGTCTGGTAGTGGAGAAGGCTTCACCCTGTCCTTGGAGATGGTCATGATAGTACCTGGCAGCGAAAGAGATGAAAATAAACATCAGTTAAAGCCAGTAGTGAAAGAATATACAAAAAATCATATTTCACTAACCATCATTGAGAATTGCAATCACAAGAATCATGAAAGGAGGAAAGTCGAATTTCCAGAAGAGAGCCAACATCATAAACCCTAGCTGCAAAGAAGTGAGTACACGTTAGTAAGAAAAAGATCAGTCAAGCCCATAGTTCATACACTTAAAATCTCATTGCAATAACATAGTTGAAAGAGTTACAAGCTGCCATTCAAAAGATCTTGAACTATCCTATTCTCATGTTTGGAATGATAAATAAGAATAATATGAAATAAAATGATCAATTTGATAACTATTTAAATAATGAATCAAAAGACTGATGACAGCTTACCACAATACGTATGGTGATAGACACAGCGTATATCTGTGCAACAAAAGATTAGTCAAGACAATGGTCAGTGTTTGATCTCATATCACCAAGTTCAGGAAAAAAAGTTTGTTTTCCTCAAGCCAGCTCCCATCCATGATCAATGTGTTGGAATTTGACTATTTAAGTGAAAAAAGTTAAGCACCAAAATTATCCTATAACTGGTCCTATTGAAGCACTTGTTAAAAAGATAATAGACTTGGAAACTGTCTAATGGCAAGTCTAAATAACAGAACTAGATTCATTAGTACCGTGTAATTCTTCATTCTCTGGAAAATCGCACGGCTTGTTAAAACAGCACTTATAATCACACTGAGTCCAGGCTCAGTCAGAACTATATCAGAAGCACTACGAGCAGCATCTGTTGCATCTGCCACAGCAATCCCAATGTCCGCCTTCTTTAGAGCAGGAGCATCATTAACTCCATCACCAGTCATTCCACAGATATGCTTCTTAGTTTGCAATTTTTGCACAATCTCATACTTATGCTCTATGCAAAAGATTCAGATAATGAGAAATCAACAAAAAAAATTGTATAGCTTTTGAGGGGCAAACATGAGTTTTCACGTAGAATTCACCTGGAAAGACCCCAGCAAATCCATCAGCTTTTTCTATAAGTTCATCAACTGGTAAAGCTGCACATGACTCATCCTTATTTTCTCCCAGTAAAGATGAAGATGGATACATGTTTGTACCCATCCCTAGCCGACGACCAGTCTCAATAGCAATTGCTAATTGATCGCCTGCATAAAGACAGAGTCATAACTATTCACCTAAGTAGGTAAGCCAAGCACAGTGTCACCAATAAGGAACATTTTTCATTCCATCGATATGCACCTGTGATCATCTTCACACTGACTCCAAGATCCAAAGCCTTTCTGATCGTCTCAGCACTATCATGCCGAGGAGGATCAAAAAGAGGGAGTATTCCCACAAATTCCCAAGGACCTCCAGGACTACTTTTTGTTCCTTCGGGTACTGCCTGCAGTATGGGAATTTCTCTGTCAATAACCAAAGTATCTTAAGTTTTGGAGAAAAAGTAGCACTTGAGAATGGAATACCTGGCGTGCCACAGCAAGAGAACGAAGCCCACGCTCCGCAAATTTGTCAATTATGGCATGCACACGATGTTCAATCCCTGATTTGTTCCATGCGAGATTGAGAATCTAAAAACAAATCAGAAGCCCAAGTCAACACCAAGAGTACAAACTTGGAGAAAAAATAAATCCTGAAACTATGTCATTCTGCCTTTTGTGTGAATGTACTACCTTAGTCTACAAACAAACCAGACTAGCAATATCAGCATTACTATTCGGTGGCCAAAGAATATTGCATACCTGCTCTGGAGCTCCTTTGCTCACCCTGTGCATTTTACCATCACTATCCAAGTAGGTAAGTGCCGTTCTCTTGTCAGTTGGATTGAAGGGAAGGAAGTGCACTTCTTGAATACCAGCTCGTGCCTTTTAGATACAAAAGTTATCAGGAAAATTGCAAGTTAAAAAAGAAAAACATGCAGGAATTTAAATCATAGGGAAAGACATAAATTTATTTAATAAATTTGATGCAAAACTAAAATTTTAGGTAGAGTGCAAGACAAAAAGGAAAATGACAAACAAGACAAGTGCAGGAAAGAGAAAAAGGAAGTGTCTGTATGTTGCATAAGACCTAAACAATTACTATCACTATACCAGAGGTATTTTAGATATTAGACCACTGGTATTTTTTCATTTTGACAAAGATTTTAGAATCTTCAGTACACTTTCTAGTTGCATAGCTAATCAACTAAGAATCTAACTCTTCACTGACTATTGCAAATGAAACAAATAATGAAAAGATTTGTACCTCCTTTGGGTCAGCCAACATAGAAACTATTGCTGTGTCGATCGCATCCTGATTCTCGAGCCTTGAAGCTCTGGCAGCCATCAGTAGAACTCCATCTTTGTCTACTCCTTTTGCGAAAACCTGTAACATAAAAGGGATTTCATTAACTAAATCTGAATTTTTTGTGTAAATTCAAGACTCTTCCCTACAGCAGGGTAAAAGACCCTCAAAATTTACTTGCAAAAAGTTAAGCATCACTAAGCAGAAGACAACCATACCTCAACTATATTTTTGTCCACTGAAAGTTTGTTAAGAGTTAATGTTCCTGTCTTATCACTGCAAAGTACATCCATGCCAGCCATTTCCTCAATCGCAGTCATTCTTTTTGTTATGGCACCCTGCAGCGTGATTGGTTCTAAAAGTTTATTTCTTATGTTTCATTTCAACAATAAGGAGTTCTGTAAAGCACAAAGTTCAACATGTACACAATGAAGATAGCTTAGCTAACCTGCTGAGATAAGCGGTGTGATCCAATAGCCATAGTAACAGAAAGAACAGTAGGCATTGCAATAGGAATTCCACCAATGAGAAGCACAAGAAGGTTATCTATACCAACTCTGTATTTCCTTCGTTGTATCCCATACAACACAATAATTTCAATAACCATTCCAAGAGCAATTGAGCAAATACAGAAGTTACCAATTGAAGTTAAAACCTGGAAAGAATGAATTAATAAGTTAAAGACAGGTTAGAAAAAACATAAAATGGCATTAACCGGCTCAGGGCTTGCAAAACATGAACCTTCTGAAAATGCCCAACATGTGTAGTGGTGTCTACAAGATGAGCTGCTTTTCCAAAAAAGGTGTGCACTCCTGTGGCAATAACAACTGCTTCAATTTCACCTTGTTTGCATGTCGAACCCGAGTAGACCCCATCACCAGGATTTTTAGTTACTGGCAGAGACTCCCCGGTGAGCGCAGACTGAGAATTTTATACAAATATAAAAATTAGATGCCATTCAAAGCCTTCAGTCACATAAAGAGAAGCTGGTTTCGAATATTCAAGTCCATAGAAACTGCAAGTTGTCATTCTAAATAACTATGGCCTATCCCTTGCATCTGAATCTTCTCAACCATTTCACAATTAGTAGATTAACGGTTGAGGTGACACCTGATCAATCTTTAAAGGATCCCCTTCAAGAAGGCGTGCATCGGCAGGAATTATGTCGCCAAGTTTGATGCTAATTATGTCACCTGGAACCAAGATAGAAGCATCTTCCTCGTTCCAACTTCCATCACGTAGAACCTGGTAAAAAAGGCATGTTGTTAAGATATCTTTGGTTTGGAAAATTCTACAATTGCATGGTGACATGACGACAACTACCTTAGCTTTTGGAGCCAACCGAGCCATAAGAGCAGCAGCTGCATTCCCAGCATTATTTTCCTCTATAAAACTTATGGTAGAATTAATTATGAGAAGTGCCATGATACCGACAAAATCATGGTAATCTGTACCCCTCTTCTGCAATGTATAAATTTTCAGTGGGAGTAAAAATCAGACAACAAAATCATTGGTCACATAAAGTGAACCTTTTTTAAGTAAAGCAGAAATAATCAATCAGGTACTGGAGAGAAAATAGTTTAGAAACTCCATTACCCCTCCATGCGCTAGAGCAATAGCCATAATAGCTGCAGCTTCCATTACCCATGATAAAGGGTTCCACATAAAGCCCAGAAATTTCAACACTTTACTTTCCTAAATGGAGATCTTAAAAGGTCAGGACTGATTGCACACAGAGCATTTTGCTGAGCTAGAGATCTACAGCTAGCTTATGACTGACCTTCTTCTCCTCGAGTTTGTTATACCCAAACACTTCTAGTCGTTTTTTAACAGCATCTGAAGTCAGCCCCTCGGTTGTACAATTAAGATGTTCAAACACTTCTTTGACGGGGATATGTTCCTGACACATTAATTCACATTCTCAGTAAGTTTATGGAGCAAAAGAACTGAGTAGATGGGTTATCAGACTTGCAATAAATCAAGGACTACTGTTATGCTATGAGCAGCAGGGATAGCATACAGAACATAACCACAGATAACCGCTTCAACATTGCATTAAATTTGCAATTTAACTGTGATACTTGATGAGTAACACCAATTCCAACGTCGAGCACAAAACAGGGTCCGGATAGTCATAAGAGTAAAAGGTGATAAAATAGGACCATAAGTAACAACATTAAAATCAAAGTTCTGCATGCCACTCTAACGAGAAGGTTAATATCAGTGAATAAAAATTACCAGATCAACGGCTTCCTTATTGATAAGTTCCAGGGCGCTCGATTTCTCTTCCATCCTTGTTCTCCTTCAACCTCAACCCAGTCCAAGACTTCTAATCTGCAGCACTAGAAATTTATGTTCTCTTTCATTTCATTACATTACATGAAAAAAAATGGGAAACTATTCTGGTAATATTATGAAGAGCTAATGGACTACTGAAAGATTTAAAAAATAAATAAATAAATAATCAGATACGACGGGAACGCAAAGGTTCCACCAAAACCGTAAACCAAATAACTCTGCTCTGCGAATTAAGCTACCTTGGTGGGAAGAGAATCCTGCAAGTTCCCTGTCCAAGATCCTCACCAATAGAAGATGCTCCGAGACGGAGAAATATATAATCTTCAAGAGAAGAGGCAAAGCAGTGGCGGAGAAAATGTAGAACAAGAAGGGAAAATAAAATAAATAAACGAAACTCGACGCTGAGAAGAACGAAAGCATGAGCGGATACAATTGGCGCGGTCGAGGCATGAATGGCAAAAAGATCCATCTGGAAGAAGACGAGCAAGTGCTTGTGAGAATCCGTCGGCCAGCTGCAGGAGAGATGCGGTCGCCTTGGCGGCATTTCGAGTTAGAAAATCAAACGACAACGCCCTCTCTGGCAATTTTTTCAAAATCACTGCCGCCAAAAAACTTTGATGGCGCGAGGCTGCCTTGGTCGTAACGGCTATATTATCCCGCTTTGAAGCTGGAAATGGAATCGACCTTCAAGAGCGCCGTACGTTTATGAGCAGTCGTCAGTAGACCTTTATTTTTTATTTTAAAAAAAAGTGTGATAAAAGAAAACAATTTGCAGGCTAATTATTTATTTTCAATACTTCAATTTAAAATATCGATTATTTTGTCAAAAGCCCAATTTGATTTTACCCAATTAAACCAATTTCTAAGCATTTTTCGATTTATTTTGTAATGGATAATGATAATTAAGTCATATTTAAGGACAACCCACAACAATACAGTTTAATTATTTTATAAGCATTATTTTAATTATATAATATGATACTTAATGGCACCAAGACACCCAAAGAGTACAGTACTTATTTTTTATTTTTAAAACCTTTATTTTATGTAGCCTTTTTAGTTTTCATCACAGACTAGTCGAAAGAGATAAGTCCTCTAGGTCCTTGTTTTTCACTTGTTAAAAAAAAAATTAAAAAAAAAAGGGGCAAATGGGGTTGTGTTTAAAAGATTTCCATTAAATACATACTTTAATTTCTCTACTTCTTGAAATATCTAAGTTAATAGTTAATAATTATATATACACATACGTATAATTATACCTTAATTAATCAATTTAAAATATTTACATTTATAGTCAGTCTGAGACATCCCACTGAAACTATATTGAATTATTTTAAATTTGAATCAAACATGAACATTGCTAAAAGCTCATTTTATTGATCTATAAATAATAAATAAATTTTTCAAGCACCTTTCTGATATTTTTACTCAAATAACAAGATATAAATGGCCATGTTCCACTAAATCATATTGAAATGTTCTGAACGAGGGAGGGGCTTCAACCACTACTAAATGCTTCTCATTAGTTTCAGGCCTAAATGCTTCAGATTTGTTTCAGGCCTAAATGCTTCTTATTTGTTTCAGGCCTAAATGCTTGTCATTTGTTTCAGGCCTAAATGCTTCTCATTTGTTTTAGGCCTAAATGCTTCTCATTTGTTTAAGGCCTAAATGCTTCACATCTGTTTAAGGCCTAAATGCTTCTCACTAGTTTCAGGCCTAAATGCTTCTCACTAGTTTCAGGCCTAAAGGCTTGACATTTGTTTAAGGCCTCAATAAAGCACCTGATCTAATAGGTACCACAACAGACAATTCAGCAATCTTCAATTCTAGAGGAGCTCTTGATTTAAATCCGTTTACAATGTGTTCTAGAGCTATCAGTCAGGCAATCGAAGATAAGCTGAAGAAATGCGTTCTTGAGACACGAAATTTTCATTATAAAAGTGTCATCTTCATGAATATTTTATAGACCATTTTACGATTATATTCGTTCATGACATAAATTATTTTTTCCTGAAAGTTAAAAATTGTCATCAAACTCATCAATAGTTCGAGTAAGAAATGTACATCTTTTCTTAATTCAACAAAAAATAAACGTTTAGATACAGACATATCATTTATCCACCATTATCAACAACGCAAAACAAAAAGAGAGAAGCTAAAACAAGATAACAGATGGAGATTACTATTAGGGACAGATTCATCCCCCCGGCACAATAGGATTCTCAGCCGGCGGGAGAAATGGATAGTCCCTAGGCATACCTAAAACCTTCAACAACAACAACATCGGAGAAAAATTTTCAATCAAAGAGTTTAAACCAAGAAAATGGTTAAAAGTTCTCAAAGGAAAATCAAATTTCGTTTCTCTGAAAAAAACCTGTGAGCACTGGAATTGAAACTAAGACATGTATCATCCTGTAATGATTAGCTAAAATCAGATGAAAGATAGCTAACAAAGTGATTCAGATGAAGAATGATTTAAGGGACTGGTTCATCCCGCAAGGCAAATGAGAAATGAAGCCAGCAGGGCAGACGTAATAGTCCCTAACGAAAAGAAAAGAATATAGTAATCAAGTTAAGGCAAGATCACAGAGAAGAAAAAGGAAATAAAAAACCTCAGACATCCAAGGAAGGAATTAGCAGCATTAGCTCTCAAGCCCGGCGAGGCGAAAGCTCTCAGGCGGCCACTGCGAATGTTTAGAGAAACAAGCCTTAGGTTTTATCATCACAGGTTTCACAGTTATACTACGTAACTGAGCAATCAACAAACCATAAAAAACGAAAAGAACGAGAGGCAAAACATGAATATAAGAAAGAAATCTCAGACATCCAAGGAAGGAATTAGCAGCAACAGCTCTCAAGCCCGGCGAGGCGAAAGCTCTCAGGCGGCCACTGCGAATGTTTAGAGAAACAAGCCTTAGGTTTTATATCACAGGTTTCACAGTTATACTACGTAACTGAGCAATCAACAAAGCATAAAAAACGAAAAGAACGAGAGGCAAAACAAGAACACAAGTAAAGAAATCTCAGACATCCAAGGAAGGAATTAACAGCAACAGCTCTCAAGCCCCGGCGAGGCGAAAGCTCTCAGGCGGCCACTGCGAATGTTTTGAGAAACAAGCCTTAGATTTATCATCATAGAGTTAAAAATTATCATTCAAAACAAGTAAAGAACGAGACTATAAATTATAGCCTTTCGGGTAAAGCCTCAGACATCCAAGGAAGGATTTAACAGCATTAGCTCTCAAAGCCCGGCGAGGCGAAAGCTCTTAGGCGGCCACTGCGAATGTTTAGAGAAACAAGCCTTAAGTCTATCATCATCGACATTACCCCCAGGCCTCACAGTCTAAGCAAACATCTAAGCAGAAAAACACAATGAATAAACACGAAGCGTTGCAATCAAATTACCGACGACAAGAAGATGAAGAACAGAAAACTAGGATCTCACACGGCGTAGATGAAGAGAGGCGCACACATCACATCTAGATTAGGGTTTTCCCGTACTAGGTCACAACGTAGACGGTTCTGGTATAAATAGAGAACGGTAAGGGTGCGAGTCCACCATCCAGAACCTTCTTCCACAACCTAATGACCCGCCTAGGATTTGATAATGAGAAATTACAAAGAAAAAACCATTTTAAAGTTTAAACTTTAAACTTACAAAATTATATTTCAAGTTTACAACATGCAATAAAATTTTTTTATCGTAAAAAAAAAAAAATCATTTATTTTTCTAATATTTGCTTGTATGGAGTCTATGGAGTATGGACCAGTATTTTCCAAACAAAAATTGGTCATCAGTAATATTTCTTATATTTTAATCTTTATAAACTGATCGGTCAATGAATAAAACAGAAATAATTTTAAATTGTTAATTTAACCCATGAGCTGATTTAAACACACCGGCTTGAAGTTTGAACAATTTTTTTTATTCCAGATCTTAAATGTAGAATTGCCCAAAGTATTATTATATAGTAGAAGAACAAGATTATATGTTACTGAACTTTTGGAAAAAATTGCATCTGTTGAAGTTATAGTACTTCGGCTCATTAGTGTATTTTTTGTACTACATATCTTTACTTCTTTACTACGAATTCCATCTATATAAGATATGGGATAGGGTCAGGGTGGCTGAAGTCACAAAACAACCAAAAGTTAAATGAACTACTGCAAAGAGAATCATTATCAGCATTAGAGTTACCTCCGGTGATGCAGTTATATAATCAAATTTCTTCAACTCATGCAAACAAAAGGAAAAAGATTTAAGAGTAAAAGAATTCTAGAACATTTCATTCTTCCTTGGATATCTGTAGCATCATCTTTCCCTAATCTAGAAGAGCAGTCAAAATTTACTCTGTTGATACAAATCACAATTCACAGGTCTGGTGTAAATGGGTATCAAGAAGATGGCCATATCAGGCTCTTCATTCCTGTAAACCACCCAGATTTCTTGAATCCGCCATTCATGAGAGAATAGTCGTTTGTTTGAGCCTTCAAAGCTAGTTGTTGCTGGAAGGTTTCTCATTTGTGCACCCCTTCCGGTTGCATACAGTCCTGAAGGGGTAATTTAGGTTCCCACATTTGGTACACGTCCAGCTACCTTCGGGGGCACCGGGATCCTTGTTGCCGGAGGATGAATTTGACCCCTATAAATGTTCGGATAAATTAAGATTAGTCCTCGCTGGCAAAGTATGACATACTCATTTCTCTGGATGGGAAAAACTCATCAGCATAATAACCATAAAGCTACTACAAAAGAAGATGAAAGTAATGTGATCTTGTGTCTTGCCCATCTACTAGCAATGAAGTAGAACAATATAAAACCTTGACATATGCATTGTTCTATTAGTTTTGTTTCTAAACTCATGTCAAATTTTAGTAGCATGAAAAGATAAAAGTTACAGGTTCGTAAGAAAAAGTGAAAGAGAAAAATTTTGACTGGTAATAATAAGATATGAAGGAAAAAGGAACAGTAAAAGTCTTTAGCCAATAATATTTCTCAAGCACAGACAGCATGAGATAGTCTCAACATCCTTACAAAGAACCCCACCAATCTGTAATACCAGGTGAGTTTAAGTTGTAATCATTTGAACAGCTATGGGTACTAAATAAAGAATAAATAAAGAACTACAACATATTCTAAGAAATTACTTTGATACATCTCCAAAATATATCCTTAAATCTGAGTCCCAAAAATGACAACAGAAATCTTAACCATTCAGCATACCATTATTGACTGCATAGTTTGGCAGGTAAGAAAAGAACAACAATACCATCATGAAAATTGACATTGACCGTCATTAAAAGAAGAACAAAGAAATCGGAAACTGAAAATGTAATAATGGAATACTAGTGGCAGTTGACACTTACTGTGGTGGGTTTAGGAGCTCCGCATTTCTTCATGTTGCATGTGGTTCTAAATGCAAAATTCACATTGTCACATTTGGGACAAATCCAATCTCCCTCAGATAAGCCATCTGGTCCTGCAAAGGATCATAATGAGTTGCTATGACAAGGGGAATAGGATAACTCTGAAAATTTGAGCACTGCTAGTGATGAGAAAGGGCCTCGTTACCTCCACGTCGCTTTCGAGAAGTATTATTATCAGGAGTACCACCATTAGACCATGAACCTGACATCTTCACATTACCAACACGAACACATACTTAGATCAAGTTACAGTAGATAACAAATCAGCAACTAGAATGCAAAATAAAAAACCAGTACCTGTAGTGGAGAAGGAGAACCACGATACCCAAAACCATATCCATCCATAGCAGGTCCTGGAGCCAAAGCCACAGCTAAATCACCAACAAATACCAAAAATACACAAACATTTAGGAATAAAAAAGAGAGCCAGGTCCAGGAAGAAAACCCACAGCCAAATGGCCAACAAATACAAAAAATACACATAAACATTTAGGAATGAGAGAGAAAGGGAGAGGCTACCACCTAAAGGACCTGGTGGATGAAAGGCATGCAAAAGGCCATATGGTCCAGGAGCACTGACAGGAGGTCCATAGTCATATCGCATACCAGCAAGCGGGACTGGTGGAGGTACATAGCCACCAGGTATTCCTAATGGCAAAGGCGGGGCAGCTACACCTCCAAAATAGATTGGAGGAGCATGCTCAAACCCATTTACCATAGGTGTTGCCACTGCTCTCTGCTACAAGTAGGAAAAAAAATAAAAAAAAATAAAATCATCCACAAAATCAAGAAAAGGAAAACAATTTGGGTTCTGAAATCATTAAGGAAGAAAAGAAAAATCTATCCACACTAAGGAAAAGAGAGAGAGAGAGAGAGAGAGAGAGAGAGAGAGAAAATAGCTAAAATATTTCTCTTCGACATACAATATAGTTCATCTTATGTCATTAACTGCAAGTTGCAATCAGGCATTGCCTATTCATTATCTAATGTTTGCTTGTTCATTATCTAATGTTTGCTTGTTCATTATGTAATGTTTGCCTCTTCATTATCTAATGTTTGCCTGTTCATTATCTAATGTTTGCCTGTTCATTATCTAATGTTTGACTGTTCATTATCTAAAGTTTGCTTGTTCATTATCTAATATGATTTAATTGCAAGAAATGAAAAAATATACAAAGTCCATTTATGGCAACATTTCATTATCTCATTATTTTCCATATGTGCTTGCGCACATTATATTGATACCATGTACACATTGGCAAAATTTGAAAGCTCAGGTGAACTTGAGCAATAGCTCAGTGGTCACATGGGGAATTTAGTAGTGGGAAGTCTTGAGTTTAAGTCTCACAAGGCAATAGCAGAATTTCTCTATTAAGAATACTCCCAGACTTATATATGCAGTTATGTAAGAACTAAGAACTGATAAAAGGTCACAAAAATTCTATCAGATCCCAATCAGACATCCATGACCCAAAGGCCACAGTTTTCTTCCAGTACAACCATTCAACAGAATCGCATGCTCGTGTTTGAGTTGATAAGTTGCCCTCTCATACTTCATAACTAAGCCCTCTGAACTAAATACAAATAACACTTCATTTTTGTTCGATAATTAAAACTACAACCTTGTTTAACCGGAAGCTCATTATAGCCAACACTCACCAAGATGACGATAGAAAAGATACAAGATACAAGAGAAAAGACAGAGGAAGAAGGAACAAGTTTCCTCTTCTCCAAGTTATAAACTTTCATGTAAAATAAAACAATAAGCTTCCTGGTGAGACTTACTCCCAATATCTCACACAAAAAGCCCCCATATGAGTAACTAAACTAAGTCCAATCACAACATCGTTTCTCAAGCAATGGCATGTAATTGAATGATCTAATCTATAAAAAATGCACACGCTCCTTAGAAATAATACATATCATTGACATTTCTTTTTACTCCTGCATTCCCCCTCTTCCTTGATATCATGCCCAGGCACAAAAAAAAAGTAACTCTAATAAAAGATTTCTATAAAAGTGTGATAGCAGGACGAAAATAAAAATTGGCTCCACGAATGGAACCTTACATGACACAAATTTTTGTCAAAATATTTTCAGTTATTAATAATAAAGCTTCAATTCAATCCTTTGATTTGATCTGTGCCAAAATTGAAACTTTTCAGCTACTAGATAACATCTGCTTATCACACAAAACTCAAGTGAGGATTATTGACAAGGATAGCATACAGGAGTAGAAGATGGCCGTGCAGCTCCACATTTCCCACGGTTACAAACAGTTCTAAAAGCAAAATTCACGTTTCCACACTTCGGGCATGTCCAATCTCCATCGTTCTGAGAACCTGAAAGGGGTATAGAATTTAAATTCAAGAATAACAAAAAACAGACCCAGGAAAAAGACATATGCACATACATCTTCAGAAGCCAATGAATTTCAAATAGCAAACCATGCCATAAAAAACATTGCTAAGTCTTGAAAATAACTCAAATTCCTAGTTAGACTACATCCACCATCGTCACACCATAATGTTATCTTCTTATTTTTTCGTTTAGGTGTTTTCCAGGCTTCAAGAAGAAGCCTTTTTCTGGTTGGTTTTCAGTTAAATACATGAAAAAAGTACTTCTTCAATCACTTATAGTACAAAAAACTATTCATTTCGATTGAAGGGCAAATAGAAGGCAGAAGTAAATATGTGAACAAAGTACTTCTTCGGTCAATTGTACTAGAATGTATCATTCCTATTGAAGGATGTTAGGGAGGCGAATGGAATGCAAAAATGCCCGTCCTTAGTAATTCAAGGGGATTCTGCCCAGAGCAAGGCAAATCCCGCCTGAAAAGTTTAACATGATCCCGGAAATCAAAGAACCGAACAGCGGACACAGGAAACAATGAACTGACAACAATTCAAACAATTTATTCCCCTAGTTTATAACTTACCATCGCTTCGAGACCTTTTTGATCCATACGAACCCCTATTGTCGACCTACACACGAAAGAACATTAAACAAATCAACTGGAGAACTACGACAAAGTGAAGACCACAGCAGTAACCACCACACAGTACTATGACGAAAGAATGGATAACCTTGGTAGAAACATTTGCAATAGATGGAAAACTAATACAATATACCAAACCTATTTTGGGCGGCAACAAAAATAAAGGAATGAAACAACTATCTCTCATAGTCTAACCTATCGGCGGTTCCTTTAGTGTTTTCAAACGAACTTGGAAGTACAGAAAAAGAGGGTAACAACACCACCTGACAAAGATTTGCAGAAAAAGTACTGACCTTCACGGAAGCCATTAGCGGAGTTTCCCTCCAAAAAATGAGAAAAGCCGCCCTTCCTCGTTTGCGGGTAATCAAGGTGCTCAGAAGGGGAATTCCATCACTCTGCTAAATTCATATATTGCTCAGAAATCGTAATGCCGATCCAGCGCTGCAGTCGTGGGTAGAGACCAGAGAGTCGAGAGTGAGGCGAGACCGCGAGAATCGCTACTCCTCACTAGGGCCAGGCATTCGAAGGCTTTCGAATGGAGGGATTTATTCGCAATTTATACCAGCTGATATTTTTGTTTTAATTACACCCGCATCCTTGTATAATTTTAAATTTTAATTTACCCCCTCCAGCCTCCATCATCTATAATTATCGATTACTCTCCTTAATTTCGAAACCTTATATTAAAAAAACTATCAGTAATTACTTATTACACTTGTTTCCCCATTTCAAAAAATACCCACATTTACGTTCCTATTTAAAAAACAAAAAATACAAAATCCCCAACATTTTCTTTGACATATTTATGTTTATATACGTTTGAGTCCCCTTGCCTCCAATATAATAAATCAATTCTTATGAATTCCATGACAACATTGTCTTAGTTTTTTTTATTTTTCTATATACTAATAATGTCAAGATATAAACGTATAATATGAAATGTTTCCCTTAATCTATGGGTACTTTACCTGTACATTAGGCTCTTCTGTAGCCGGATTTACATCTCCAAAAAACATTTAAAAATAGCTAAGCATGTATAATGAACTTTCAACAGAAACGCCTAGAATGGCCACTTTCAATTGAAGCACTTTCTGAGTCATACATACAAGGAAATTAACACTTTTAAGAAATTGAAACTTTTAGGGTCACAATTACAAGGCAATGAACCACTTCTAGAAGTGCTCTGATAACCATCAGACAAGATCACAACATTCACAGACACCATTCCTTTTTTTCCTTCTGGAAAATAACTTTCACTAGGTAAGGAAACAATAACACGTATATAGACATTTGTTGTTGCAAGAGTAGCAACACTAGCTAACAAGTAGAAATGAGAACCCCATTGAGCGTTACAACTTCAACTGTTCTTTCATCTGATTCTAATAGAAGGTAGACCAACTCATACTGCAAGCACTTTGCTTTTGCTACTTTTGATCTGCAGTTGCAAAGAAAGAGAAACGATTACACTTGGAAGAACATATCTCATCAGAAAATGTAATCTATGCTGGATTTGGCTGATTGTAATATTTCAATTATCAAGAACTGTCTCTAAGGTTTGAGGAAGAAACATGAACAAGGTTGCCTTGCCTTATAGCAATTTAATAGAGATACAAAAGCAAATCAGTTGTAACATTCTAATCACGAAGCTATTAAATTACTATTATGTTCCATTTAACTGCATACTCTCAGAGGACAATGGTAACAGAATTTGTTAGTGAAAGACAGCTCAAATGGAAGGGGTGAAGAAGATTATAGATACGCTGCTAGCGCTAGAAAGTGGAAGTAAGACCATGAAACTTACTTTGGTATTTACAGAGCTGCCTTTCAGATTGCCTTTGATCTGTTTTCTATCACCAAGGTGTGTTAAATGTGTCTCTAGCAGTTTTTCCTCCTGTACTTCCATGAAATTGTTAGTCTACATGGGAACAGCAAAGTGCAGCTTCCCAAAACAAATTACTTGAGATAGCATACCTGAATATGAATGCGTGCCTGAAAACTGCCGACTTTTTGTAGCCGATCCTCATAGAACTTCCTCCTCTTCAAAGATTGTAGTGCAGCTGGTTTTATGAGTCAGTAAATCAGTACAAATTTAAATATAGTGTTCATCACTTTAAACATTCAACAAGAGACTGAATTCAATCAGAGCCATAACAAAATTACACCTTGCTTGTTTTTTGCTTTTGTGAATTCCTGGAACCGTTCATGTTCTATTGAGATCTTCCTTTGCAAGGCATTCTCTTTTTCCTCCAACATTTCCATTGCCTGCATGGTAAAGATCCAAAATGATATATAGAAGAACAACTAAAAACACCTTGACATACAAGCTCAAAGAATGTTAAATTTTAAACATACTTCAAACAAATAAATATCCTTGACCATATACCAAACTAGTAATAAAGGCTTTTATAAAAGAAGATAATAAAGAAAATTAAGATTTTACTCAATATGTTCTCATGTATAGCCACAAATAACTGCTACAAGTTAATGACATTAATTTTGTGATATGATCAGATGGAAAATAAAGATGTCAATTGCTGGGTGATTTTCCAGCGCCTCATTCATTCTGATCAGATTAGTGACTACGTAAATTTCATGAATAGCTCGTTTCTATTCTTGAAATTGTTCATATGATGTGCCAACCAAAGTGTCTAACAGTGAATTAACCCACTAGTTCGGCAAGCAGTAGCAATGATGATAGAGGGAAAAAAAAAAAAAACATTGAAATATGAAATACTCAAGTACAACAAACTGGAGTCTGAGAAAAAATAGCACTAAAGATGCAGCAATTGCTAAGTCAAACTCCAATCCTGTAAAGTTATTCTGTTTATTAAGGTGATTTTCTTCCTTAATGAATCTAATCTAAATTTGTTCAGATTCAAATAAGATTAAGGTCTAAAGAGGTTTTGTCTGTGAACTTTCGATGGATTTATTTAGAAAAAGTATAAACAACTAGTAAGCAATGGCCAATGGGTCAAATATGATAAACTTGCGAAGTCTTCTTAATTCCTAAACTGTAGGTCCCAGATGTACTGTCAAAATGGATGATACAAAAATTTACCGGTTCCAACAAGTACAATGTAGACACCCCGAGTGGCAGGTAATTCAATTTCCAAAGGTGCTTAAGTGTCAACTGGGTATCCCTGCAAAAACACCTCAACTGATGAACCTTACTACACGATTCTTATCAGCGAAAGCATGGTTTTTGACAAAAATATTCAACAAGTTCAAGTCCTTTCTTGCTAATTTACTCAGCCCGCGGGTCTACAAGAAATCCACTCCCTTTGAGTAACACAGAAACGTGAAACAACAATTTCCTAAATCAATTCGTTAACTCTTTTCGATTCCCACAAATTGAGAATGTGAGAAAGCACCAACAAAAATCTTACCGTTAAGAAATTCAAATAAACTTGCATGGGTTTGAATACCCATACACCAAACCCAAAAGGCCTAAAACCCCATTGCCCTAACAGAGTGAAAATTACAGCAAACTGGCCCTAAAAACCATGATATCAACTGGGAATTTAACAGCAGAAACGCTGCTGGTTAACAAAATTGAACATGAACAAAAAGGAACATGATGTAAAGCAGCCAGCTACCTGTTTCAATTGAAGTGCAGCGGAAGGAGTCTCCCCCTGAGCACAGCTTCGAAAGAGACCAAACATGACGACAGCGCATAAACCCAGAGCCCACGTATGCGGCCGGGAAGTACGACGAGCTCTGAAGGGCGTGGAAAAGGGTGATCAGAGAGGGGAGTGCGAATGCGTAGAGAATACGAATGCAGCGAGGAATTTTTAAGTAATGGCGTGTTGAGAAAGCTTTAAGAAGAGTGAAGATGGCAACTCGAAAAAGCGCAAGTTTCTGATGAACTGAACAGAATCGCGGCTGCGATTTATTGCCTTTTCCTGTGCCTCCAACGAGTACGACTTCCTGACTTTCTATTTGAACCTGTATTAGCTACATCAAAGGCTTCAGAAGGGAAATAATAATATCCAGAATGTCAAAATAAGAAAGAAACGACAGTATCAGCAAGCAACACGGCAGCAGTAGCTCTTCCTGCTATACGGCTAGTGAGTAGTGCAAATCGCTAAGATTTACTTGTGAGATAGCATATGACGTGGAATTCCATTTTACTAAACCCTGTTTACGATAAATAACTTCAATTTTGAAAAATATAATTTTTAAAACATTCGAGAAAAATACAATGTAGGCCGTAGGGCGGGATTTCCAAAAAATACTAATCTTAGATATTTGCCTAAAAATATCATTAACTATACCATATGCTCTCGTTTAGTTTTAGCCAGTGTTTTAAAAACTGAACCAAACCAGTCAGTGAGACACTCGGTTGAACCAGACTCGGAGGCCATCCCGGTTCTTATATTTTTGCCATTTTTCTTATAGAAATATTAAATATATGTTATATGTGGTGTATTATATTCAATGGTCAAACCCGGTCTAACCGGGTTCAACAAGAACCGGACATAACGCCGGTTGGATGACCTATTCGGTTTTTAAAACATTGGTTTTAAACCAGTTAAATAACTAGTGGAGCTCCGAGATTCCTTTCTCTTAATTTTTTACCTCTGCTCCTATTAAGCTCATGTAATTTGCGTCTTATTTTTAGGTTTAGCCTCCTTATAATATAAGACTTAATCCTTTTTAACATCTTTCTTTCTATTTATTTTTTTATTTTCACAAATTTTCTCAAGCATTCTATATTTAGAAGATATGAAATCTTAGAAGACTTGGAAAGGCATAAAGAAGAAGATATTTCTTAGATAGTTTTTGAAAGATTCCTACATAATTAATTTTTACATAATTAATTCGTGTTTAAATTAATTTTTCCCTGTCTGTACTAAACTACAATACGTAGTACACCGATCGAACTAGGTAGAGAGATATCGTTCCCATCCCAGAAGCTCTCGAACCAGTCCAACTGTCGAAAGCCATAGCCATGCAGAAACCAGCCTAGCGACACCTAGTGACTACGACAACGACGACGACGACGGAGACCCGCGGAGGAATTGAAGAAGCCAGGGACATCGACAAATGAAGATGACGACACCCTCCTCCCTTCCCACGTTATATATCCCAAATTGATTCAAACTTGGCATTAATTCCTGTCAAAAAAAAAAAAAAACCCAGAAATTAACCGCATCTCTCATCATCGAGTGACGTAGAATTAATCCAGTCGTCGTCGTCTGGTCTCGGAACTCTCTGTTCGTCCTCCGCAGTTTGAACAGAAGAGACAGCAGTTGAAGAAATCACGGGAAGATCCCTTTAATATATATATATATATATATCCCTGTCCGTGTATTATTGAGTGATCGGACTCGTATTTTCATTCATATATACCCGTATACGTAATTGACGACCGGCGCCGGGCGGCGGCGACTTTGACCGGCTGGCGGTCTCGTCTGCCGGAGTCTCCCGCCTGAATAGAAATAGATGGGTTGCTTATTGTTAGCGGTTATCAGAGAGCGGACGCCATGAAAGCAGCTTCGCACCGCACGGAATGACACAATCGGGATTTTAACATATTAGAATTCAATTACGCGCGTATTAATTTGGGGAGTGTCTGAGTCAACTTGGCAATCAAGCTTTGTGGACTTGGACTCCAAACTTAATACCTGACTTGGATTTTTTTTTTTATTATATATTTATTTATTTAATTCTAAATATATGACGAAATTTCCAAGGTAAAGATTCAAGAAAATCTGGAAATTTCCATGGTTTAGTTATTTGCTGACGTTTTGAGTTTCAAATTGTTGTGAACTAAAAGCAGTGTTTTAAAAACCGAACCGAGCTAGCCGGTCCGACCCGATTGAACCAGAAAGGCTAGTCCGGTACTTATTATTGACTCCACCTGTTCGCTATAATCAGTATTATTTTTGTCTTTCTTTCTTATAAAAATATTAAAAATAATATTCAATTGTTGAACCATTGGTCCAATTCCACGTTCAGACCATACTTATTGAAAGTTTTATTGGCCGGTTCGGTTTTTAAAACATTGGTATAGAGGAAGATAATGTGGTCCAAGTTAGTTATATATATATATATATATATATATATATAAATCAAATGGATAATTCCAAACAACTCAATAATGTGTGAAAACTAAAAACCATCAACAGAGCAACGGTTTTGAACGGGGTGGGGGTGCCTAGCTCGCAAGTTGGGTCGTGACATCAAAGCAGATCACGTACAAGATTTGCAAATTGGGGAATTATGGAGTCGGTCATGGCCCACGGGCGCGTGTGCCACTGCCAGCGCGGTCTCTTGGACCCCCTCGTGGTCCGTTTGACACTTTGACAGGGACCATTTCAAACATCGATCGGTATCAAGGACGACGAAGCGCCAAAGTCAGAAAAGGAACGGACCATATATATTTGCCTCCTGTAACTTTTTTGACTTTAAGTGTTGGATTTTGTCGGGCCACCACCGTTACATTGTCTAACAATCCGATTTCTCATTTTACGTTTAAAAAAAAAAAAAAAAAAAAAAAAAAAAAAAAAACAATGTTCAGTTGCGTTATAAAATATAAAATATAGTGTATAATATTGGACCGGTCTAACCGGGTTCAACCAAAACCGGACTTATTATCAGTTGGATGACCGGTTTGGTTTTTAAAACATTAGAAATTACTTTTTACGAATTATATTTTTATGGATTAATAAATATATTGACTAAAAGAGGCTTAGTCACATTGGTACGATAATTCTTTAAAAATATAATTTCTGCCGTATCCATGACAAGGTGACAATGCGTATATTTATTTGGAATCGTCAATAATTGGGTTTTGTTTACCGAATTAAGAAAGCGATCGGAGGCACTAGATTATATTTTTTTGTATTTTATTATTTATTATCAATATAATTTTATTACAGTCATGTAATTTTTAAGTGGAGGCTATAGCCTATAACGTATATATATCAGAAATATTCCGTAGTTGTATATCAGAAATAAAAGAATAAAGTCATATTAAGATTATTCAGAAAAAAAAAAAAGAAGCAAAACTCAGGGAGTTTTAAGCACAAAAAAGCCCGCTCGGGGACTCTCCGGCAACCATTCTCAAGAGTCTAACGAGATCAACATCCCAAAAAGAAGAAAAAAAAGAAAAAAAAACGAAAAAATGAAGAAATAGCGAATAGGCCTACGAGCCGAGTACGTATAACGACGACTTCTGCTCCACTGTCGTATGTACAATGTTCTTGAGAGGGGAATCTGCGAAGATTCTCCAAGATTCCTAAATCACCATCAGCTGCGGGAACCCCAAGGCGGGGTGGGGTGATAACGGCGACAGGGGTGGGACGGCGAAGATTCCGGGGAGTTCCATGTTCATCCAGGTCGATGGAGTCAACGGCAAAGCCGACGAGAAATCGAGGGTCATCTCCGGCGCCGGCGTCGTCTCTGTTTTGATCACCTTCTCCGTCTCTGCTTTGGTCACCTTCTCCGTATCTGTTTTGATCACCTTCTTTTCCGGCGCCGGCGTTTGATCTCTCGCTTCGTTTTCCCTGTCCCGGCGCCTCTTCCGGCCGGGATTGGCCTGGGCGTCGCACTTCCCCGCCTCGAGCGGGAAGTTGAGGATGGCCTTGCTCCCCCTCATCCGAAACGCGGCGCGGTCGTACGCCTTCGCGGCCTCGACGGCGGTGTCGAAGGTCCCGAGCCAGACCCTGGACCCCCTCCGTCCAGGGTCGCGAATCTCCGCGGCGAATTTCCCCCAGGGCCTCTGCCTCACCCCGCGGTAATGAATCTTCTCCGCCGGCGCCGCGGGTTCCGTCTCCGCAGCCGGCTCGCACCACTCCACTTTGGGCACCAACGCCGGCTGCGGGAGGGAAATTTTCAGAGACGGTCGGCGTTCCGACAAGCTCGAGGGAGACGCCGGAGATTTCTTCACAGGGACCACGGGTGGGAGTTCGTCTGTCGGTCCGTTATAACCAAACAAGCGAAACTTTTCGAATATTTCGTTACTTTTCTCTTCGTTATCGACCCGGGTGTTGGAATCCGGGGCGAATTCGAAAGAGGGCACGTTCTGGGTAACCTGGTTATACCCGTCCGCGCCGTCGAAATACTCCGAGCGGTCGGATTCGAAGCAGCAGGAGGAAGAAGAGGCCGCGGAAGAGTCGGTTTGAAATGGAGCGGAATCGTTATTGGTGGGAATCATGGGCGCGAATTCCTGGAGGAAGGCCTCGAGGGAGGCTACGTCCCCAAGGAGATGCTCCCTGATGAGATCGAGTGCAGAAGCTTCGTCTGCCGTTGCCGCCATGATAAGAGAGAAGGCCGAGTTCGGTCAAATTAGAGCGCGAGGAGGAGGCGGAGGAGGAGGCGGAGGAGGAGGGAGTAGAGGGATTTGGTTTGAATTTGGAATGATTGTTTGAGTGGAAAGAAGGGGAGTGTGGATTAGGTATATAAAGGGGCGGAGAAGACATGGATGATGGATGGTTCTCGCCTCGTTCGTGGATGGACAGCAGAAGCAGCCCGTGCTTTTGTCTGTTTCTCTTTTTTTTTTTTTTTACTACGCCATAGTTTAATGAATGAATGAAAAGATAATGACGATGGGGGCCTTCTTCGGTTCTTCCTTCCCGGCTCTTTCCCTTCCTAGATAAAATTTCGAACCCTAGCTTTCACAACTCTTTTTCATTTTATCTGTTTATTATTATTATTATTATTATTATTTATTTATTTTTTATATAAAATAACTTAACTCCTATTGCTCACATAGAGAGGGATACGAACAAGCAGGATTGTAACAAGTATTATTTTATTTTATTTATTTATTTAATATATTATTCCGGTCTGACCCGGTGTGGTCCGAAGGGTGTTACGTTACGTGAGGGAAGGTAACTCCTTTTTATGGTTAATAAATGGGGGTTTCAGAGGAGGCACGTCGGAGGAAGAAGCATGCACCTGGTCTCCCGTCCACATCCGACGCCCACTTGCGGCTCCGCCGCCGGTAGCGCCATTTTTACCCGAAACACAGGTCGCCCAATGAAACGACCCCACGAACGGGACGCCCTGCTCTTAACTCCCCTATCCGATTCCAGTCCCATCTCGGCCCCCACCACGGCCCAAATTGTTCGACCACTTGTAACTGAGTCGTAAGTCCACTGGCACGTCTCCTTTTCATGGCTACTTGGAAGTTCTTGAACCTTCTTCGCCTCTTCTTCTCGTTCGTTTAGTACTTCGCAGCTGTGCTCTTCTCGAATTAGGTACAAGGGTCGAGGTTGCGGCAGGACGTACGTATGCATATACATGAAAGTAACAGAAAGGGATGGATATGGCAGCAACTACTGTTGTGATTCCGCCACCCCCCAAACGGACAAAGGGAAGGGATTGCGGTCCCTGACGTCCACCACGGCGTGGGGTGGACAAAAATTTAGGGATTTTTATTATTTGGGGATTTTTCACGAGTTGGGGGTTGCGATTTGGGGCCGTGAAGGAAGGCCTGATTAATGTCGTCGGATGGTTTAGCTTTGTCGAATGATGATTCACAGAATTCAGCCACTTGTTCTTCATTTCCCAGTTATCGAGCTTCTCTTTAACAATTACACATTATTATTATTTATTTAAAAAAAAAAAAATTATTGAAAATGTGAAATTATTAATGCCCATGGATTTTATTTTGCATTATTTTTGTTTAAATTTTATGTATGGTACACGTATTGATGATTTTTTTATTTTTTTTTCACTCAAAAGTCAACATAGTGTTTATTATTATTATCATCATCATTATTATATTTTCTTTCTTCAAAATTAGTAACGCAATTAATTTCATTTTCATTCTTGAAAGATGAGCATGCATGCAAAAAAAAGTTAGACACGGGAACTTTGATTATTTCCCATCCCATTTAATATTCTTATGATAACTTCAGAGGAAAATAACCCCTTCTGCTTCGATACTTAACTTGAACTCCAATCTTCAGTAAGAATGACTTTTCAGAAGGATAGAAAATTTTCTCCAGCTTATTCCTCGTTGACCCAGATACGGGAAAGCTCTATGCTGGTATCAGGTTCACGTCTTAGCCTCAAACATGGGAGAACATGGTGGGAGGTTGACCATGGAAACAAGGTCAGCTGCTCAACGGCCTTCGGTCTTGAGTCTCTTGACAGCTGAAGAACTGAAGAAGTCGTCCAAGATTGACAGACGATGAAGGTGAATAGGTCCCTCGTCCACAACAAATGTTGAATATCTGTTGTTCATAACCAGAAATGCAGTTGCCAATTAAGCCGTATTTATTTTTAAGGAAGAACGAGAACATTGATGAAGGAGGTTGCGAGGTTGCCTTCCATTGCTGGCCTCGTGGAATGTTTCAGACCATGTAATATATATAAGCAAGGAACGATTTTAAAGAGTCAAGTCAAATCCATCTTCTCCATTATTTCAAAATGCATCTGCAAATTCGGAGGCTTATCGGCAAAATAAAGCCGCTCAGAGACCTGCAGTTTCCCCTTGCTAGTATGTGCTTCCTCTTCTAATAGCTGCAACAGTTTATTTTTCTCGTCGAGAATCCATGGCCTATTCTCGTCGCTCCATTGCCTGGGAGTTCCGTGTAACACTACTCGGACCCCTTTTGAGCCCTCGTAGAGACTCCTGGCGATTTTCTTGATCACAGATTTCTCAGTCAGGTATGCTCCAGGGCAGTTGAGGCCAACATCAATGTAGTGAATGTCGGAGATGCTATCCAGAAACACATGCTCCGAGGAAGGGGAAGTGTGACCTTCTTTTGTAGTATCTGGAGAACCCAGTTTTCCCGGTTTCTTTGTCTGAACTATTCTAGCAGGTCGTGTTTTTGCATGGGCCAGTTCAGTAAGAAGTTGATTAACTACAGTTCCACCTTTGCTAAAACCAAGGAGGACTGTTTTGGGGGGGTCAATGCCCGACTCAGATGCTACAAAATGCTTGTCTGTCAGAGATGGCTCTGGTTTACTGGATACTAAACTTCCGACCTGGTTATATCAGAAAAAGAACTATCACAAACAGATACTCAAGGATGAGACATCCTATTCATAACTTGATCTAGCATAAAGGAAACCTGGTAATCAGAAGAAGAACTATCACAAACAGATACTCAAGGATGAGACATCCTATTCATAACTTGATCTAGCATAAAGGAAACTACAAACCAATTCCGAAGACATAATATATAGTCTTTGTTTTAAGACAGTGTAAACCTTCATTAATTAGTTAAAAGGATATGGTACAACTCTAATCACAGCACCCTAATGAACTATACAACTCTAATCTTCTCAAAATAGTAGGAGTAAGTCAGACATGGTACAACTCTGAAAACAATTCTTTTTGGAAGACATATATACAGAATGTGGGACAGAATCAGACAACTCAAAAGTTGAAAAAGCTTTGGGTCTTTTTAAAAAAAAAAAAAAAAACTTTGGGTCTTTTTCAGAAAAAAAAAAGCTTTGGGTCTTTTTCAGAAAAAAAAAAGCTTTGGGTCTTTTTCAGAAAAAAAAAAGCTTTGGGTCTTTTTCAGAAAAAAAAAAGCTTTGGGTCTTTCAACCCGCACGACAATGCCACCATAGAATTATCATGTTGCTGAAACTAATGGAACAACGGGATCCTAATGAACGCTTAAAACTAAATACAAACACAAAATGGTGCATGCCCATATAGTTACACAGTAATGTATAGAGATTGAGGAAAGCCATAATGCTTCCTCCACCCCCCCACCTCAAAAAAAAAAAAAAAAAAAAAAAAAAAGACAAAAAGAAACAATTTTGAGCAGTATCAGCAGGAATCCGGATGAAAAATAAAAATTTAATAGTAAATTCTACCTCTTCAAGGCACTTGGACAGAAGCAAGAGCGTGGAAGTCGACGCCGGAAAACCAAGCGGATCATAAGACCTAGGCTCTCCCCGTGAATTCACAGTGGGAATGAAATCCTTATAAACGGCGAAGGGTCCATTGAAGGTGGAAGCCTCAACCACCCAAGCATTCACATAACTACCAAGCTTGGAAACAATAATGTCAGCTATGTTTTGTACATCAGATAGCTTCTCAATTACATGATTCCCAGTGCCCGGTACTCTATCCCCATTGAAGAAAACAGCATTTACAGAAGGAACCTGTTTTCAGGATTCAGAAATCTGAAGTTCTCTTCATTTCCGTCGAAATAGAAGCAAAAACCCAAATAAAAAAATCCCTTGAGACTATGAAAAACAATAAAAATTACAAGGGCAAGAATTAAGTAAGCTACTGGTTGAAGGATTTGAGTAAAAAAAAAAAAAAGAAGTCAGGGTTTAAGAGATTGGACGTTACCTCTAGGGTTTTGGAGGAAGAGGAGAAGCAGAGTGAAGCTCCCACTTTGAAGAAGTCGTTCTTGTTGGAGTAAAGGCAGACCCTCAAGACTCCCCTCCAACGATCCATGCTTCGGAATATGATTGGAATTATGCACGGCAGGCAATTTCAATCGAAAAAAAAAAACCCGATGCTCGATTGTCCTTTCCGAATTCCGATCGACGAGACGCCGACACGTTAGCAAATTTATGCCTTATAACAACCAAGTTCCTTTTCATCTCGAATTTCACCGCAGCCGGTTCCCGGATCCTAAGTGCACAACGGACCCCTCCGAGTAGCCCAGAGGAGGTTCGGTGTTTGGTAACCCGGTCGCTGCGCCTGCAGCCGCTGCAATAAGGCTGTTATAGCCAATCAACGGCAATTGCACCCTTGGAGCCAATCACACGCCACGAATACAACCATGGGAGAAATAATTCGAGTTCAAGCTTGATTCGAGTTAAAAATAGTTCGGGTCAGATGAAACTTTACTCGAACATTGCCCTTTTAAGAGATGGAGATGAGGTGGGCAAAGGTGACGGCTCGGATATATATAAATGCTCTCATTCCTGTGCACGAGTGCGAAGCTTTCGACCAGTACAAACCAAAGCAGTGTTCAAAGTCTTCCAACGGAACCCAGAAAATGGAATTGGAGTCAAAGTCTTTTGATAGATCGATGCAGTTTGGACTTTTGGGTTGCACTGATTGACACGGATATTATGAGACATTATGTTCATCTCTTATTCCAGGAAGAAGCAATATGTGTGTACACATATATATATATATATATATATGGCTTCAGTACTAAAATTGCTCCGAATTTCATATGGGTATGTATGTACCAATACCAAGAGGTAAAAATGTTTATTCACCTGAATTCCTGTTTTATCCTGTGCCAGCAAAAACTAGTGGATATGAAAAGAGGTTTGTTAGCACGATATGAAAACCAGTCAAGTCAACCACTAAAAATAATTTTACTAAGTTTCTTAAGATCACAAAACACAAAAAAAAATTTAAAACTATCATGGGTATACAAAAAAAATAAATTCTGTTATTTATGGTCTTATAAGAGTACAAACAGGCATAGTTAGTTCACAAGAAGGAGCCAGGCGAAGAGAATTCGTTCAATTTCTTACTCTAACATATTAAAAACAATCATAATATCTGCTGCACTTATGCCTCTGTAAGAGAGAAGTAGAAAAACTCTGAAGAAAATGGGGGAAACTTGGTCATTTTTTACATCCCATCATATCTCAACTCCCAACTCGTGCAAAAATTGTTAAGGAACATGAATACCTCTCACAATTTTCATGTCAGTCTAGGCTCACCATGACTACTAGGAAAGCAAAACAGGATGCACAGAGAATGCACATAAATGTTCTATTCTACATCTCTCAAGACAAGAAAAAATTTAATCTCTAGTGAATGACCCTGGATAGTGAAGATACAGACCTGGTTTAAACCTTCATAAAGCCTTGTGAAAGTGCATAGGCAAATGGCAAATGGGATTACAAACAAATCCAATCAGAACTCTCAACAACTCAGACAAGATCGATTTGCCCTGTTTCCACAAGTGCCTTGATCGATTTATAACGGAGAACATATAGGTCGTCTTCAACCAGATCTACAATCTCCTCGCCACTGTCATGAAAGAATAATTTCTTCCAAAAGTGAGACCAAATATAAAGCTACAGCGGAAAGTAGAAACAAATAGCTTTTTAAAGGGCAAATAACATAATACTTGAAGCAGGATATTACGTTTCATCCAGCTGAAAAGCTCCAATGGTTCCCTTGCTCCTGCAGAAGACAAAGGCGTCCAATTTGGGTTCTGGAACTGCAAAATCAAGCGAGATGACAGCCATTTCAAGCACAAAACCATGAGAAGATAAGTCACCTCATTGTTATCATTAGGTTGAATCGGAAACTAGCATAAAAAGAAATTCAGGTGGGAATCAAGCTTAATATTTTAGTTGAAAACTTTTATTTTAAGCAAAGAGATTACTATGATTTCTTCAGAGTTAGACATCTTTTAGGAACTCAATGAATCTTTCTGCACACTAATGAAGCAGAATGGCAACAGCAATGACATATTTATGGAACTACCATCCTCTGCACTTTCTGTAAGGTTGTCTTTCAAGTGTATATTGAAATCCAACACTCCGAGCCTCATAGGAGACTCTTTTAAAAAATGGAAAGAAGATTGTAATTAGATGATTGTAATTTCAAGAGTCAGAAGAAAGCTCTTTACTTGACTTTACAAGAAAAGCAGAATTTTCAGTACCAAAAACATAAGCTGCAAAACAGATTTTAAGATTACAGCGATCTATTATTTTACTTCAAGTTTAATAAACTAGTTAAAAAACATGCAGTTAGGCCCAAGCATATTTGTCAATAGTTGTGTGCACGAGGAAGCAGCCTGGAGTAAACAATGCAACCCCAAGGTCTAACACGCAGACGCTGAAGACGTCCAAAAGGTGTATCATTTATCTACTTTAACAATCTATCAGTTGTTCCGGGAATCAGAGTAGCTCAAAAATAGTGGGCAATTGTTACAAATAAGAAGAATTAGAAGTACCCATATCATCTTCTTCACTTGAGATGGATTGCTTCAAAATGGACTGGTAGCCATAAGGTAAATGAGAAAGAACCGATTGTTCAAGATGATCTTCAAATGCATCTGTACATCTGACCAACAAAATTCATTTCTTATCATATATGAGATTATTAATGGATTCTTCCAATATTAGCTTCAGATAATTTACCTTTTAACAAAGCCTTGTTCGTGTTCTGAAAGCCGATCCCATAATTCAGTTTTTGAAATGTGGATCATATATTTTTCAATCTGAGAAACAACAGATGAATGATTTCAATGCAAAATACTCGCACCTTAACAAACATTTTGAATGAGCCAGTCAATACCTTGTGGAGACGGGTTCGTAGGTATGATCTTAAAAGGAATAGTGTACGATCCAAGTCCATCTGGTAAAGAGACAGAGTGAGATCATCTGTTCCTTCAGCTTGCATTACGGTTATGTTGTCTTCCTGAAAGACATAACAAACTTTGTCTAATTCAATTCAAATGAGTTGACCCAAACAAACTGAAACACTAATCAGTGGGAACCATATCAAAAGTTCAATCAGCTACATGTTGGACTCGGTGAAACTTGGACAGATTATTTTTTATTATCCTTACAAATCATTTTGCAAGAAATTACCCGTTTGAACTAATAGCCAAGTTCAGTTAACTTCCAAACACAAACTATTCTAATATCCAATGAAGCAAAATCCACAACGGACCAACGGTGGTTAAGCTGAAAACTAGAAAATGATAATAATAATAATAATAAAATAATAATAGAAGACCAATGCCATAATCTGTAGGTTAATTTGGAGTTCATAAAATTAGCCGACAAAACCGTGTACTCCAACACTTCGAATGTATAATCCCAATATGCAGATTTTATACTCTGAAACTCCTGAGCATGTAAAAGAGACATGACAATTCAACAGCAAAAATCAAACACTGGGACGAGGGTTTACAAGCACACCTGTAACTGAACCTGTTCTCTGGCTCTTTGCACCAACTCGGCTTGAAATTGAAAAATTTCGGGAGCAGCCTTTTCATTTCGCCAAGCCCGTTTCAAACGCTCAACGTCTGGTATTGTAGAAGCAACCAAGGGATCTTCGTCCTCCCAATAAGACATTTTACTAGGGGTTTTCTGGAAGTACAAATTGAGATCAAATAACTTTACACGGACGTAAAGTGCAGATGAAATAGGGATCTTTCCATCATTCGACAACGTAACCCTATGCGATCTGCCACATTTATCCAAGACCTCGAAGAGGAAGCAGTCTCATTCTCCTAAAGAAAAAATAAGAAAATAAAACATTTCCTCTATCTAAAAATGGAAGAAAAAAACATGTCCTCAGCTTTTACAGAAGCAATGAAGCCAATCATCAGAAACGGCACTAAGATGCTGAAATTAAATACACCAAGAAAAAAAAAGAGAAAAAAAGACGTTGTTAAATCATGAATACAAGCAGCCGTAGCAGTTGTCTCGTGTTTTTACTTCTAACCCTAATTCAGAATTGTCCCTCCGCTGGAAAGTGCAAATTTGGCGCCGAGGAGACTCCTAGAAATGTTTCAGAAATTAAATTTGGCGCGAAAAGGTCCGACGGATCCACAATTTTCGGATCCGGGTAAGAAAACGGAACGGATTGAAATCCGGTTCCGTTGCCACCTCTTGACCTATCTACAAGTTTTTTTTTCTTAAAACAAAATCACATAAGTTATAATAATGTAGTCATTTGTTGAATAAAAAAGGAAAAAAATAAATACATATATATCATAGGCATATGAATTATGAAAAGAAAAACCCAGATATTATTATTAGAAAATTCAAAAATAAACTATTAAATTAATACCATTTGATGCATGATTTAATTAAAAAAAGGCTAACTTGTATTATATTCTTTAAACTATCTGAATGAGTACGTAATTTATATTTTAGACAGTTTAAAATCAGTGTATTATTATTACTCAAAGACAATATTTTTGTATATATATATATATATATATATATATATATATACATATGAGTATGGTTAACCTATACGTGTATGTAGGAAAAAATTTCCTACATGTACTTTTTTAAGAAGAACAAGAGTCATTTTTATAGAAGTGATTTGTAACTTTATTTATTTAAAAAAAATATTATTTACATTTATGACAATGACTTTTTTTTCTTTAAAAAATGTTCTTTGTAGAATCTTTATATATATATAATATACAAAAATAAGTGGGGTCTGAAAAGAAATCCAAGTTTACCCCCTTTTGGACTTTCCGGCTCCTACATTGCTGGCTTCTAATAAGATCGACTGCCCAAGCGTCAACGAAAAGCCACAAAACTCAAAAGGGCAATCTTCGCGCAGTAATGCATATTAATTGTACATGGGTAGCGAAGATTGAATTGCGGCTTTGATAAAATAGCCGAGAAAGTTGAATCATATGTGTGAGAGGATTAAAAGCTAGAATGCATTGCATCTCACTTAGTAGTGTCACATAATCTTGGATTTTGGTCACAAATGTCGGGCTAACCCGTGTAAGTACTCGAATAAACAATGAAAAGGTTTAGAGAATATTGCGTTGATGTTTCTATATCAAACAAAGAACAACGTAAAAGTATCTTAGGAAAAAGCATTTAGAGTCAAATTTACTAGATTCGCGGGAAGAATGAAAGATTACAAGATACTTGTTTTTCAAAAAATTTCATTTGATCATACAAAGGTCTGGGAGTATTCAGATCACGGCGCTGCTACTGCGGAGCTAATGTGGTGCCGCCAACCAAATTGTGATATATTACATAACTAAAAATACTATATTTGGGGTAAAAATATTAAAATTGGAGCCAAAATATGAATTTCAGGGTTAAAATACTTTATATCGTGCCAAAATTCTAGTCATACTAAAAAATACCAAATTTGGATTATAAAATACCATATTTGAGTTAACACGTAAATACTTATACCACACGTGTGGTATCTTAATTTGGTTGATTGCACCAGATGATCCTAATTAACTCAATTCCGGGTATAATTACATTGAACCCCATTCAAAAGGTCAATACGAAGTTGCCAAGGGAGTTTATTAATTTATAACTTAGTCCAGGTACCATGCATGTTTCGACTTTTAAATGATGTTCCAACTTCCAACACTAATAATCTTTGAACATGCAAGGACCAAGTGTTAGCCTGTTATATATATATATATATATATATATAAGATCCTTTGATCTTTATTTTATTTTTATTCGTTTTATTTGAACTTTTCTAGGGCATCCCAAAGCACCTGGAAGGCCGGAAATGAATATTATAGATTAAATATTAGTTAAGAGTAGCCTAATAGATTACGTGTCTAAATTTATTATTAGAAGAACAAGGTTTGGATAAACTCGTAATTAAAGAATTATATTTATGTTAGGCTTGCTTGAGTGATAAGATGGGGATTACTTAACATAATCCATATTAATCCATATCAACGTACTTTTTTTTATCTAACTATGTAGTTAAAAATAGATATTTGCAACGTCGGTCTCTTTACTTTGACATTAATTCACCAAGTTCCTTTGGGAGATTAATTAACCTCTCAAATCTAATCAGTACCCCGAGTCCTCCATTAATTCTCCGCCCATGACCACGTACAGAGGCCACAATATATATAATTCCCTTTCTTAATTACTACAAGACACGTACGTAAGATCACGTATACAGCATCTCTCTCTCTCTCATTTGCTCTCTCATTTGCTCTCTCTCTCTCTCTCTCTCTCTCTCTCATTTGCTCTCTCTCTCTCCCTCCTTTGCTCTCTCTCTCTCTCTCTCCCTCCTTTGCTCTCTCTCTCTCTCTCATTTGCTCTCTCTCTCTCTCAGTTGCTCTCTCTCTCTCTCTCTCATTTGCTCTCTCTCTCTCTCTCCCCGTTGTTGTCTTCTAATCTTTCTTATTCTTCTAATTCCTATATTGACCACTTAATTCTTTGTTCTCTCCACGTGCATTCTTCATTCATTCAGAGTTGTTGGGGTGTCAAAATATTGTAGCGTGCGGACTGCCAAGTGCGAACAACTCCTACGCACGTACCCATCTATGATTTATAATTAAAATATTAAACATATCAAAATAAAAAAATATCTAGGACGAAGCAAGTTTTTTTCAGGTTTTTTTAAAACATAAAAATTACTAAAGGACGCAAGACGGCTTTTTTTTTAATATAATTTTATTTATTAATTTATGATTAAGACGATAAGCACTAATTTTCTCACTCTTAAAGTTAATTACGTATGTTGATATAATTATCATGAATTATTTGAATTATTAATTTAATATTTTTTAATTATTACTCAATATACAAAAGGTGATGGAATCTAACAAATGTAATTAGTTTAATTTTGAGGTAACGAATAGGGAATCTACATGCATGCATGACAGGGTCTAATTTAAAAAATAAGAATCAGTTTGTCGGAACTAAAATGAAAAATTTAACATAGAAGAACAAATTAAGTAGTTGAAACTAGATATATATATTATAATATCCCATATATGTATGCGAATACTCAATTAAGTCCTTTTAATATTAAGCTTGTATGCATATGATATTAGTTTTTATATAATAATACAGTTTATAAATATAAAATGTATCATATATATATATATAGAGAGAGAGAGAGAGACTTAATCAATATTCAGACCACCTTTTCTTTTAAGTCTTCGGGCTGTACTACATATAAACAGTCCACTTTTTCATTTTTTCAAAAGTGTGTAATAGAAAAGTTCTCTACCTGTACGTGTAGAATATCTTTTTCGTGATTATTGGCTTTTATTTTATATTACCACCGTAAGATCATAAGGGATTTGATCGGACGGCTTAGGAGGCTTGATCGCACTTAAGCGCGCATATTTATAATAGTGACTCTCTTTTTCTTCTTTATATATGCAAGTCATGTCTCTCATTTCCACTTCCGTCCCTCTCATATATATATATATATATATATATCCAACAAAATTGATACAAAAGCCGATGAAAGAAAGATGGGATAAGTTTGGTTTTACATATGTAGCACTTTAATTCATACGTCGTTCCCGTCAAGAAGCAATGATAATTGCCTCAACCCACTACTACCTACCCCGGCCTCTTAATTGATGTGATAAACTATATATATATATTAGGTAGCCTTATAACTAGTAACCTTCACTTAATTAGTGTCTGAATTAATTAGTTGATAAATATACCTAGTTAGTCAGTCGTGGGAAATTAATGACAAATTAATTAATCATGTTTCGCTTACCTAAAATCTACTAATGACAAATTAGTTGATACATCTACTAATGACAAATTAGGGCCATCTACCAATGACAAATGAGGGTAAGCTACAACCCAATACCCTAATCTAATTAATCATGTTTCACCTACCTAAAATTTTTGCTAAATTTTGTATAACGTGGCCATTAACGTAAGCTTTATCCCCAACTAATTACATAATCTCGTAGTGATTTGTACTAATTTAAATCACCTTCAGTCTTGGTACAAACTAGTCAAATCAAGGAACTATATATCGATCAATTGTCGTCTCCGTTTCATTACATCTCTTAATTATCATCTCTGTGCCACATTTGTGCTCGTTGATTTGATATCTACAAAATGACCAAGTGATCGAGGAGAAAGCATCGAACACGAGATGCCCTTAATTCTATGTTGATCAGATAGTTCTTTAACGCGATGTCACTTGGTGATTAGTTGATTCTCTTCAAGATTAAAATATTAGAGCACATTCATGTGTTGGGTAAGATGCTTCAATTTTTTATTTAATTTAGAGTATTTCCTTGGTTTTTTTTGGGACCATTAATGTTGTCATGTGAGGCTTAGGTGGCATTAAATTTAGTTTTTTTTGGGACCATTACTGTTGTCATGTGAATCTTAGGTGGCATTAAATTTATATTTGGAATTGAAAATGGAAATTTGTATATGATATTAGACACTTCATGTTTCCGCCTGTTCCCTTTTGAAACGCTAAACCAGATCTTAATGTCCGTGCGGTGGGATTAATTAATAATCCTAAATTCCTAATACCCACCTTAATCCTGCCTCAGTACCTCGGGTTTCTCACTGGGTACACGACTCCAAAAAAAAAAAAAAAAAAAAAAAAAAAAAAGACCGTCGGCCGCCAACAGTCTCTGCTTGGCCACACGTGATCCAGGCACGAGGCAGAAAAATCCACGCTCTCCGCCAGCACTTACTATAAATGGCAAAAGGTCAAAGTCAAAACAGCCTTGTCAACTTTTCAAAGTCTTTGTATTCCTCTGACGGCCGTCCGATTACCCGCCGCAAACATCTCCCGGTCCGAGCAAAATAAAACTAATTAGTAATTACATTCGGATGGGGCGAAGCGATCTTTGATTAACCCAAAATAGAAAGATTCTACACCATTTTTTTTAATGATGCTTGAAGATTCTCTTAATGGTGATTAACGGATAAAGACGGGGATTACCTTCTCGGATCCTTCGTTTAAGACTAAAATATTGAGTAAAAAATTTTAATTACTTAACTATTATAAAGCTCTTTTCTAGGCCACATCGTCCAAGCTATGTCACGAGATATACCTAAGTTTCATTGGCTTACGCGACACCATGTTACACCTGGGAAAAGCCAACATAAAATTTTTAATTAACATTTATTTGGAAATTTTATATATTTAGTAAAAAATAAATTTTAAATAAATTATGCTGTGTAACCCCAGTTTTATAATAATTAATTCGGTAAAAAATAAAAAATATTAGTCAATACGGTGAAAATTGAAGCAGACGTTTTTTCTTGTTAGTGATTTGATGTGAATCTTTTTCCAACTTCCAAGTTCATGCACTAAATAAGTGCATTGAAGTCAGTTAAGTTTGAAATACAAGTCAATGTGTATTACTTTTTGATATTTTTTATATTATTACTATAAAAAAAAAAAAAAAAAAAAAAACTGTTTACTGTTGCTCCACTGACTTGGTTACCGCCTTCCCACGAGTTTCCTCTTCACAGTGAAAAGCGGGTCCCGGTCGTGTCGTGGCGAGTGTGGGGTCGCCGATGGCTTTCGCTTGCGCGGCAGGGTACGGAGGAAAAAAGAATGGCAGCGAAAAGGACCCGGGGAAAGAAAAGGCCAAAAAAAAAAAAAAAAAAAAAGGGCCAAAAGGACAGAGAGAGAGGTTCCTCGAAGAAGTCTGAGTCCAGATGGGTCCCACTCACGTTTTTACCTTATCCTGATTGTCCCGGCGCAATGTATCCGGCGTTTCCCCGCCACGCGACCGACGAAGCAACCCCCGATGTTGGCTGATGTGGCAGCAAAATCGTTAAAAAAATTTCTTAATTAATTTTAATTTATATCTTGCGTCACAAGGTATCTCAATATCTCATCATCCTTCCGGACTATAAGTAATAAATTTTACTTTGAGAATAGTAAAATAGAATAATATTTTTATATTTTTTTCTTTTGCTGGAGCCGAAAAAGAAGACGTTCAAAATTCAAAGTTCAAAGCTTCAGGGCAGGGTGACATCAGCGAGTTAGAAAAAAAGCCCCCCCCCCCCCCCCCCCCCCCCCCCCCTCTCCTCTCCCTCCCTGGGAGGAAGAAAGGGGCATCCCCGCATGAGACATCGATATCGGCGAGGAAAGGCGAGGCCCACATCGCTCGTGACCCGTGTCGCGTGTCGACGTCGGAATTTCCGGTTCGGGTGGTAGCTGACGCTAAGACCGCTGACGTCACGTTCGACGACTGGACCGTAACGCCCTTCTTCCACCCGACTTCGTTTGCTACACGTGCGTTTATAACTTTTAAACAGCCCCCAAGTTGCGAGATCGAAGCCTCTGGGAAGCAACCCAAAACGAAAATGGGTGAATACAAAATTCCCCGTTCATGCACCTTCCCCCCTTATATATTTGCCCTCTTCTTCCTTTCTCCATTCGCAAATTCGACTCCGTCACTGAGCTACTCTTCTTCTTCTTCTTCTTCTTCTTCTTCTTCTTCTTCTTCTTCTTCTTCTTCTAATTCTAAGAGCTGAAAGCCCCCATTTGATAACTGCAAATTTGGAACAAAAACCCGGGTTCGATTTCGATTCGATTAGCTGAATTAACAGAGTGGAGATTTTTTTCCCGGAAAATGAACGGGTGGTGCGATGAATCGGATTACCAGGTGCTCGAATCGATTCGGCAGCATCTGTTGGAGGACTCCGAGCAGCTGATGAGTTTCCCGCCGATGAATCCCGCCTTCCTGTCCCGTTCCGGCTTCGGGAACGGGAGCAGCAGCAGCAGCAGCCTTAGCAGCCTTTACCCCTGTTTGACGGAGAATTGGGGGCAGCTCCCGCTGAAGGAGGACGACTCCGAAGACATGGTTCTCTACGGGGTTCTCAACGACGCGGTGAGTGCCGGGTGGGTTCCTTCCCTGAGTTCTCTCCCTTCCTCCCCCGAGTCGACGGAAACGGTGACCCGGCCGCCGTTTATCATGAGTGTGAAGCCGGAGCCGCTCGATTATCCGGTGTTGAAGGTGGAATCTGCGGCGCCGGTGGCAGCGAGAACGCAGGCGGCGGCGCAGGAGAAAGGGAAGCATTACCGAGGGGTGAGGAGACGGCCGTGGGGGAAGTTCGCGGCGGAGATTCGGGACCCGGCGAAGAACGGCGCGAGGGTGTGGCTCGGGACGTTCGAGACGGCGGAGGACGCCGCGATGGCTTACGACAGGGCGGCTTTCAGGATGCGCGGCTCCCGCGCGCTGCTCAACTTCCCGCTCAGGATCGGCTCCGCGAGCCAAGCCCCGACTCCGGTGGCGTCGAAGCGGGCCTCGCCGGAGCCGCAATCGAGCGGCTCGCCGAAGCGGAGAAGGAAAGCTGTCGAACCGGCCCGGCCAGCACAGACCGATATGGGTTTCAGTAATCGACCCGAGATGTTCCCGGTCGGTTCCTTACCCTGCGGGGAGCAGCTATTGGTTAGTTAAACCCCAAACAGGCAAACAGGCAAACCGGCAAACCGGCAAACCGGCAAACCATCCAGGCCAAACGGCACATAGAGAGCGAGGATAGGGATTTTGGGGTCGGGTTTGATTGTGGTTCAAAGGAACGGGTGAACAAGTGCTTTTTGTCCTCTGGACCCGGTTTTGGAGTAAATACGTGGGTGGGTCCAGGGGGCTGGAAAGCCTGTTTATCTTGGAAATTCCAACAGTTGGGTTTTGCTTGTGAATATTATCACTTTCTTTAATTTCTTTAATTCAAATAAATTTTATTTACTTTTTAACTCCCCCGCTCTTATCAACTAATAATAAACTACCAGAAACATAAAAAAAAAATAATAAAAAAAAAAAAAAAATAATAATAATAATAAAATCATTAATTAATTACACGAAGTCACAACCCTATAAACATCTGACACATGTTAGTAGTGCGACAATCATAATACAAGGTTTTATTTAATGTCCTTTATTTTTTTTTAATAAAAAAAAGGACGGAGAATCGTACGTCTTAATCAGCCGACATTAATTAGCAAATGTTTCATCACATGATTATCATTTGAGGAGCGTGAATTCCACGAACTCCCAAAAAACACCCATCCGTAAAAGTGATTATTATTATTGTTCAGAGAAAAAAACAGTGTTTTGGAGAATCCAATGCTTTGGAGTTTGCTTGTTCCGACAAAATACAACGACATTGGACGAAAATGTTATACAAATTATTAAACCACGGTTTTTACTCTTTACGAAAATGATAAAAAATGGAGGCGGAAGAAGGAATTCAAGGAATGAATCATTGAATATGAATAATGAAGGTGTCGTATCTTTGAATTCCGAGCATTATATAATATCTCTCTCAAGTCTCTCAAGTCAATAAAAACGAAACAGTTCCTTTTTTATTTTTAAGAGTTTAATTACGTCGGTCGTGTGCGTGATTGCGTGCAGAGGATTAATCTCCCTGCGTTTATACGAAATAAATTTCTGCGAGCTAGAAAGGGCAGTTGCAGAAACTAGAAATTAAGAATCGGATTCGTGCAAGGAAGGATAAGGAAGACGACGACCCTTGACTTTTCTCCATCATTCTTCCTTTATCCATTGACGGACGCCGTGGACCTTCTGACTCCGGGGTTCAATACTACAATACTTCAATTCGTCGTCGTCACCAGAGAGAACCGTCCGTGCGTCGACTTGTCTGTTCGTAAGGGAGGGGTAAGGGGACAAGGGAGAGGTCGATCGGTGCCGTAAATAATGGCGGAAAACGGCGAATGAATATATATATATATATATATATGTATATGCATGGGAAATCGAATTTATGAGTCGGGAGCTGAACCGCACAGCGAGCGATGAGGGTACGTTGCAGACGAACAAATTAAAGTGTCTTGTCATGGTAGTTAGCGTGTGTCGACCGATCGAGAGTAGTACTCTCTCTGAACGGGACTCCTTCCCCCCCATTTCTGTTTTCTTCTACAACTAACTCTTCATATATACTACCTTCTTCTTTCTTAGTTTTTTTTTTTTCTTATATTTTTATGGCTAAGTATTGTATTTTATTAAGAGATAAAACATCAGGGCTTCTTTTGCATAATCTAATACTGCAGTCGATCAGATTACAACAAGACAGTATATATATATATATATATATATATATATATATAGCATATTTTGATTTAATGAGATTACTAAGTTGCATTAATAAGTAAAGGGTCCCATTTTGTTGTGGAAGATATATGGACAGGGGCCTCTCTGAAATGGGATTAGCAACTTGTGGTAGAGAACTAGAGATTTGGATAAGCTCGATTTATCCTTTTAATTCCCACCCCCACCCAGAAAGAAAGAAAAAACGAAAAGGTGTGCTCACTTTTCATCAACCCACTACATGATGTGATAGACAGTTTGAGCTTTATTTATTTATTTTATTTAATATTTATTTTTTAAAAATTTTATTTATTTATTTATTTTAATCAGTACTTGTGGTTGTATTTGATTTTTCTAGTAGTGCATCCCATGGGATTGAGACCCTTAATTGGCAAATAATGTCTTACACACTATTCTATCAGCATAAATTGCAGCTTGGTGTATCTTATTAGTGAATTAGGTGTATATTATATTTCATATAATTATTATAAATATATTTGATAAAAATTCATAAACTTATGATTCATATTTTATAATACTTAATTAATATTTATTAGAAGACTATATTAACAAATATTGTGTTTACTATGTTTTAGCCAGTTCTATTTGACCAGAGGAAGAGCAAAAGGGATTTATTTTTAATGGGTAAGAAGAGGATTCAAGTCCCATGCAATTTGCAAATGAAAAACAAATGAAAAACAGAGGCGTGCGCTGAAAGAATAAAAACAATTTCTCCCATTTTTCTAAGGTGCAAATATCGAGGATATGTGGGTGGACAACATGGAACATTGACGGAGAAAATTCAATGAAGAGCTCAATTCCACTTTTATTTTGGTTTAGCTTTTGGACTGTTATGATTTATGAATGCAATACCTATAACTAATACAATAATGGTAATCACTAATAGAACCATGCCCTACTGTCTCTGCAACCACCCACCATATTGATTAGGCTTAACCATTATCTAATTACACCTTTTCTAAATAGGACCCATCTCCTTAATTGGGAAATATGTATCAATCTATATCTTCTAATTTTGAATTGTAAAAAAAAAAAAAAAAAAAAAAAAAAAAGTTTATGTAAATCAACTAATAGTGAACATATATAGTAGTCTATATATATATATTATATTTTTAGATCTTGTCTGTATCACAATTCAACATTCAAGATCACATACACCTTTTCAACATTGGGGGCCCTTCCTCACATGTCATATTGCTTTGATTTTTCATATAATAAGATTCCCAGTCTCTCAAGACAGGATGGGGGACACAAGTCTCTAGAGTCAACAACTTGTGCAACTTGGTGTGGAAAAAAACAAAAGAGGATAAAAGGCCTATGATTGAAGGATAAGCCAAATGGCTTATAAAAAAAAAAAATCTTACATTTATATCTTACTGTCATAAAGACATGATAAGGCCTTCCCCCCACCCACCCATCTCATTTATGTCCTCTCATACTATAATCTAGGGCTTCTTCCTCTTTTCTCCATTGTGTCTCCCTAGCAATTAAGCCTCCCTTAAAAAATTATTTTTTGAAGCAAATTAACACTTCCAAAGTAAAAATTAGATTCATTCATTTTTAAAAACTTGAAAAAAAAAAAAACTGAAAATAAAATAATCGATGAGAAAATAATTAACCTTGTTTTCATATTTTTGCACCATTTGTAGCATTTGAGGGCAAATGCTATGCAATTGAGGAAATGTCATTTGATCAGGTAAAGCTTTCCCCTTTCACACAGCCGGGTCAATGCGAATAAGTTGCTCGACCCCAAAGTCCCGGTTCGGGTCAGAGATGACGTGGAAGTGAGGCAGGCGACGTCACAAACAGACACCACCAGCATCAAGTGCCGTTACGGGGTTACGGATTTCGTCTCTCTTCTAATAGCCCACGTGCGTCTTTTAAATATTAAAAAAACCCCTCGCAACCCAACTTGCGGCGGGATGAAACCACCGCGAAGGACCCGGGAAAAAATAAAATAATCAAAGTAAAAAATTCCCGGTTCATGAATCGCGAACCGTTTCGGCGTTTCTCCCTCTATATATGATCTTCTTCTTCTTCCCCTTTTCCCCAAAATTCAAATTCGATTCTGCTCTGCTCTTCTTCCTCCTCCCTCTTGTTTAACGGACTACTCCGTAAGGAATTTTAGCGGAGAATGTTTGGGGGTTGCGATGAATCCGATTACCAGATGTTGGAGTTCATTCGGCGCCATCTGTTGGAAGATTCCGACCAGTTGATGAGTTGCCCGCCGGCGAATTCTCCGGCGGTTCATAATTTGTCTGGTTTCGGAAATGGGAGCCACGGGGTGTACCCTTGTTTGAAGGAGGAGCTTCCGGTGAAAGAGGAGTGCTCGGAAGACTTTTACGGGTTTCTCGAGTGCCCTTCTCCGCTGCCTTCCTCCCCCGAGTCTCCCGAGTCTCCCGGGTCTCCGCGGTTGATGCCAGTCGGGAGCGTGAAGCCGGAGGCGGTCGATTTGGCGGTGGCGACGGCGGCGGAGAAAGGGAGGCATTACAGGGGGGTGAGGAGACGGCCGTGGGGGAAGTTCGCGGCGGAGATTCGGGACCCGGCGAAGAACGGCGCGAGGGTGTGGCTCGGGACGTTCGAGACGGCGGAGGACGCCGCGATGGCTTACGACCGGGCGGCTTTCAGGATGCGCGGCTCCCGCGCGCTGCTCAACTTCCCGCTCAGGATCGGCTCCGCGAGCCAAGGCCCGACGCCGGTGGCGCCGAAGCGGGCGTCGCCGGAGCCGCAATCGAGCGGCTCCCCGAAGCGGAGAAGGAAAGGAGCCCAACCGGTTCGGCCCGCCGAGATGAGTTTTGGCGGTCTGACGGATTCGTGCCCGGTCGGCTTTTTCCCCTGCGGGGAGCAGGTGGTACTCGTTAGATGAAAAAAAGGGGTCGTCTGGACCCGGTTTTGGAGTAAATAGGTGGGTGGGTCGAGAGGTCCGGAACGTGGCCTGCTTGCTAAACCCGTTTAAAAGTTGTTGTTGTTGTTCATATAGAACTTTCTTTGATTACTTCAAATGAAATTCATTTACAAAAATGTCTCCTCTAAAGATTATGAACTCACTACTAGTCTACAACATACATGACTTACTAACATAAAAAAAACTAATGCCAATTTAACTGAAAACTCATTCAAGACAGAAGGGCTTCTTTTGACAAATCCCATTAAAATTGTGTCTAATATCTAATAAGACCCCCCCCCTTCCCCCTTAAAAATAATAAAAACAATAAAAATAATAAAAATAATAAAAATAATAAAAATAATAAAAATAATAATATAATAATAATAATAAAAGTAATAAAAGTAATAATAATAATAATAATAAAAATATAAAAAACCTTGACGTGGCGTTTTTTGGGCCGTCGGGACCCATTTCACCGCGCGATACATTTAGAACATGTTTAACATGGAACCTTATAGCATGGTATTTGAGAGTCCATCTAACATTTCTGGCTTCTACCTGACGATTTGATAAACGTATGAGTCGCCAACAAGGTGTGAATTCTATTAAGATTCTTGTTTGTTTGGTTTCTCACGTCTGTTGACTGGTCAAGCGCTAGACTTCTAAGAGTGTAGCGTAAAACGACTGCATCCATTAAGCATGGGTGTGTTGTGTATGCCCGGCCAAATATGAAATATCATCTGGCGGTCGAGTGATTGAACTTTCGTGGCGACTCGTTCCTTGCTACAAACTCATCTTTGAAAACAAGAAATCAGAACCCACGGAAGAGAACAGCTGTGGGGAAACAAAAAGGAGGACGCCTCTTCTCTTCTCTTCTCTTCTCTAACAAGTTGTCATGTCGACAGTTGACTGCTCTCTGTCTTCTTCTTTACGATCTAAAACGACCTTGACAATTGAACGTCGTAATCGAATTGGAAGGTTTGGGCATTGAAGTATCATTCGTGCATCCAGCAAGCAGCAACGATTTTATCCCTCATAATAGCCGGAAAGTGACGGCACTACAGCGGGGAAGTCGATGCTGTAATGGCTCAAAACGGCAGAGTTTTGATACAGCCAACGTTCCCACCATGGTTCTTTTTGACTCAAGTTGCAGGGAAAAAAATCTTATTAAATATCAATCACGACCGATTTCTGATGGGACTTGAGAGTGTTTAGATTTAGGTCCACCGAATAAGGAAAAACAAGAGGCGGTTTCTGAAGGTATCAGGGGATGTAAATAAGTCATCACTGTTTTGATTTGGTGGCGTAAGTCATCAATGTTTTGTAGTGTCCAATGCATGAAGCCTGTGCTGTGAAGGTGAAAGAGATTAATAGCAGCGAGGATTTAGATGCCTGGAGTAAATAAAATTCATTTTAAATGGCTGGAGTTTCCATGTTTGTGACAAAACACAATCTGATGCCATAACATAGGTACTCAATGCCAGAATGCTGCTAACAAAAAACAGATGTATCTGGCAGGTAGCTCACGAAGACCACCAATATGAATCCAAACGGCTTCAACTACTCTCTAAGACAGCGGAGGTCGCCTCCTGCATAACAAATTTCAACCATTAACAAGACCTTACCGAGTTCACTTAAAACTAAGGAAGAGAAAGAAAGCCACATCATTGACCGTTGAGATTAAGTGCCTGGAATAACCCATATTTAATTGAAAGTTTTCCCATTCTACTCTTATCATTATTTAAGTCACTTTTTTCTTCTAAATTTCCATTCATCATTCTGTTCGTGGCACCTTAGTCAAACAGAAAGAATTCATTTACATGGAAAACGACGAATTTAAAAATAGACACCACGACAAGCTTTTGGCTTCCAATATATTTTTTTTGAACTAGTGAACCCCATTCCCACCTAATGTCCCGTAGGAGACTCGAACTCGAGACCTCCCATGATATCACCCAAATTATTGCTCAGGGCTCAAAATGGGAAACTTTTTGGCTTCCAAATATCAATCGACAGAAAAACCTTGCATGCTCCTAGCACTAATAAAGAAAAGCCTCTGTACAACCAAATAAAGCATGAAAGATTACCTCTTTGTCCGTATTCGATCTTCCTCATACTCCATCACTCCTCCAGGTTCAGAGTAGATCTCATCATGCCCTCGTAATTCCAAGTCGGCCTGCTTACATTGTACTTCTGCCACAAGTAAGTAAGACACATCGACCAACATATCCATAATTGAAAAGCAGTCTTCTATATAAATTTGTCTAAACGGAACTCTTTTCAAAAAAAAGATCAACAAATTGTTCTTCATTCAGCTACTACAAAATTTAACTTCACCCACTGAGATATTTTAGGAGTTTAACTCAATAATGCTATCTGTTAATAAGTAGAAGTTCCTAGTGAACAAGGAAGGGACTTGTCAACTATTATACAGTCAGTTTCTCATGCCATCACCAGAATTATGACATGTTCAGCTGCATAACTCATTGTCTCCTGTTATTGGTTCATCCTTGGGTGCATTTATGCCAACTTGGAAGTGTCGGAAAAACTAAGGACGCTTCTCTACCGACCAAAATTTTCAGGTGCTTGTGCCATTCTTGGTGACAGGTGTGACTTTTCATAGTTCAGCTTGTGTTTAAGAAATGTTAAAAACAATAGGAAATGAGCTCCTTGTGCCAATAAGGAACTATGGTAAAAACAAACCAAGAACCACTACAGTGATTCTTAACACCATCATCTTACTTCAATTTTATCTTTATCGCTAAAAAAATTATTCCACAAGCAAACACAAAATCGAATAATTTTCAAATTCTTTCATATCAAAGACAATTTTTAATATATCAAAATTAGGAAAGTCCAGATTAGTCAATGGAAAAGACATTTTTCACTCATTTATTTTCCTATGACAGCATATATGCTCCTTAGTAGCTAAATGAAGAAAAAAAGGAAAATGCATAGAACACAACTGACCTTGAGAGACTTCTTTACTTCTTCAACCTTGTCTTCAAGTTCCTTCCGATGTTTCTTGTGCATCTCTCCCATTGTGTCAGCCCATTTGATTTTCTCTTGAATGGACATGAGTAAATTATCTGAAGTGGACAACCTGAATATTCATCAGCAGCTGTTAGCCTCATCTTAATATATCTACCTAAAATCCATGCAGTTTTCTCCATTTCCATATAGATCCACAACCCTCTTAAAATTTGTTAAGAGAGACAAAATGATTGATCATGTGAAGAACCTGCCTCAGATGGGGTCACCCCTCATAGCTGATGGATTTGATATGATGATTTGCCAATAAATGTAAAAAGCAAAGCACTCTATGTAATAATCAAGTATGATCATTACAGTTAATTTGGTATAATCATTCATATAAAGACAAAAATTTACCAAGATGCCAGCGTCTGTATCATGCCAGCAAGCTGTCCAGGTCTCAAATCTCTTCCTGCCGCAAATTGCACCTACAGCTCAGCACAGAAAAAGTTGGCAAATCACTTTTAAGGTTTTCTGCATGAACATTAACAGGGGAAAATATCGAAAGCCAGACCTCAAAGCACCTGCGTAGCTGATCCAGTTTTCCCCTTACTATGCCCTAAAAAAAAAAAAAAAAAGTAAAATAATAAATAAATAAATAGCTCAAATTCTTTTAGGAAAAAAACACGTGTTTAATTATAGGGACTATTCCAGAGAGATGAGACACGCCTCTTCCTCTTGTTCTTTTCTTGATAATGGTGATGACTGTTTTATTCAATGCTTTGAAAGCGAACAGAGAAAAATATAAGAGTACTAGGCCTGCAGCTCCCTCTTTATGTTATATTCAATATTAATTTCCTCAAAAAATCCAAATGTTACAAAACCAAATTTTCTTCCCATAAAAAGATGATGAAGCTGGAAGTAGGTTCATATATCATAAAGCATGTAGATTCAGCACTTCGGACTGGCCCAACTAATTGAGGAAGTTCAATGTCAGCCTTTGTATGCCACAGATTTTCAGCGAGTAACTTGAACAGTTGACACACAGCCCCTACCCTATTAGGGAAGGTTTTATGGAAGGCTACTGTTGCTGCAGCCAATTCTCATAAACTGCCTTCATGCAAAAGCAGTATGGGATGCTATCCTTATGACATTTGATGTCAATTTTATCATGCCAAGTACTTTCAGCTAATTGGTACAACAATGGAGCTCCTACTCATGGCCAGCGTGTCGTGTGGAAAAACACTTTGGCATGCTTCATTAGCATCCATTCCCTACCACATCTGGAATGAAAGGAACAACCGAACTTTTAATGGGAAAAACTCTACTGTGGCTGCATCTATAAACATTACAGTAAGGAATATAATGTTATTTTCATGCACACTCAAAATACGGCAGCAATTAGAAAGCACTGGCAAAAAGTAACTTATTTCTCAAGCCATAAACTTCCAGTAATGCCGGAATGGATGCCCCCACCAAGAAACTACTGAAGCTTAATTTTGTCAAGCAGGCATAGGAGCGATCCGAGACTTTGAAGGGAACATCATAGCCTCATTCCCAGAACCAGTGAGCTGTTGTACAACAAACGTGGCTGAAGTAAAAGCTTCACTTATGGGGATAAGAATGTACATACAACACTCAACAACCCCTCTAGTTGTAGAAGGTGACTTCGTTCTTGCTATAAGTTGGGCAAACAAATCTATGCCACCACCATTGAGTCTAAAGTACATTTTCAATGAGATCTTTGCTATAACAAGGTGCTGGAATATCAGTTGGGTTAAACTTTCGAGATCTGCCAACTCCTAGCTAAAGAAGGGGCAAATAGAACAAATGTAATCATGGATGGCATTTGACTTGTAATGACTGATCCACAGCAACATGTAAAAGTAATAGGTTAAGCTTGCTTCATAACCCTCATCATTTGTAATTGATTTTTCCCAGAAAACAATAAAAGCTTTAAAAAATTATTAAAAAAAAAAGAAGCTATGACCAAAATGACTATTTTCCTACCCAACCACAAACATTATTATCAGTATGCATCTTCTTTGTTAGAGACCAGAGATAGAAAAAATATCCTAATTGGTCATTCGTCTTTCTTAGAAAGATTTATAAAGGAAGATAGTTCCAAGATACACTGCTCATGGCAACCTGTGATCTCAAAAGGAAACATAGCTACAATAGAATCTTTGTCATTGAAAAAAAATAATTTGAGGGAAACAAAAAAATAGAAAATCAAAGAGAACTTACCGCATACATGCACTCATTAATTAGAAAATCTTCCAGCTCGCGTACATTTGTAACATCAAGTTCTCGCATCAATTGATCGTAAGAAAGTATCTGATAACAAAGTAACACAAACAGTCTTTTATTAGTCGAGTGCACTCCATAAGGTTGAGTTCAAACTTTAAATGCTTAAAAGCCTCTTTTTCAGAACGCACGCTCAAACACTTAAAAAGTTAATACACACTAGATATGACTACTTGACCAACTGCTCAACTATATTACATTGCACAAAAATAAAACAAAAGTATGGCTCTAAAAAGAGGAAATAGCTGCTGTGTGCAGGTAATTGATCTTCCTTGTTAGAATTATTTTTCACAAAGTTATTATGTTCGGGAAAAGGGAAAACAAAGAAATTGGAACAAGAACAAAGAGTTGATGCCCCATGATACCATGTAAAATAAGAGATAAGAAATATAAGATGAGTTTGAGAAAAAGGGAAAAGAGAAACAATTAAGATTCAATCTCCACCTATCTTCTCGAGTAAAGTGACTCAACAAGATGTCATGTACACCCCCTGCTTAGTGGGCTGGATTTAATAAATAGCATACATAGAAACTAAAGGATATGCTTAAATGCAGAATAATTAAAAAAATTAAAAATGGGAATAACTAAATAATTGATGCAATAGCATCCCCTACATCATTCTCATCTAGGGTTGATGTGGATGAAATGGCTGATCCATTTGAAAAGACTTATGAGAGGAAAAAGAAGAGAAATTAAAGCCTTTTAGTGCTGGTAATTTTATGTTATTTTATTTTAATGAGCTATTAGTGGGGTTTTTATTTTCTAGAAAAGCCACACATGTACCACTTCACACCACACACTTGGAGTACTTCACACCACACACTTGGAGTTAGTGGACATGTTGAACTCTTCTATTTTTAGATTGTTGAAATTTTTCTTGTATTAGGAGTTATGAAACTCTTTATTTTTTGACAAGTGTTACTTTAAGCATGTAAAGAGGAGGATCACCAGCCTATAAATACAATGTAATTTGCCCTTGTTTGGGCATGACTCCTATTGAATGAAAACTATTGTTATCCTCCTACTTTTGAGTTATTATCCTTTGTTTGTTTGTCTTCTTTTATTACGTTTGGTTGGTTTGTGTGAGATATTAGATCCCCTTCTAAATACCTCATTCACCAGCAAGTAGGGTTTGGATTAACATCCTACCTTGCCATCACTTTGAAGAGGCTCACTCCACCCTCTTCTTGGTGTAGGCTTGATCCGGTCCCCTCCGAGTTCAGCCTTCTTTGTTCTAAATCTTATCTTGTGTTAACCAGTGCATTAATAATATGCTTAACGGCATAATAATTGAATAATTACTCTTTTGTAACTTAAAAACATCATTTAAAAATATTACAAAGTTTAAAAATGAAGAAAGATTTTGGGCCAATGAGTGTAGCATATTCAAATAGGATCACGCATTCTCTGAGAACAATGAACTTTTATTGAATGGCTCAAGAAATCGGTAAGGAGATTAGATCATACATCTTCGTCATCTATATACAGTACATGTCCTCAAAATGATGTTCTACAATCATGAAAAGTTTCACAAAGTTTGTGTTGATAGGGGATAAAACTGTTTCAATATTTCCAAACAGCCAAACCCTAGAAATCATCAGAAAAGTCTACTCTGATAGGATGCCATCAGACCAACGGCCAAAAAACTCAATTGGTCAAGAGTTGACAGAGTGAAGCATCAAATAGCTGCTCTTAATGCTAATAAACTTTAGCTACGACAAGGAGAAGAAACTCCTAATACAAAAACTCATTAGTAGGCATAATTTAACATGTGTTAAAATTCACTAATAATCCTTTGCTCACTAATTAGAAAATGCTTCCTAGTTTTATCTAACATTTTAAGAAAAGCAAACCAAATTGTAACATGCAATTAGAGCAGAGTGTTTGTTTTGGTCGGGACAAGTTCATGCCTAATTAGTTCGTACCTTTTTATACTGTATGTGTCACAACCAAAATCCACTTGTTCCACCATTGAAAACAGATAAGAGTTAGCAGGAATGATCCCACACAAGTTAATGCCAGGGAAAATCATTTGGTTATTAATAGAATAACGCGTCCTGTTCTCAACCAGACATTTTGGGATGGTGTTTTACCATATTTTAGCAGACCAAGGATTAGTAAGAGTCACTATTTTCTTCCTTCTATTTTCTCCTTATATTTTGTTATACTGTATAGAAAGAAGATATTTAAGCCCCAGTTGCAACAAATGACAAAGTCAAATTCAGCATTTTTTTCCAGTCTAATTTGAAAGTCAACAACACAAAATAGAGAAATGAAGCTCAAGGAAAAACAAGAGGGCAGCTTAAAGAAAACAAGAAATTTTTTGCCTTCGTAAGGAAAACAAGTAGACCCACAGTTTCTTTAGTTTGCTGAGAAGCAAAACACAAGTCAGCAAACATCGAAGATAGCTAGGACAAGTTAACAGTTTTAATTAAGTTCTTGTAATTCATATTTGTAAGATGTCATCTTTTTTTTTTAGCATGGATGATTTTCTCAAGGGCAAAATCGACAAAATTAAGAAAATGACTCAGTTACAAAAAGAAGTTGAAGAGAGGCCTTTACCATTTCCACAAAATGAGAAGACTATCAGCTGATCTTTTTTTACACAAAAACTGTACATTAGACCACTTAATTACAATGTCCACTCAACCAGTACACCTCATTACAAACCAAAAATAAATATACATACAATAATTTCAAATTAAAAGAGAATACCTTCAGAAAATCCAGCTGTATTAACACTAAATCAAACAGGTCAGAGTGATAATCTACCCCCAAGTTAATATCTTGACATAATCAGTTTACTTGGGCATTGTTGGTTTAACTATGAGAATCTCTAGGTACTGAATCAGGTCAAATACATGTCCACTCTTAAGAGTAACAATTTCTTAAGATACTGAAACAATTTATTAGAAAAGCAAGCATGAAATTGTGATAACAGTAACATTGAACCTTATCTGTCTCGGCAAGCGTGAGCACAGTCAGTTGTTTCAGTTTGTGAACTTGATCAGGCACCAGAGTTGGGAGACTGCCAGCATTACCTGCCAATCTCACAGAATAATCAAACCATTCAAATGGATAGCGTTGAAATAAAATGAAAACTAAAATAGAAACGCAGTGGAAACCATGTTAAACGTGGCATAATCTTCACATATCAGCAGAATAAGAGGAGCCTTCATTAAGAAGAGTATGCGAAGTGGGACATGCAGGGGTTGGCCCCTCTTACAAGTAAAAACTCTAAGGGTTATACAAAAGAGATAAACAACAAAATCTACAATATAGAAAGAAAAACCCAAGACAGGAGAGAGCAAAGGTGTCAAAGGGAAAGGGAAGAGCCAACATTTGCTCAATAAGATATTCATCTTATTCAAAACCGAAAAGCAAGGCGAAGGAGCCTACTAATTTTAGGAATTTTTTACATCTGCACATTAGTTAAACAAAACTGAGAGCAAATTTTCAGAGTAACTAGAAGCACAGCTGAAGAATATAAGCATTCAAAATAAACAGGGCCACTTTTCATTCTTATTTATAATTTAAAAAATTAGAATGAAAACAACTATTTTAGTCCATGGTTGAAGCATGATTGAAGTACTTGAGAAGAGTTAAGTAAGACTGTAGGTGATAAATATAAAGAAAGCAAGAGCAACGCAACTATCCCTTCCAAGACAAGCTATTGATATTCCACGATTACATCCCCAAACAGATGGCTCAGTACCAATCGTTTATGATATATTATTAGCTAACAAAAGGCGTGATTTGAACAAATTATACTGCTTAAATACTAGAAAGTTCAAAAACTAGAGTTTATCATTCAAAACTAAAAATATAGTTATGAGTGTATGGTCGAGCATCTTTTGTTACTTGCATGCAACAGTGTGGTTCAAGTAGATGTATACTCACTCTTGTAATCACTCCATGTTCCATGTGCAAACAAGCGAAGCACATCAAGAAACATTGAATATTCAGTGCCTTGAAGCTGCATATCAAAATAAAAGTAACTAGAGTTAAAGATTCATGGTGTATATTTAGGTCTGGAAATACAATTCCTCACTAAAAACAATTATGAATGTGAATTTTACATGCTGATGCCATTGCCATCAGCTTGAATATAAGAATCTCATAAATCCTTCAAGTGAACAGTCGAGACAACCGGTTCCGTACAGTTCACTTGGCATGGAAACTCACGGCCCCGTATATTTGGTAATGAAACAAGCAGTTCCATTACCACACAAACAGAAACTCCGTAATTGAATAATCAAGCAATTGATTATCTGAACATCAAGTTCCCTCGGTATAATTTTTTTTCAATTCTTTAGCACCAAAAATCTCTACCAGAGGGAAAGCCATTCCATGAACCATGACACAACCATTTAAATTCTTGCACATAAACAACGCAGCATGATAAAATAAGTTTAAAAAAAAAAAAAACACAAAGACTGATTGATTGTTCAGAATCCGCACTAACCTCCGCCACGTTTGGAACAGATAATATCTCAGAAAACGCGAAGAGAGAACAATGCGAAGTTGCTTGGACGATGACATTTGTGAGTGAGCCTCCTCTGAGATTCTCCGCTTGCTTTGCGAAATACTCGATTAGCTCCTCCTGCTTCTGCTCGATATCCATCGAATATTTAAGAATGCTATTACTTTAGGAGCTCAAATTTTAAACCATGAAACGCCAAGCCCATCAACCGGAACTCCTGGAAAACCCAACTCCGTAAAGGAACGCAAGGAATCAATTCCGTGAGCTTCTCGTCTCCCTCACTCCCGATGAACCTCGCCTTTTAGGTCGATTTCACGAGGGGGTTTAGACAAAGTTAAGAATGCCTGAATTCGTACAAATATGCTAAACTGCGCCTGTTGGTAATGCTTTCATCGCCCACGGACCCACGGTGCCACGATTCCCTTGACGATTCGCTCGACGATTCGCTCGACGATTCGCTCGACGAGTCGCTGCTCACGAGCCATCAGTTTACCATTAACGCTTGGAGTAAAATAAGGAAAAATTATAACTCTTAAATTAATTTTTATCTAAATATCGAACCATAAATATCTGTTAGCAAAATATCGAGTAAGAGAAAGAGGACAAAAATACCCCTCACTTAACTATTAAACCGATTTATACAAAAAATTATCAATTTCATATAATCATATATAATTATGAAATTCATAAATCTCATTAGCTTACTTATAACTCACATCGATTTACAGCTTATAATAACCCTTACATGCACATCTAAAAATGTGATCTCAAACGCATGACTGCGAATGCGGTTAAAATGACCAAGGCACGTCATTGAGTAAAAAATCTACAAACAGAGATTATCGTGCAACCGAGGTTAACACATCAGAGTTTATGGAGAGCCCTCCTTTTACAGATCACAGGTTAGAGTAAAAAGTAGTACTTTATCATGAACCGTCAAACCATTAGATCCTGATTGGTCGAAACTAAGCATGTTCTTGCACTTTGAAGAGAAATTGGCAAGCCAAACATTCAAGAAGAGGAAGTCCAAAACAACACATGAGATAAAAAAAAAAAAAAAAAAAAAGCCTGAAAATACTTGTTTGAAATTGGTAAATGACATAACATTGATCCACATGTTAAAGTTTTAAACAAAAATCCAAACATACGGCAAATAAGAGGTATAGTGAAAGAGAGATAGATAGGTTGTGAGAGAGATAGAGAGAGACATGAACATTCAGAGAGGGAGAGAGAGAGACAGATAGAGAGAGAAGATCAGTAGAGAGAGAGATCAGTAGAGATAGAGAGAGATCAGTAGAGATAGAAAGAGATCAGTAGAGAGTGAGGGAGAGATCAGTTGAGAGAGAGAATACACCTATTTCCCACTTTCATTGAATACTGTAGACAAAATATTTAGAATTAGGAGGGCAGCTTGAGCACCATAGGACAACACTGGAGTGGGAGAAGATATCAATGACACATCAATTATTAACTCTTTAATATTACATAATAATTTTTTAATTCCAAGATATTTTTAAGCTTATCAATTTTTTTATTGTTATTATTGGAAATTGAATCTGATTCCATTCTTACTTACAGGTGTCTTAAGAGTCAAGAAGCCTGTATTATTCAAATTTATAACCCAATAAAATTTTTAAATCTTATAGCATAAAACTTTTTTATTCTATACTTTTAATTTTATATTTTATTATTATTTTTGTTAAATTCACTACCTGTTAATTTAAATAATTTAATATATATATATATATATATATATATATATATATATTACAATTAAAGCCTAATTTAATTGGATCCATTAGGCATGAGCTTAGAGCTCGAGAGTTTGGTTACTTTGTGGGCCTACTTTAAAATCTGGAATTTCGGCTAATATGTTTTGGCGCCCAAGTTGAGCAGTGCCGGATTCCCGTGGTGCGCACAGGAAGGTGAGAATTTTGCTCTCAGGTTACCTCGACCTCTTCTGCCTCAAATTCCATTATTCGAACTGTTTCTTCGATGCTTCGTTCTTAGTTTTGCCATGATCTACGAAGCTGAACGCCTCTCCGTCTTTTATTGACGTGGAAAATGGCGACGCGCTCCCATGGCACCACGGCGGCCGTTCAAGCTACCAACGACGACGCTTCTGCCAGCAAATTGTATGTATAGTTCAAAAGATGTACCGTGATTCTGCCAATTGTTAATAATAAGTTCATCACAGCTAGTTGATTTACTCCTTTTTCATTATTCATCCATCGCCTGCAGGGAACAATAGCAAGTTATTCTCGTTTCTTAATCTGACCCGTATAGCTGCCTGTTAGTAGCAATGTTTAATGAACACAATAGTAGTTCCGGTCTCTGCTGTAGAGTTAGATTTTTAATTGTCAAAAGAGCTTATACGTGGGGACTTGTTTCAGGTTGACACAACCGTCATCAGGGAGACGGTTTCTCTCTGCTGATCGTTGTATCTCCCTAAAAAATGTCATTATTGTCTTTCTCGTGGCTGGTTCCATTTGTTATAAGAGAAGGCGTTTCCTCTCATAAAGATTTGGTATTGCTTAAAAGGGTAGATTATTTACTGGTTATATTTGCATTTCAATCGTAAAAAAAAAAAAAAAAAAAATGGAGTCCACATATTAGTATTGATTTTAGTTTCTCATTTTGACATGGCTGTTAAATCTGTTTATTTTGTTTCGAAGATCATGTGTTAAGAAGGGCTACATGATGGATAACTACATACACTTATTTGTGAGAAGACCTGTTCGACGATCCCCAATAATCAACCGTGGTATGAAACCTGTTTCTGGAAAAAAATTGTTTGTGTCGATACTTATAATTTGGCTAAACCTCCGACACCTAAATAACGATTTTCAGGATATTACTCTCGTTGGGCTGTTCTCCGGAAGCTTCTGCACCAGTTTCTTGAGTTGGGGAGCATCTCTAGTTCTGAAAATCAACCAAAGAAACAGATACTATCAATTGGTGCAGGTTTTGATACAACCTTTTTTCAGTTGCAGGCATGTAAAATTTGTTATGACATTCATTCTTTTTTGATTCTCCAGCATAAGTAGGGTTATTTTAGTCCAGGCGGTTACACTCAATTTAATGTAGAAGACTAGGTTGGTTACTAGGAGAAAGTATTCTGGGGTCTCAAAGGACTGATGCATGTGCTTCTCCATAAGGTGTTATGATGTGCCCAGGACCAATCGCTGTGGGAATTGTTTGAGGTGTCGAAAGGATTTATCAATTTGATGTACTGCAGAGTAGTTTATGCCAAGCAGTGGAACTTTTATTTTCAAGTAAAACTCTGTGAAAGTGCAAAGTAAGACAGTTAAGTTACAAGAGAGAAAGAATCTCCAACAGCAAGGAAGGCCTAGAAAACCCTTCTTTGCTTCTACCAGCCTGAAGTGATGTATGCTGCCATGACACAACTAATGAAGTACATAAGACTTTGATTTCATTAGTGAAACACCAGCGGAAGAATTTCCTTTTATCTAACCGATGACAATAGCTGAATAATCTTCCACTATGATTAGATCTGAGATTTTTTTTATTGAAGCTTTTTTTTTTAGAATAATGATCTGTTTTTGTATTCATTGCGTAAAATTGTTACAAAGTCATAGTGTTACAAGGCTTCTTCCTTTCATGGAAGAGTGTGTTGTGAAATGAACTGTGTACATGAGATCTATGAGTTCTATATGCTAAGGTAGTAGCAAGTGTTGTCCTATTACTGTTGTTGTTTGGTCTGCTTCTTCCCTTGCAAGTTGGTCAGCTATTGTATTAGTAGACCTTGGTGCTGAATTCCATGCAATTCTCCATTCGAAGACGATGTCTGCTATTTCATCAAATGTTTGTTTAAATTTCCATGGTATGCCTGCTTCTCGTGCTGCCCATTTCATGGTGAGTGATGAGTCTCCTTCAATGATCACCGGCTGCAATGAATATGTCTGCAACAACTTAATACCTTCAAGGAGAGCTCGGACTTCAGCTTCATTTGATGTTGCATGCCCCATGGGGCCCGAGTATGCTGTTATAATGTGGCCTTTTTTATTGAAGCTTTAAACCTTGCATTTGAATCTTAGTCTGCTTCAGCAGAATCATCAGAGTCAATCGGTTATGAGAATGATAGAAGAATAGAATCACCCCAATAATTAAGCTCTTCTGTAATTCATATTGAGTCAGGATTAGCAACTGAACTGCCATCGAATTGATTTGGAAAGGGAGGGCGATTCCAACTGATGAGAGGGGGAATATGACTGGAGAATATGGCAACAAAGCTCCAAGGCTTTCTTTTGATTGAAAGAAAGTAACGGGATAGAGGTCCTTATAGTAATGCTTTATTATATTGTATATGAAGCTAAAATCGGATCCTCTATAGTTGAGCGATCAAGATACAATAGACAGGGAGCATTGGAGAGAGTTTTGCTTTTATTCACTATATGCAATTAGATTGTGTATTGGACCATGAAACAAACTAACACAATGTCTGGCACATTAGAGAGAGTCTCCATTGGAGGTGTGAGATTCATGCAACCACAGTTTAGAGTATGTTAGAGAAAACACAATCAGAGGGATGGGATTTTTATGGAGGATCATCTCTCAAGTCTTGTTCGTCAACTTGTAACTTTCATACTAAACTGCTCTATTGCTACTTTTTTTGTCATTGTACAGGAAGAAGGGATTGCACCACATTTGTATGTGGAACTGGACTTTAAGGAGGTATATGTTTGAATTATTACCTGGAGGATTTATTAGATAATGGACTAGCTCATCTTGTGACACAGGAAGGTTTCTGTTGATGAATGAAAAATGTCCTTTTAAACCGGGAAAGATTCATATCTTGTTTCTTAACAATTATAGCATTATTGTGCTTCTTCTTGACTTTCGAAATTATACAGCCAAATATATTTCGTCGTTTCTTGTATATTTCATTTTGATATATATATATTTTTTAATTTTTTCTCAAGGTCACGAGCAAGAAGGCAGCTCTGATTGAATCATTTGTCCAGTTGAGGGATAAAATTGGATCAGAAGCATCTATTTCACCAGGTAATTACTTTTCTGTTTTAAGTGCACCTGACAATAAGTTACTTGTTACGTTTATTTCAGGATGATTGAGCAATTTACATTTCATGTCTCGGTTTCTCAGAGAAAGGGGAGGTGCTAAGTGATCATTACAAATTATTTCCTATTGATTTGCGTGATATGGAAAAGTTGGATGCTGTCGTAGCTCTGGCACAGATGGATCCAAGGTAAGGTGTATGTAAAGGTCTCTCTTCAATTTAAAGCCTGTTGAAATATTTTTTTTGAGTTGATATGACTGATAAGATGGAACAACTTTCCTGTTCAAAGGGTTGATATTCGGGGCTAGATTTATAGACTATTCCACCACCTTTGTCCAATCAACTATCTACCTGTTATCTCTTCAAGTCATTAACTGCTTTTTAAGATGGATATCTAGGTAGCTCTCTTTTATACTAATACACTCTCTTCCTGATGTGCTATTTTGGGGTTAGAGAAAGTTGTTGGTTATCTGATTGTTTGTCTTATTAAGATAAGAAGGCGAAGTTGCTACTGTTCATAAACCTCAATGTAGTATAGGATAGTCTTGTGTCTTCATTGAGAGAGTGATTAAGTTGCTTTATTTGATGTTCTATCAGCTTGCCAACATTTATAATTGCAGAATGCGTTCTAATCTACTTGGATCCAGAGTCGAGCCGCGCAGTAGTTGGTTGGGCCTCAAAAACATTTTCCACAGCTGTGTTTTTCTTATATGAGCAGGTACTTTCTTTAGTCAAACTGAAACGTTGTTCCTTGTTTTACAACAACTCTCTTGCTTCTAACATGTATTTTACTGCATTATTTGCAATGTTTCTGAGTAACCTGGCAAGTTTTAAAAACTAATGTATCTGATCTGTGTTTCTTGTATCTGCATCTGTCAAATCAGTGAACTTGTCAAGTTCAACGGGTTCTGCTAATTTGACATAAGAAACAAAAATTCATAAGCCGAAAGGGTTTGGAAACTCATAGATGTTTTTTGTTGTAAATAAAAAGTTATTGGCACTTTTATTTTGCTCGAGTGCCACTTTGTCATTGTTTACTGTTTAGTTTCTCAAGAAGATGCTATCTCAGTTGGGGTAATGATAGAACACCCAGAGTTATTTAGTAAAAGGTTCTTTAAATATCATTCTAGATTTCCTCAAAAAAAAAAAATCATTCTAAATCCATTTAAAAAAAAATCATTCTAGATTAACATGTGAAAAATCCAGAATTCTACTTTCTTTTCTTTCCAGATAATTATTTCATTATTTTGGAAATGCTTGTAATCTAGCAAGTGCACAGTGTCTCTTCTCTACCTGCTTCCATTAAATGTACTGCTTAGCAAAGTTGCAACTGAATAACTTGATTCCAGTCAACTGAGCTCTTGCTTTAGCTTCATTAGAGCCAAAATACCTTAGTGGCCCCGAGAAAGCTAAAGAAATTCCAGACTAAAGCCAATCTTTGATGATTGTTTGTCCTCTTAGTGGATTAACGTATCACTTGGTTAAGAATCCTCAGATTTGCCAATTCTTTTGTAGATGCCCAAGCGAAAGCCAAAATTTCTCGAATCTGCTTTGGGGCAAGCTTTGCCCCCAAACCTTCCTAGCTTCCCTGCATTTTTATTGTATCCTATGCCATACCCTATGCCAATTCCTGCCCTTTTTCTTGGTTTAGCTCTTTTTTTATAAAGATTTCACAGTTTTCAAAAAACAATTTCTCATCTATTCATACAGTGCCACAAAAATCTATAGTTATTATTGGCAAAAATATTGTTATACCGTTAAAAAATGCTATTGTTATGTTGTTCATGTTTTATGATTTTACCATATGTTTCACACAACTTTCAACCTAATCCTTGGGACAGATCCATCCAGATGATGCTTTTGGACAACAGATGATCAGAAATTTGGAGGTAAATCTTTCTTGTGGTGGCATAATTTTCTAAAGTTTGGTTTCTTTGAGGCAAGTTATCAGCAAATCAATGAGAGAGTCACAACCTAGATTTTGAACCTTGATTTCGTTGTCAATTTAAGGATCTTAAATACTATATACTCTATATCTTCCAACATAAATGCTTGTAATCGTGCAGTATCTAACCAGTTTGACTTTGAATTGTGATGCTTTTGATACTACAGTTATCTATAATTCTTCCTGCTTGCAGAGTCGGGGATGCCCTCTCTTGAGCATATATGCTACCCCAACTTTAGAAGCTAAAGAAAAACTCTTTCTTGATCAAGGTTGGCAGGTATGTTAACTGTTTCATGCTTTCAATTTTTGCAGTTATCCACAAATCCTGACAATAGGTTTTCAATTAATTTGGTTAGCATGGTCGTCACACTTTTCTTCTTGAATCATATGAAAAAAAGTATTAAAAGCTACTAAAAATGCAAGTTCTTCTCATTGAGGCGGTTTTCTTCTAATCTTGGGATATTTTTTGAAATATATGTGGCAGCATGCTGTTGCCTGGGACATGTTGAAGATTTACAGCAATTTTATTGAAGCTCAAGAAAGACGCCGGTAAGAAGTCCTTCAATTATCATTTTATCTCATTTAGGGGCTGAAAGCTGCTGTGATGCCTACATGAATGGAAAAAATGACAAAGAAATTACCAAGTTTTAGATTTTCATTCCAAAAGAAGGAACTTTCAACCTAAAAAATGTTAACTCTGTTAGGGGTATAGAAAATTAATCTATTGCGTTATGTATGGTTCATGGGTTAGATTACTCATGGAAGAGTGCCGCTTGTTGCGTATGTTTGCTAAAAATGTTGTTATGCAAAGGAGAACAGTCCTGAACTGGTTGGGATTGAAAAGTTTTTCGGCTTGTTAGTTGTAAATTGATTTTTTTTCTCTAGCTAGTAATTTCAGGAGGAACTGGCCCTACTTTAACATGGTAAGAGGGCCAACCGAAGTCTCTGTTTGTGTTCTTGGTGACCTGTGTTTAATATCTGTGGGTTAATTATGTATATTATTTGTGGCTTGTCTATGTAGATTCTCTTTGACATGTGTGTGTTTGTTCTGTTGATTTTGTGCGTTTATTCTCTCTGACTTGTTTGCATGTGTTTTGCATGTCATGAAGTAGGCTGTAGGTTTATCATCTGGACGTAAGGAGGAACACTTGTGGGTATAATCTACGATCTGTAGTTGTGCATGTGCTTTATGTCTCAGGCTAGTTATCTGAGTGTTGTAGAATAGTTTCAAGTTGGTTGGACTTGAATGACCATCTTATTATTATGTAAAAATAAACCTCATGATTTTGTACTTTATTTGAGGATGAATCAACGGACCCAACTTTAACATATTGTTACTTGCTGTTGTGATGATTGTGAGAGTAAAAGCCACATAAGGAACTAAAAATCATAGGATCTCAATAAAAATAAAAAGAAAAGACAATCACTCGGAAACAATTGATGCATTGAACCTCTGTAGGGTGTGCAATAGGCAAACTTTTGAAGGCGAAAGAGTGGACAGTGGACAGTGGGTCAAGGAGCCAACAACAGGAGGAAACAAAAAATTTCCATATGAGAAGGCCTTCGAACTAAGTTTATCACTGTACTCCAGCTGGAAATAATAGTCGGACAACAAAGCACGGTACTCCATATGAGAAGATTCTTCGTTTTTGGAAGCTCATGTTGAAGAAGTCCCGACAAAGATCCAAGTTCCAGGTTCCCCTCTGAGTGCAAGAATTTTATCTGATGAATAGTTCTAGAGTTGTCCAAGGGTCAGTCTGCAAGTACTCAGGCATTTGCTCCTATCCAACAAATCATGCCACAAATGAATCCTGGTACCACAACTAGCACACATGCTGATTTCCTTTGCAAAGGAGTCGATATTAGTGCAAATACTATGCCGCATTGGAGAGACCATATTGGTGCGAGGAGGTAGATCAAGAACATTAGAACTAATGGAATGCTTCAAAGAATTTGAAGTCAAAGACCAGAGTTGCTCTGTAGAGGTGCCATAGCCATTTTGATAGAAAAGCATGGCTTGCAGGGGGTTATTGCAAAGAGATGTCGATGTTAAAAAGGAATTTGAAGTAACTGATTATAAAATCTGGGCAAGCTTAACTCTGATTTAATTTTATCATGTTAGGTGTACTAGGAGAATTCTAGAGAATTCAAACTTCCACCATTTTCGTGTTACAATTAATTCTCCCTTAAAGGATCAAATTGCAAAAAGAATGAGACTAAATGTCTCTCCTAAATGTAAGGAGAATCTCATGTCTTGACCACCTAGGATTATACTAACAATGGAAAATTTAGTTTTTTATGATACCAGTCTCCTTGAAACTAATGTCACCATACACTAAAACCCCATTAAAGATCAGATTTGTCTATGATTTAGGCCTCCCTTACTCTTGGGCGTAGTCACTTTCAGTTGATGTGGGGACAATGGGAGGCTTCGGAGCTACCACATCAAAGAATATGACGCTTGGTTGCTTCCAAGTTTTCAGCAGTGCTAGCTGCACAATGGAGAAGAGAGAGAAAATAGTTGGGGATTTTAGAAAGGCCAACCTTGATGAGGGAGAGCCGCCTGGCAAGAGATAGGAGCTTCTTCTTCCAAGAGGACATACACCCCTCAGATTTCTGCAAGAATTGGTCTCACTGAGGGGGCGGGTGTCCTATTTTCCACAATCGACCAAGAAAGGTAGGAGAAGGGGAAGTTCTTGGCCCCCAATACTTTAGCCATGGATAGAGCCACATCCCTCTGTAGATTTTTTTTTTTTTTTTGAGGAAATCGTTTACTTCCAAAAATTGGAATACATAGATGTGAAAATACTACAGGCCCATGATAAGGCCTGATTTACATTATGGGGGGTGTGTTACTTCCAAAAATTGAAGAGGGACTCCTTCCTTGGCCAAGGCATCTGCAACAGAATTTGCAGACCTGGGGATGTGGATCCAATCTTACACCCAGTCTGCAAGTGACCAAATTTCACTGAGCTTTGCTTCCAACCTCCATGGTGTGGGCGCTGCCTTATTGCACCAATAAGTGTGGATTTTTCCCAATCAACTTCTGACCAGAGAAATTCATAAATATAGAGAAGTGTTTGATGTTCTACAACTTATTGAAGGAGCCCTCGTAATAGCAGATGGTTTCATTTGTGAATTGGAGGGGGTGTCAAAGGGAGAATGGCTGTTAGAATCAGGGAGCCATCCTTTCGGAGGTAATAACACTGAAGTTTCGGAGGAGAGCTGAATGAAGAAAATGAAGAAAATTTATTCAAAGAAGACTGGCTTTGACATTGTACTGGTCCATTTGCAACCACAATCTGATTAGGTGCTGAGAAGTAAGCTTCAATGTCTTGAATGTCTGAATGGAAAGAATATACCGGGTTAGGGTTTTACATGGCAGCCACTTGCTAGGTCTTACAAGTTCCTCCCAGTATCTTCGTTTTGGAGAGCATTGTCTTCTAGGTGGTATCACAGTTTTCCTTCATATTTTTTTTTCTTAATTTTATCTATCAGTATCTCACATTTTGCTATAAAAAAAAATCATGCCGCTTTTGTAGTCCTTACTAGTCAGTTTTTCTCGGAAGCTGGTGTCAGTTTCTATATATGTTCTAAAGCTTCTTTTTTTATTTCAAAGCTTCTGAGAGTATTCTTTGTAATTTAGGCTTGCTATGTCCTAAAGTACCAGTGCAGCTGTTGATTCTAATAACCTCTTCTGTATTTCTGCATCCTTTCTATTTGTCCATTTCTCTCATTTTCTTAATGGGCAAGCTAGAAATTTAGAAAACTAAAAGTGACTTGGTATCAGTAAGGAGTTTTTTTCTTTTAATTGAAACCCTTACACTGGTGACACTTGAACTGTTATAAGTCATGCTAAAACTCCGGCAATGTGGCCATTCAACACAAGGACCAATCTGGTGGAAACCACCTGACTCCAACCCTTCACACCACCCCTACGACATTTATAGTTATTGGTAGAAAAAAATTTGATAATGCGTTATCCTTAATTGACTGGCTACTTGTGAAATTTGTGTAGCCTCATATATATTCTTGCAAGTTATTTTGTTTTTTTTGTTTTTGTTTCTGGTTTGTTAAATTGTTGTTAATCGCTTAATGAAAAATGAACTAATTTTGGTGAGATCTTTTAGATCAAGTGAACTTGAAAAGGCAACGTCCTGTGGCAGTTTTTGTGATAAATAGTGCTAAATAGGTCCTGATTTCGAATGCTATGCATGCACTTATCCACTTAATACCATGTTACGCATGCAGGTTGTAACTTCCTATTAACTGCTAACATGTGTTCTGTGAGTGGAATTTCATCTTTTTTCGCTTAAGTTTATTTTTGAGATTAATCTAAAGATGCACATGTACTAGAATTGTTGCTTCTCGTGTCTCTCTTCTAAATCATGTTATAGCTACTAGTTTAGTTTATCTCTTATTATGAAGTCTTATTTATTGCTATAGAAAAAGCACTTATGCCAATCTCTAAGGTTGATATTGAAGTTGATTTTGGAGGATTCATGTATTTAGAGACAAAAAACATGTGGTGATGCGGTGATCCAATCTGTCCCAACTGTTTGAAAGTCTGGTTGTGCGGCATGCTTACTATCTTTCATGTTGGGTTTGACCGTAAATTTGCTTCTCCTTATTGCATTTTAGTTGATTCTTTTTAAGTTCTGACAGAAAAAATGGAATCGAGGTCTTTGTGGAATCATTTTTTGTTGTGTTATAGTGTACAAAGCATGTGGGCAATAGGTCTTACCTTACAGTTATGACTTCTGTAGTTGGGCATAAGGCTCTATATATTCAAAAGAAAGGATGTCTTTTTCCTGCTATTTTTGACATTTGGTTGAGAAACTCTTAGAATTGTCATAGTTGTCTTAATCAACCAAATCCTTTTGTAGATTCTCATATTTTATGTTCTTTATTTTTATTTATTTATTTATTTTACTTTTTCTATAATATGAAACATCTGAAACTGTCTGCCTTGTAATCTAGTGCCAAGTCTTGAGAACTGTTGTTTACATTCCTAAGATTCCTCATTTTCTTGATTCCAACTTTATTCTGTCAACCTTCCTGCCAGTACCTTCCATTCTGATCCTCAACATGGAGGTATCTGTGAGCAGAAGAGTGGCTAATTCATATAGTTTGTTGGATAGTGAAAAACTACCTTTAAAGCATTTGATGTTGTTATTTTGCACTGAAATTTTGATGGCTACAAGGTTTAATGATTCCTTTTCTATCAAAAGAAGGGTCTGTAGATAGTCATTTTCCAATATTATTCCGATTATATAGCCTGTCTCATTCAGAATACTGGTCATCATTAATTTTGACAAAGCCAAACAAATCTCCATTGCTAAGAATCTATAATCGGGCTTGATCACTTAGCTCCATCTAAGCTATCACGTACTTAACATCAGGACCAAGGTAGTTCACATGATACAGCTTTTTCTTAAAAATAAATTAGAGCAGAACAACTAGCTTATCAGTTTTCTCAGCTTGCTAGCATGTCCGTTATCCTTCTTATCTGGGAAAATTAATGAATCGTGTCTTTGTCATCAGGATTGAACGACTTGAGTTATTTGACGAGTTTGAAGAATGGCACATGATGCAGGTACGTTCTTAAAGTCTACACATTATCATTTGAAATAATCTAAAGTTGTCATGAGAGGCAGATACAACTGTCCATTGTTTGGTTAGACCAATCTGGGGCAGTTGGAATCCATTGCCACAAACTCTCGTGCCATAATCCACTGCCTCATCTTCTCCATTTCCCTTTTTGCTAAGCATCCTTTTTTGGCTATGGTAATCCAAAGAGAATTCAGAAGATAGAAAGGGGCTCTCTTTATACTTTCCCATCTCTTATAGATTCTGCTGGAATCACTTTTGTTTTCAGGAACACTACTGTGTCGTCTGTGCAATAAACGATGCAATGGTAAGATCCAGGCTCTTTGCCTCCTTTATCCCTACACTTCTACCCCTCTCACTGTTCTCCCTCATCGTTTTCCTGCAGGGGTTATTCGAGAACTACGGATTGCACGTGCTCAGTCATTCTCCTCAAGTTCCCAGTGGAAGTGAAACCTAAAGCGCGGAATCCTGTGCTCCTACCCCCTCCAATGGCTCGTAATTTCAGTTTCATTTAACTTTCAACTTAAAACCACATATTTTACCCTCGTAATCTCATTATTTGCCATGCATTATCTACATCTGTGGGCCTCGATTCCCCCCTTGCTAGGCTCCAAAAGCCAGTTAAGGCAATTGACCTATGAGATGAGATCACTTGCTAGCTGGTTGGCAAAAACGGTGGAAAAAGGCCAAGGAAAGAACAGAAAAAGAAGAAGAAAAGGATAATAGCCATTAGCCACCATTGGCCCCCCCCCTTAGTCGGAATCCAGGGAAAGAGACCCCTTTCTTTTGGCCCCACTCTCTTTGTTTGTTTCTCTTCGTGTATTTGTATTAATTACGTTCCAGTTTCCCCTGCCCTGCTGTTTGCTTCGTTCTCTCGTCTCCTGCGAGACTCAATCATGGAAACTTGAAACTGTGTTATAAGCTTCTTTCGAGTTCCTTCTGACACGAAACATGACGAATCCTTATCATGGCTTCTTCCTTCTCTCTTTGTTCTCTTCGCTTATTGACAGATAGACAGAAATATGTCTTTAACCACCGAAGAAACGAGGTACTTCTGCTCTTCCCGCTTCAAAACAGGAAGCACCACATTCAAAGCCTCGTATACGTGATGTTATTTGGATCTTGTTTACTGTCTGAGCCGTCTGGTTTTCTGGGAGGTCGAAAACCCAAGTTGTTTCAATGGAGATTTTTGTGCGAAAAAAAGAACTGATAAGGCACGAATGGCTTTATACTGTTAACGCGTCCCGGTCCCAAGCAAGAAAAGTAGCACTTGCACGTGGTTGGAGTAGGGCTAACCGCTTTATCTCGTCTCCGCTGTTGCCTTTCCTTGTTTTTTCTTTTTTCTGTATCGAAAGGAAATATATTTTACCCAATTTAAAGTGGATACCAAACGCAAGCTTTCTTCGTTTTCTTTTTTCGCTTTCTTTTTCCCGGAACATTCGCATCTTTCGATCCGAGCGAACCTTAGCACGGTTTCCGCCGGAAGTTTTTCGAAACCCTAAATTTTCCTTCTCACCGAGTGTCAGTGTTGACGTCATTGTTGGCTATTTTATAACGCCGTACGGTTTGTTTTTCAGAGTAATGACAAGAGGATTAGACAATTTGGACTTTTAAAAAGCGAAATATTACATAATTTTTATAATTATTTTTAAACTCAAAATGAATACATCAACTAAATTGATTTTGGGTCGGTTTACTAATTGAACCGGCTAAATCCGGAATGGTCGGTGGTTTCAGGGTTTTAGATGACTCGGTTACCACTTGGGTCATTTCCGGATATTATAAATTAATACTAGAATATATATTTCATTTATATATCGGTTACGAACAGTGATTTCGAAACGATCATGTCAAAAAAAAAAAAAAAAAAAAAAAAGATGCCGTAGTGGCCCCACCACGTGTCTGCTTCGTCACCACTATTCTGACCGTCCGATCACTCCATCTCCATTCCCCAGTGTTTGGTCTCTACTCGGGCGGTTGCCTCAGCACCATGATTCCCTTGGTGGGTGTTTTGGATTCTTTTGTTAAGCCGTCGCAAGCCTCTTTCCTTGTATTTACTGCAACCTCGCTTAATCTGCCACCTGTTTATTTACGGATTATTATTCTATTGACTTAAGAAAAATAAGGGGGCATTGATTAGGCCTCTACTCTATGCTCGTTCAAGAATTAATTGAGTTCTGTAGGGAATTAATTTTAGGGGTTATACAGCTGAAGATCCGTGTTAAAGTTCAGGTGTGCTCTTCCAATAAAAACTATAAATTTATAAAACATAGTAACAATGATATATATATATATATATATAATATGGTCAGTTGGTCACCTTTTTAAATTTCTCGCACCTTCTTTTCTAATTTATAAGCTCTACTTATTGTCTTGTCCGTTAATATGAACATAGTACTTAAATTTTTGCTTGTTTGCTAAAATTACATGCATAAGAAGACCAACTTATATACATATACTAATAACACATATAAAATAAAATAAAATTTTAAATAATTTAACTTACTTTTGATTCTTGAATCTTTGATAATAAAATTTGAAATAAAATTAATCTCGACAATATTTGGGTTTTTTTTTTTTTTTTCTCGTTACAGAGAATATGGAAAGTGCTATGAAGAAGAGGGTCAAGGACTGAAAACCCTCTCTCTTAAATAGGACAGCGAATAAGTTCATCAGTTCATAGCTAAAATAAAGTAATATAAATGTATAGAGAAATTCATATTTTTATACTTTAATACATTATTATTTTTATAAATTATACTTTTTATTATTTAGATAAAACTGAATATATCAAATGGTAAAGTAACCTTGCCTTTGTGCAAGTGGGAAGTGTCCCCAAAAAAAAAAAAAAAAAAAAAAAAAAAAAAAAAAAAGAGGGATTTAAAATGTTAAAATCGTGAAGAGAACAAAAAGTGGGGGAAAAGTCCTTGAGCTACTGGAAAGGACGTGAGGGAGAAATTTAATTAAAAGTCTGGTTTGTTTAATGGCACGGAGATATCCATTGTTGGGTTAAAGCGGAATCGGGTAGAGTGGAATTTGACTGATGAGGAAAAGCGAGAGAGAGAGAGAGAGAGAGAGAGAGGAGGAGGAGGAGAAGAAGAAGAAGATGAAGGGGAAAGGAAGAGAGTATAGAAGAATAAGGCAGCGCCCTTCAGTTTATTCCCTCTCTTTCTCTCTCTAAAATCCAAAAAAACTCGCCCAAGAAACCCGCCACCGGCGCCAAATGGGCTGCACCGCCTCGAAGCTCGACAATGAGGACACCGTCCGCCGCTGCAAGGAGCGGCGCCGCCTCATGAAACAGGCGGTCTACTCCAGGCACCACCTCGCCGCAGCGCACTCCGACTACCTCCGATCACTGCGACTCACCGCCTCCGCCCTCTCGGACTTCGCCAAAGGGGAGCCTCTCGCCGTCTCCGGACAGCCCCCGGCCGTGTTTTTGAACCGGCAGCCTTCGTCGGTCTCTTTCGGGAAGACGAAGCCGGCGAGCCTGGCACCGGATACGCCTCCGGCTCCTCGACCCGTTTCTCCTCCTCGTCCGCCCCCGCCCCCGCCCCCGCATTTCTCTCCTTCCGCTTCGCCCACCATTGCTAGCTCCAAGTTACCCCACATCCTTTCGGAATCTAGTCCCTCCCCGCCCAAGAAGACAGACCGCAAGTACCCTTCGTTTCCCTCAAATTCCACCTACGCGTCCACCCCCTCTCAGGCTTCTTCCGCGTGGAACTGGGAGAATTTCTACCCTCCCTCCCCGCCGGGTTCCGATTTCTTCCGGCGAGACAAGGAGGAGCTTCACGACGACGACGACGACGACGACGACGACGGGGACGACGAAGAGGAGGGGGAGACGGAGAGGGAGGAGGTTCAGTGCAGCGATTGGGGCGATCACGATCACGATCGGTTCAGCAGCACCAGCTCCGATTCGAAGTCCGGCGACGACGGCGACGTGGAGTCCAAGTCGGAGGCGGCGACAAGGTCGAATTTCGGGTCGGAAGTCGAGAGCCAGCACGTGCCCACCAGTTTCCCGCCAATGTCGGAGAAGTTCCGGCGCCCGGACAAGTCCGAGGCCGGATCCTCCGTCACCGCGGACACGGGGGATTTGAAAGTGGTGGCTTTCAAGCGGGATCTGGCCGAAATCGTTGCCGCCATCGAGGAAAATTTCCTGGAAGCGGCCGCCGCCGGCACACACGTTTCCGATCTTCTCGAGACGAGTCGCGCCCAATTCGACCGAAGTTTCCGGCAATTAAAGAGTAAGAGAATACAAAAAAAAAAAAAGAATCCGAATTCCGTTCCAATCTCTCTCAACCTTCTTGTTTCTTTCTGCTTGTTTGCGCGATTTTTCAGAGACGGTGTACCATTCCAGCAGCATCCTGAGCAATCTCTCTTCGACCTGGACATCGAAGCCGCCTCTCGCGATACGTTACAAACTCGACACCGATTCGCTGGGCGTTTCGGACGGCCCGAAAAGCCACTGCTCCACACTGGAGCGGTTACTCGCGTGGGAGAAGAAGCTCTACGAGGAGATCAAGGTATTTCTCCATTTCTTACTCTTAACTCTTACTCTTTACCTCTCCTTCTTTCTTTCTCTCTCTCTCTCTCTCTATCTCTCTATCTCTCTCGTCAGCTTTTACTTCCACCGCCCTGGGCCCCGGCCCACCCTGTCGGACGGCGGAGTCCTTCACTGACGTTAATAATGTCCCTCTCGCAATCCCCAAATGCTGTCCCCGAGGAGATCCCCGTCGGTGCTCCGTGGCTTCCCGTCGTCAATTTTTGTGGGTCTGGTTACGGGTGAAATCCGGTAGTTGTTGTCGTTTTACCGGCATTAAAAGGATTTTTGCAGTGGCAGAGCTGTTTTTTAGTGGGAGCAGAGGACACGGCGGGGACTGAATGTGACGGGTCACCTGGTTTCAGTTATTTCTCATCCTCCTCTTCTGATTCGGTCGTTTCTCATTAACTTTTGTTTTTGTACCTGTTCTATGGAGGGAGATTCATGGCGGGAGGGAATCCTTTTTTTTTTTTTTTTTGGTGGGGGTCATCTGTGTTTGTGAGGATTCCAAGTTCTGTATCCAGCGCAACCCTGTTTCCGTTCCTTGTGTCTCTCAGAACGTACCAGGGAGCGCTGCGTGGAGAAGATCTTGAAATTCCAAGTGTTAAAACATGGGAGTTATTCCGAGTTGTGCGGAAGCCCACAAGTCCAAGTTTGTGGTCTTGAACTGAATGCCGTGGATTGTTTATGCCATTGATGGTGCGGTTCAGGAAGGAACCATAAGTTTAGATGCCAGCTCTTGTTGCTCAAATTATTATTTGGTTTAAACCGACATTTTCTTACAATAGTCTGGAATGATATAGGTGTTAATGGTGGGGCAGAGTGTGAGGAAGTATTGTCACTGCTGGTTTACATTAATGCTACAAATAACGTCTAATTGTGATCCCATGGTGTCAATGCATCACACAAATTCTGCTTTTGAGTGAGATATGAATGCGTCTGTGGAATTTGCAGGCAAGAGAAGGGGTGAAAATTGAGCACGAAAAGAAGCTTTCATCGTTGCAGAGCCAGGAGTACAGAGGACACGAAGAAGCAAAACTGGACAAGACCAAGGCTTCAATAAAGAAGTTGCAATCACTTATGGTGGTCACATCTGAGGCTGTATCCACCACTTCTGCTGCTATCACGAAAGTCAGAGACAATGAGCTGGCACCGCAGCTTGTTGAACTTTGTTGTGGGTAAAGCATCAGTTTCCATATCTCTCTGAATTTCTTTCTTTCACTCTGCACGATATCATGTGGGATATGACCACCCCTTGCACTGTTTTGCTTGTGGTTCATTGGTGTATGTATATGGCTAAGAATAAAGAGGGTGTGGAGCTTCAATCTTACACTTGACTTTAGGGTGTTTCTGACATGGACAGTATAAGGGATGCCAGTTGCTGCTAGCATGCAAACAAGGCATACTCTGTGAGTGTGTGTTGAGGCTAATAACATATAATCTTACGGTGTTAGTGAGAGGACTATGCAATTAAATGGCATTTGAAGCCTTTTGAGTCTTTGTCCCGATGTTCCTGTGTACAAAAAGTTTTTTGGTTGATAAGTCTTAGGTAAGAGCTAAGGGATTCTAGTGAAGGAACTAGTCCGGATTTTTTCAATGTATTTGTTCAAAGGTAAAATTGCATTAAATTATTGTAAGTTGATCACTTTCAAGTAGCCTTCACTTAATTGGTTTATTGTGAGACTTAGCGGTAGATTGTGTGTTATTTATTTATGGGTCATTGCTTCTGCATAAGTTGGCAATTTACAATTTCTCTGACAGATTATCTTGGGTGTTTCCCATTGGGCTTGAATCTATTACATGGAAAGAAAAAGATCTAAATGCTGTTTGATTGCAATATCCTGAGCTGGGTGAGCTCAACATGTTCCAGTTGCTGAAAAAGCTCTATCCTTCTTGCAGATTAATGCGCATGTGGCGATCCATGAACCAGTCTCATGAGATTCAAAATGACATTGTTCAACAGGTACGTTTTCTTGTCAACCGATCTCTAGCAGGCGAGTCAACCACAGACCTCCATCGTCAAGCAACTCATCACCTTGAATCAGCCATTTCGGCTTGGCATTCAAGCTTCTGCCGCCTCATAAACTACCTACGCGAGTATGTCAAGTCCCTCCATGGATGGCTTAAGCTCAGCCTCATTAGTGTTGGGGATGACAGAGACACCCCCGTGGTCACCAGAGTTGCAGCTGACCTGTTTACTTTCTGTGATGAGTGGAAACAAGCTCTTGGCCGGGTCCCTGATACAGTTGCTTCTGAAGCCATCAAGAGCTTTGTTAGGGTTGTTCATGCCATAGCAGAAAAGCAAGCAGAGGAAGTCAAGATCAAGAAGAGGACGGAGAGTGCTGCAAAGGAACTCGAGAAGAAATCAATGGCATTGAGGAATATTGAGAAGAAGTTCTACCAAACATATTCAATGGTGGGTATTCCAGACCCAGGATCCGAAAATGGCCAAGTATTTGATGCACGGGATCCACTTGCAGAGAAGAAGGAAGAACTTGCTCTATGTAGGAGGAAGGTAGAAGATGAGATGGCAAGGCATGCCAATGCAGTGGAGGTGACGCGTGCAATGACTCTAAACAACATACAGACTGGCTTGCCTGGGGTGTTCCAGGCAATGACTGGCTTCTCTGGTGTTTTTGCGGAGGCCCTTGAGGGATTGTGCAGCCGAGCAGGCCGTCTTTAAGTAGAATAAACGGTCGTATTGTCTCAGCCATGAAGTCCCAAGTTTGGTTCCAAGAGATGTGTTCTGGTTAGGACACTCTAGATGGTCTCAAAAGTCACTGAAGGGATCCTTGAAAGTTAAATAACTGAGGACTACCCATAATCTTCCACCATCTCTCTTCTCCATTTGGGGCAAGACATAGTAATATAAGTTGCAGATCAAGGTGTATCCGTTGGGGACGGATTTTTGTTTCATCTGTAAATAAGAATTTTGTTTTTTTGTTTTTTTTTTTCTGGTAAATTTTTGTATCTCCATCTTTTCTCCCTTTTCTTCGAGAGGTTGGGTGGGAAGTGACATGGCCATTATCTCTGTACAGGGAATTGCTTTAAGGCTGTCACAGGGTTATTAGTGAAGCACATGAATAAACTCCATTGTTCTAAATTGAATCTACCGAGTCCTTCTAGTCTTATGCGGTTCTTCTACATTTTATGATGCAGTGTAATCGGTCATTTTGTACATTGGATCTGGACACCTTCTGTCTTCACTTGGCCACTCGGAAGTAACCTATTTATCAGAAGAAAGAAAAAAGCAGCCATTACTACGAAACTACAAATTCACCACCGCAGATCATATGAAATTGTGAACAGCTCCTGAAACTGTGTCATGGCCAGTAGTGCAGCGAAGAGGATAAGCACAGGGTACATTGAAGTGAGACGTAGTACTCCAAGCGGTCGGTGGCTGCGGATTCAGCCGTATGTTCTGATGGGATGTGCATTCTTGATATTCAATACAGGATTCAATTGCCTGATCCGTCTGAGTACATCGATTTAATTTCTTTCCCTGTTTTTCTTTAGCTTTCCGAGGGCAGTGGAGTCTTGTCAATGGCTCGGTCCCCACAAAAGAAAAAGCATGCGAATCAATTGGAGATGGACCACTCCTTCGCGTTGAGCTCTGTTAACAAGACGGAGATCCGGGTGATTAGAAACTCCATGGTGAAACAAATACCATGCCTTGTGCTACTGCAGTGCAGCGCAGTGCAGTGCACACTGAACACTGAACAGAACAGTGCAGTACTGCTGCTTCTTCTGTTTGGGGATTTCTCATTCCGCGGTCTATAAAAAGCGAAACATCTTTTATCGCCCCCGTTTACTGCTTCCAGCTCGAACAGGCAGTGCGTTTCAGTGTCTCACTGTTCTCGCTCCTCCTGCAGATGACGATGATCCCTCCATCCGAGAATACGGTTACTAGATTGAGATTTCGACTCCCACCCAGTAGTAGTACAGTGTGATCTCACATTGGGTACTGCGTAGTTCATCGAATTTGGGCGTTGTTCGTTACGAATCTCGCGAACTGTTCTCGCTCCGATACACCAGCCGGACATCACAGAGCAGAAAAAAAGGAGGATTTCTTTAATGTAATTACCAGCTGTGGAAAAAGCGAAACGAGTAGGATTCAAAAATCAAAAGCCCTGCTCAAGGATCGTAATCCGTAACCCTGCTGTCGTCTCGACTCCCGATTAAAGAAATGCATCATTTGTCTTCCATTGTTGTTCAGCGATTCGTGGTAGAATGTCAGTCTTCTTCGCCTTTCGCTCTTTGAACCTGTCCCCTGCCTCGGATCTGGTGGAGTTTTATTTAATCAAATGTGGCTCAGTAACTGATTGATTAGATGGGAAAATGGCAGCGCTTTTAACGATCCGAGATGCTCGGGATGCTTGGTAACCATCATTGGGCACGCCTTTGAGGCGAAGACAGCTGCTGAAAGCCTGAAACTGAACAGCTTCGTATGGACAAAAAATACAAAACACAGAGAAACAGAGCACAGTTAGTACTTAAAACTGCTACGATCTAACTACTAAAAGATGTTTGTCAGATGATACAATATTACACTTCTTTGTTATTTAAAAGAAATTTGAACTTTTTTTTTTTTCAAAAAAAAAAAAGTATGCATGTGGGCTAAAGTAGTGTATCGTTGAATTATATTGTAAAACCAGTACTATAATGGTCTTGGTGGCCTTATAATGCGTCATGTATAGATAGAGTTGCAAATGACAGGGTTTGTGGTAAAAGGAATACGTTGATTTTATAGCGACTAAACCTTTTTTTTTTTTTTTTTTTTTGTTGTTGTTGTTGCTTATAGATTCCAACAATTATACATACTCCATTGTTGAGCGAACTATACAAATTTAAAGTGGAGATGCCCTATAAACTAAGGTAGGAATAGGAGGAACTTGCAAAAGGGTATATCTAAAAACCTAAAAATCCAAGAAATATGGGTGAGGGATTAATATGGAACTCTCCTTTTAGATATAAAAAGTAGGCTAGAGTAGTGGTTCTTCGCCATTGTGGCCTCTCAATATGGGATAAATTGCCCTGCAATCATAGCTAGAATGAAAAGATTGTTCAAAAGAAGGTGTAGGTTGGCTTGTTCTTTTCATTTTCCAACTTTGGTTGCTATATATTTTAAAGAGCTAGCTCGGTCCATCTTGGATAGAAGAAAAAAAAACACGTCGTACTTTGGATACTTTTCTCCTCTAAACTGCTTCCACACCCATTGAAAGATTATGGACTTCTTTCTCTAGTTTGACAAAAACGCTTGCATTGGTTGCTCTTTTTCCACTGCTTGTTTCTCCTTCATATAGATTCCACACTCTATTCTTTTTCCTCCCCTGTCAATTATTATATATGCTTTCAGGTTTTAATCTGGCCTCTTCTGCAGATAGAAGCAAGTTAAAGCCTCTTTCAAGGAGTCTTTTCTTTGTTTTTTATTTTATTTTTACTTTTGAGAGACATTATGTGAAAATTGGGTTTTAACTTTTAACAACAATATAAGTATTATCAACATTCATGATCAATTTGTTGTTAAAAGTACTAGCAGCAATCTTGTCTTTGGAGACAATATCATATGAGGCTGGTCATTTTGGTTTCTCCATGTTGAGATTATATATATATATATATATATATATATATATATCATGAAAAGGATGCTGATCCAGGTTATGAAGCTTGTTCTAAAAGAGTATCTTTGTCATATTATGCCAAAAAAGAAAGAAGTGGATTATTATGAAATTCACTTACAATTTGCAGGTTATATACGACGTTGGATCCATCGCTTGGATTTATAACAACAGGCGAAAGCCAGCATCTTTCTAGTATCCCTTTCTCGTTTTACTCTGTCACATTTAGGGTAGGCATGGGTCGGGTTTTTCTTGTTGGGGTTTTGAAAATCTGAACCTGACCCAAACTCATGTAAAACCCGAACGGGTTTTTCAACCCCAAACCTGAACCCGACCCCATCCCTTATTATGTAAACGTACCTAAACCTGACCCTAACCTGATTAAAACCCGGCCGGTTTTTATAAAATCTAAAAACATAAAAAAGATTAATAAAAGTAACAGGAAAAAACATAGTAATAAATATTTAAATAAAAATAAATATAATAGTTGAAATCCTCGAGCTGGGTTCCGAGTTTTTGGATAAACTTGCACACGGACCCACAATCAGCTGGTTTGTATTCCCAAACCCAAACTCGACCTGCAGGTTGGATCGACGAATTCAAACCCTGAATTTTTGGGTCTGGGTGGTTCTGGTTCCCAGATAAATTAACCAGACCCATGCCCACCTCAAGTCACACCAGGAAGTTCTAAGAGATTGAAACGGCAGACTAAATAGTATTTTATTCAGTGAATATTAAAAAGAGTACCGAGTAGCTAGATTAAAGATTAGGTGAAGAGACGAGCCCATTCTCTTGCGGGCGGTGATACATATATATATCCTTCTTCTAATTAAGTAGGTTTGAAGTAGTCTGCATGCATGAATATCTACAAACAGAAAAAAACAATCCATGGAACCAATATTACAAGTGGAAGGAGCAGGGCTAACTGGGGGTTTGTTCCGTATATATATATATATATTAGAAGATGATTGAATTGAAGGCAGAGTAACTGAGGAAGATCAAGATGGCTCGTGAGGGAAACAAAAGTAGTGCTAGAGTGCTTATCATCGGTGGCACAGGCCATATGGGGCGGAGGATGGTGAGGGCGAGCCTGGCCATGGGACATCCCACGTACGTGCTGTTCAGGGATGAGAACCTTTATGACATAGAGAAGGTGGAGATGCTGCTTGAATTCAAGCGAGAGGGTGCAACCCTCTTGCCCGGGTCCTGGGACAACGCCGGAGGTCGCCTTACCGAAGCCGTAAAACAGGTCGACGTCGTGATATCGGCGGTCGCCGGGAACCATGTCAGGGATGCCATCTTGGACCAGTTGAAGCTGGTGGAGGTCATGAAAGAAGCCGGAAATATCAAGGTGCGTATATATATATATATATATATATATCTCCCTTGATTAATGCCTTTGCATGAAAATTAAACTATTTTTTTTCTAATTATTAACAATCCAGTGCTTTCCACAGACAAGTACAGGCAAACAATGATTTTTTAAGGGAGTGAAAAAACAGTACTATTTCTCACCCTGAAAATCATTGCTTATTTAAAAATTAAAAAATGGTGAAAATTACCATATTTACTCATAATTATACTTAAAGAATAGTTAGAACAGCTATATATATATATATATAAGAAGGGATTTATAGTTGAACCGGGCTAACCGGCCGGTTTAAATATTGCACGGTTCTTAGAGAAATTTGGTTCTCTAGTTTGCTCCGGTCCGGTTTTCACTTAAAACATAGGAATATTATAAAAAACCACAAAAATTTCAATAAAAAAGCAGTGTTTTCCTTTTTTTCTGAGAATATTGGGCACCAGATATTTCTTGATCATATAATTTGATCTAAAAAAGATTTGTTATAACGACGTGGGCAGCGGTTCATTCCTTCCGAGTTCGGAATGGACCCGGATCGGATGGCAAACTCGCTCCCACCCGGGAACCAACTCTTCAAGGACAAGTGCAAGGTCCGACGAGCGATCGAGGCCGCCGGCATTCCCCACACTTACGTCTCCGCAAACTGCTGCGCCGGATACTTCCTCGGTGGCCTTGGCCAGATCGGAGCTCTCCTCCCCTCGCCTCACCGATGTACACTCTACGGCGACGGAACCGTCAAAGGTAATTAATTAATTAGCCAAACTCAATATTATTCATTTCCCTTTTATCAATCCAAATCTAAAACAAAAAAATAAAACACAGTTGGTTTTTTTTGTTTTTTTTTAAATTTTATTTACGCTCTTGCATTCTGGAAAAAAATATTGAATTTGTTATTGGAGAATATATTTAAGTGGTTTATTTATTTGAACAGTTGTGTGCAATGACGAGAAAGATATTGCTACTTACGTTTTGAAGACAGTCGATGATCCACGCACCCTGAACAAGGCTATATTCATAAGGCCCCCGGCCAATGTACTTTCCCAGGGAGAAATTGTGAAAATCTGGGAAAAACTCATTGGGCACGAACTGCAGAAGACCTACGTGACTGCCGAAGCATGCTTCCAAAGCATGGAAGGTAATTAATTATGACATCTTGATTTTTTTTTTATTTTTTTTCTATGACTTTGCTTCAACCCGGTCCTTGGGTTAGACCAAAATAGGACATACTACCTGCCATTTGATGGCCGGTTCGGTTTTTAAAACACTGATTCGGGTTAATTAATTAATCATTTTAATTAATTCAGGAGTTTAAAGATTGAACTCTGAAAAATCTTAAAGGGTTCAATTTTCTTTCTTCAGGGAAGCCATTCGGGATACAGATGGCTATTATTCACAATTATCACATATACTACGAAGGGTGTCTGACCAACTTCGAACTGAGCGAGGACGAAGAAGCTTCAAAGCTGTACCCAGATGTGAAGTACACCACCGTCGAACAATACCTGAAGCGTTACGTTTAAATATTTCTTCCCTTTTAATTTTATATATATATATATATATATATATATATATAATTATATGTATACTTTTTTTTAAAGAATACTGAAATAGTTTAATTTCCTTCTCGGGCTTTCTGATAAACCCATGGTCCCATTGGGTGAAAAGCCCACATTGAAGCCCAAACAGAAGGGCCGGGCCCATGATCCTTATGCTTACCCACTTTCGCTTTCCGTTGGTTGTTTTATACGGAGAGGGAGCGAAACCGTGGGCTGTTGTCAGTCGGACATCCCAAGGGACACGCGTCGGTCCGGAACCCTGAGCCGCCAACATGCAAAGCCCTGCATGAGAACCCCACAGTGCACGTGCCTCCCCAACCTACGTACCTCTCCACGCGTCGTCCCCATCCCTTTTATATAACGCAAACCCCCCTTCCCCTTCCCTCCTCATCGATCGATCCATCTAAACCTTCTCCTCTCTCAGTCCTCTTTTCCGGGTTTTGAAATGGCGGAGCATCATCATCCTCAGCAGCAGCAGCCGCCGAAGTCGTACCAGGCGGTGAAGGCGGCGACGGCGGTGACTCTGGGGGGGTCCATGCTGGTGCTCTCGGGCCTGACCCTGGCGGGGACGGTGGTGGGGCTCACCCTGGTGACGCCTCTTCTGGTGATATTCAGTCCGGTGCTGGTCCCGGCGGCGATATCCGCGTTTCTGATCGGAGCCGGGTTTCTGTCCTCCGGCGGGTTCGGGGTGGCGGCGCTATCGGTTCTCTCCTGGATCTACAAGTACGTGACGGGAAAGCGGCCCGTGGGGGCCGACCAGCTGGAGCACGCCAGAATGACTCTCGCGAGCAAGGCCAAGGAGATCAGGGAGCGCGCCGAGCAGTACGGACAGCAGATGACCACCTAGGTCGAGAACGAATCGGACGGACTCCGCCCTCCTTGAATATTAGATTGTGCATGCATGCATTCCAGTCGTCGTCGTGTTTTTCTTTTCGTCCCTGTGCTTCTTCTTCGTCTCTCTGTTTTTCAGTCTCGTTTTTTTTTTTTTTTAATTTAAAAATTGCAGATGATCCATCGTGTGTATGGTGTTGATTTTGGGGTTTCGTTTCGAGTCTGTTAATTTGCAGTCGTGTTTGGGTAAATATGGCTGGGTCGCTTCTGCTGGAGATCGATCTGAGTTGATTGTAGTGAAGAACATTTTCGGATATATTGCCTTGATCTTCTCATAAAACATTGTTCGCCTCTCATTACTCTTCATAACCCATATAAAACTAAAGAGAAATTCTAACCGATTCAACGACATTGGCAGTACTATTTCGTGTCATATATATGGGATTTTTTTGCACTTTAATTAATTGCTAGAACAACAAAGGTGGCAAAATTTAATTTATTATCTATTATTTACTTTGAATATTAGGATATAGTTTATACGAGAGAAAAAAAGGCGACCAGGCCCATGAGCTTCTTTATTCCATTAGAGAATATCTAATATTTACTCCCAATATTATAATCACGGATTTTTTGCACCTAAATCACGGTTTAATAGGATGACATTGCATACCATTCTGATTGATCATCTTATCAATAATATATTTTATAACATTGCTTATTGCTCGTAACGATCAATTTTAATTAAAAAAATTAACATAGTTGTTACTTGTAAACTACAAATAAACTAATAACTAATAAATGTTTTATTTTATATAAAAAATAGAATTTAGTTTACTTTACGACGTCAAACAAAATTAATGTAAAATAAAGAAAGCCAATAGTAAGTTGTAACTCGAGAGTCAAAAGGATCCGAGTCCGACAACTCGAGCGATGAACCAGAACCGGGTCGTAAAGCGAACCGGGAAAGCTTGTATGCCACGCTTGGGGCCTTGGGCAGAAGCGGAGCTGGAGGAAGTTTTCAGTCTTTAGCTTGACGGTCGAACACCGAGCATTAGCTGAATACCGCTGCGAGACACCTGTGAACGTTCCTCTCTCTGATAACTGAGGCGTTGCGCTCTCTCTTCCATAGCAATGGCGACGGCAGATGAGAGCCCCTCCGCTAAGAGATGGCTTCCTTTGGAAGCTAATCCCGATGTCATGAACCAGGTTTTTGTCCTTCTTCCGTTGTCTGTGCATGCGTTTCAGTTTTATATGGGGTACCGGTATAGCTATCTGTTTATGCGAGTCCTAGTCGGAGATTCTGATGAGAGCTGGAGAATTCAATATGTTATCCCATATTTTAGCCGATATTGTTTTGATGTACTTGTTGCATGTCTTCTCCTCGATTTAAGAGTAAAGGACTGTCTTTTATTTCTATATTCTTTTTCTTGTGATGCAGTTTGTTTGGGGTCTGGGACTTCCCGTGGAAGAAGCAGAGTTCTACGATGTGTACGGTTTCGATGATGAGCTACTTGATATGGTTCCAAAACCAGTTCTTGCAGTTATTTTTTTATTTCCCATCACTGCCGAGGTAAGGAACATTGATGTTCCATGGCTATTTTTTATGTAGCTTTTGAGCCTTTCGTGACTGCAGGCATCTGAATCGAATTTAAGGCCCATTCATGCGGTCTGCGCATGTTTCATTGCCTGAAAGTTTTGTTCTTCTGTTGGATTGATTTTAGGAGTGTTTGGTTGGATAATGGAATTTTGAATCAGCAAGAAAGGGTTATCGATATCTTGTTAGTTATAAGACAGTTAAACACAGTCCTCTGTACCTACATGAAGCAAGATATTTTGGTAGCATGCATAGAATCCCTCTGTCTCTCTCCAATCCATTCCATGCGATATGTGTCTTATGAGGGATAACATGAAAGTTTTGCAGATCAACGATGGCTTGAAGTAATTAAAATAAACTTTTTTTTTTTTTTGAGAGAGATAGAGAGAGTGAGTTGTTGAAACAAAAATGGATCTGAGAGATATATTCTTTAGCTTCCTCATGTGTTTGTAAATGGTCCTGTATTTTCAGAGCTGCCAATTCATGTGATGGCTAAGCGTCTCTCACACTTAATTACTAGTAGTGTTAGTTTCGTTTTGGATTATGCTTGTACTATATATAGTGTCGTGACTTTCCAATTCTTTGCTTATTCTCAGACTGAAGCACAAAGGCTATTGGAGGAAGAGGTGGCACGTAGCAGTGAAAAAAAGGTTTGAAGGGTTATATTTATCTAGCCAATAGCTGCATGCATACATTTCTGTTAGTAATTCCAGTATCTCATTCTCTCCTCTGTTGTAATATCAAGGCATCCTAAGGTGTTGGTACATTTATTGGAGTGAATATTTTCCTAGTATATCGATTGATAAAAAGGTGGTTTTACTTTGCCTTTTATTTTAGAGAATTGTTGCTCAGTGTTTAAATTCCGGTAAAGGGATTCACAAAAGAAACTATTTGTTGCAGTGAACATATGTTAAGTTGATATCAAAAGAGCTGTTTTCATTTGTAAGTCGGTGCTATGGAATATATTCTGTGTTACTTGGCTAGTGATTTATGAAATCCTGCCAGTTTATTTACTCTTTCATCATTATTTTGAGAGTATAAATAGATTCCTTAGTTGTTATTTTTCAAATCATTAGTAAGTTGTTGGTTTCTGAGGATATGGCTGTTGGTCCCCTCTTTCCCAGGGTGTGGGAAATTAATTCAGGAGAAAATTTATACAAACCTTAAAACTTGTCACTGAAAGTGTTGCAGAAAGTGATGATGGATTGGCAATTATTCATAAATGTGGTTATATCTTTTGAATTGAGAATAAAAAAGGAGGAACAATTATATACTTTTCTTGATGATTTGTGCTGCTTTCATAGGTTTCTTTCATGCTTAATGGGCTTTTATCTTTTCTTTTTTTAGAGTTTTATGTGTACACTCCTTTCGGGGTATCTCCCCTTTTGTACCTGATGTTATTTGAACCATACACACCAAAATCACAGAATAGTGGTCTTAATGATGTTTATTGTGGACCAAATTAAAGTCCCATCTGGCCATTAGAAATGGTAGAAAATTGGGGAAGACAGAACTAGTATGTGGTGGTTAGAAACATGCAAGCAGGTTTGCGCAGGTGGACTTGTACTTTCAGTGCCTAAAAAGGCTTAAAACATGTAGCACATGGAGGTATGGCACTTAGGACTGTAAAACGGTACATATTCAGTACGGATAGGTTTATTCTGTATACTGTCCAACTGTTGTTCTATTTATTCCGTATACTGTTAACTTGATTAAGATTCTTTCCATTCTATATACCGATTGTCCGCCGTAAGCCGGGTAATCAGGCAAGTAAATGGATAAAATATATTTTAATTTAAAATAACATAAAGTATACCAAATTAATCTAAGAAATTTGAAAAAAAAAACTCTTTAATTGGATTTCTTCTAATTGTATTAAATTACTGATATACCCCTCTTATTCGGTAATCGGGTATGGAATAACACTTCCATATACCATTCCATTTGCTATTCGATAGACGGATAATTTATCTGATTAGCTGTTTATTAAATGGAATAAAAATTTTCATTCCATAAACCTTCCAATTACTAATTGGCAGAACATTATACGGGTAATCGAGTAAGATTGACACCTCTAATGGCACTTGTAGATTTTTTCAAACAGTAACATATATGGGACTGAATTTCCAGCTTGATAGCTGTAAGTGTGGCATAAAATAAGATGTGAGAAGATTCAAAGAACCCTTTGTATGCTTTCGTTGTGCATTGGTTACTTCAGAGAGTGCAGGTCCATGTGAGAGAGGAGGTTTTCTTATTGCATATGAGCATCATCTTATTGATTCTTGGATTTGAGGCAGTCCATCTTGTGTGACTTGAGCCTTTTATGTAAATTGTTTTCAATTTTGAGCCTGTTAGCATAGGCATCCTGATAAATTTACATTTTCTTCACCATTCAATGAAAACAATGAATGAATTTTGGCATATTTTGATTGTTCATTATTTGAGTTTATTCCAGCACCTTCATTTCTCCGCGTAAATGTAAATCTTTTCCCTCCCTCCCTTCCTCCCTCCCTCCCTCCCTCCCTCTCTCCCTCCCTCCCTCCCTCCCTCTCTCTCTCTCATGCACACAAGTGGGGAGAACTTTTGAAAATTTTTATTCAAAAAGCAAAAACTTATGCATCAAATAAAGAACTTATCTGTAATAATGAAAGACCCTGATAGGACATTAAATAGCAGGGCATGACTTTGTTTGGGGATCCTTAGATGGTTTTCTTGTTTTTTCTCCTAACCCTTAAAATGGAAAAGTTAGTTTAGTAGAAACTGGCAGTATACTTGGCATTTTCATATCACACAATTCTATTTGCATCTTAGATTCACTTATTGGCTGAATAAGACTGAGAAGGTGGTACTCCTCGTAAGTCTAGTTGAATTAATGATTATGTTCCTAGTGAATTTTTTAAACAGCTTTTAGCTTTAGCTGGATTTAATGTCTATCATTCTTTTTTGCATGTGCCTGTTGTTTCAAGAATTGATAGTCCTGAGATTCTTTGCTTGTAGGAATCGACTGAAAAAGTATATTTCATGAAACAAACTGTTGGAAATGCATGTGGTACTGTTGGAATTCTTCATGCTATTGGCAATGTATCATCACAGATCAAGCTTAGTAAGTCTCCTTCTCTTTTGTGCTCTTCCTAATAAGTTCACTTCCTTAGTGGAACATTTCGTCCCCTTAAATCATGGATTTGTAGAGTTGTTGACAAACTTAAGACATGTAAAGTTAACTTTTTTGCAAAATCTCACCTAAAAAAGGATGGTTCTTGGTGAACCTGCTGTGCTTGTTGCACAAGTAAGGAACTTCAAGATCTGCTGTGTGGTCACAGAGATTGTTTAGTAATATGTGAGCATACTTATATACTAACACTTTAAAGATACAAAATTATGCATGCTGCTAGGAAAAATTTAATGTTGAACAGGAAATTTTGAAGCATTTAACACTCAAGTCAATTCCTTTCTACGTTGGGTAAAATATTGGGTGCTTCTTGTTGAGAAGATCTGCTATTTAATGCAATTTTAGAACTTCCATGTGAGAGTTTGATTTATGGTGGGAAGCTAACCTCTTATCATGACTATGAAGGGCTGAATGTGCATGTTTTCTAGATCCATGATTATATGAAAGCCAATAAATTAGGCTAGTGATAGTCATATTTAAACGTTGTGTTCTGCTTAACTCTAACACTTAGATATTGCAAGATTTAGGATTAGTCACACTTTTTTGTCTTATCTGTAGTTAATTTGTATGAGAGGCACGGGACATGTTTGTTTCACATAATTTAGGATATGAATGCTATCATATAGTTTCTCTTGTTTAGCGATTGTTTGCACAAGAGTGACAGACCTGCCAGGATCTCCATTACTTTGTTCTGCTAGATGTTAAAATAGATAAACCTTTTATTCTTCAGGATCTATATGGAACCTAAGAGAAAATGTGCTCTATATCGAAATGTTGTGTTTTATTGGTGATGAAATGTTTGGGCTTTGATTGACACCCATTATACTGCCCCAAGTTAATCTCTTTGTGTAATTATATAAGTTGAGATTTTTACACCATACAATTGCTAATTACCCTCTTTGTGCATGTTCTTATCTCCAGATGATGGTTCCTTTCTGGATAGATTCTTCAAATCAACATCTGAGATGGATCCCATGGAGGTTGTACTTCCGGTCTAGTGTTTTTCTGTAATTTAGTTTAAATTTTATTTCATCCATGAGTTCAGGAGAATGATTTCTATTTTGATCATTCTATATGTAGCGGGCAGTTTATCTTGAAAAAGATAGAGAATTAGAAGTTGCACATTCTGTAGCAGCAACCGGTGGTGATACTGAGGTAAGTATTTGTGCTTTACATTTATTCCTCAATCAATAAATGTAGAAGGTTTAACAGTTCTGTTGCTTTCTACTATATTGAGTCACAAACCAACTCTTTGTTTGATATTAGAAGGCCATAGTAGTGAAATGAATTTCTTATATGTACCCTTGATGATCTCTTTTTGAACCATTGAACCTTGTCATTTTTCTTAACTAAATAAATTTTCTTGAGAACTTACCGAGGTATACGGCTACATTATATTTGCATGGGCCTTTTCTAAACCTGCAAAAGTGGTGCCTTCCCTTAACCTGCAAATGGTATACCTTTCTAGACTTTGAAAAATAGTTGTCCACTGGACTTATTTGTACGATGACTTGCTCTAAATAGGTCGATGTCTCTAAAAATTCATGTTGTTGGCATATATGTAGTCAATGTAAGCTTTTCTTTACCACTTTTATAGGGGCTGTAAAGTTGAGTTCAAATTACTTGTGTAGACTTCTTCGGTTGTCACATTCTTTAGAAAGTGGTGAGCATAACAGTTGGTGGAATTCTGGCAATAAAGTCGATTGAGAAAGATACAGATGGGTGGTCTAAGTGGCTGAATGATACAGATTGTGAAAGATACAGATGGGTGGTCGATTGCTTTGTCTTTAATGAGACAAGTCTCCTCTGATTCAGTCTCGGGCCTAGTCATGTTGACTTGAACTGCCATGGCCAAATCTAGTTGGTTTTTAAAGAGGCCATGTCAGGCCCGATAAGCATCAGCAAACCGTGGTGTAAACATGCAACAATGCTTATTACCAAGTTTAATTTGATGCTTATAATCGATTGGAAATATCTCCTCATTGCCTTCTCCACTATGTTGTTTCTTCTCTGACAGGCTCCAGCTCAAGTAGACACTCATTTTATTTGCTTCTCATGTGTAGATGGTAAGCAGTAGTGTATTCTTCAGCTTTCATGTTGAACATTTTGTCAAAGAAAAGAAAAGGTGTCATGTCACTAACCATCTTGCTAACGTCTCTGCAGGGAACTTGTGTGAGCTCGATGGGAGAAAGTCACGGCCAGTGCTGCACGGTCCCTCCTCTCCCGATACCCTGTTGCAGGTCACTGGACTAACTTTTTTGTTCTATACCTTCTTTCTCACTGATTGAAACAAAATGGAAACAGAAGTGGAAGAGAAGCCTTAAACAATTTGTTAATGTTTGTTTTCTGCCGTCCTGCTGGCACAGGATGCTTCCAAAGTCATACAACAGATGATTCAAAGAAGTCCAAACTCGCTCAACTTCAACGTTATTGCGCTTTCCAGGAAAGGGGTAGGATTAACTTGATCCAATGGAAATAAGGCTGTACAAGTTCAGACAGTGTAGCCTCTTTACTCAAATTTTCTAACCCCCTTGTCATGTATTAAAACCATCTAAAACCTGTATGTAAGTATGTTATTGGGTTCTGCAACTCCTAGAACGTAGAAAGCATAATTCACCAGAGGACATTGTTACCGCATTCAAAATCACTGAAGATGGAGAGGAATACGAACCCACTGCCTCAATCTGTCCTTTTAGAGTTTGTGGCATGTGGAGTTAATGTTTTCAAAATCGAACCCATCAAATTGGAAGTGGTACCGATCTTGGTTAACCTGGTTTTGAAATCGAATTGTGTTAGTATCTTAATCCTCAGTTATATCAGTCTATTTATGATTTAAGCATTCGTAAGTGATTTTATTAGTTAGGAAAATGCTTCTGTTTAGCCGATTTTGGTCCAGTTTCAGTAACTGGTTTGTTAATAAGGCAGACACTCCCAGAAACAAAACCATAAGAAGCACAATGCTCTTCGACTCTGTCCGAAAGAATGGTGTGAATGTTTAGCGTTTATAAATTCCAACAAAGATGCTTAAATAGACTCTTTAATGGAGGACTTTCGGGCTGGATTCTTTGGAAGAGTTTCAATTGGGAGGTCTTTCAAAGTTTTAATCAAACATGTCTCTATTTAAACTTTAAAGAGTTATTTTTCTTTTTTTCTATAAAAAAAGAGCTTTCATGCCAAAAAAGCATAATAAAGCAGACTTGCAAGGGGGGGTAATGCAGGACACATCTGATTCTAAGACCCATTTTTTTCAATGTTTTGGAACTTGTTAATTAATGTAAGAGCAAAATACAATAATATTTTTTTCATATTTTGTAAATAAAAGATACTCAACAAATTGCTTCCGTAGCATAGTGGTAGTGCGTTCGCTTCGTAAGCGAAAGGTCGCGAGTTCGATCCTCGCCGGGAGCTTTTGATTTTTATTTGTATTCTCTCCCCGATTTACAATTAACAATCAAGCGTTCATACAAATTCTTTTTGCTAATTATATTTCTTCTTCTTCCTCACCTGGTATCCTGTGTTTTTTCCTCCCGGTCCTTTCTTCAGTTCCATCTTTCCCGTTTCTAGCTTTCTTACCCGACCCCATTCCTTTCTACCAAAACGAAAACCTCAAATTTTTCTTTCCAAAAAGCCAATCCCACAAAAGCACGGATCCGATTTTTACTCAGAAGTTGCAACCGGCAACACCTTGCAAAACACATCTAAACTCTTAACAGGAAAAGAAGCTTTTCTGGGCGACAGCAACGCCGCCCAGAGACTGGAATACCTTCCCAGCAAAGACGGTCAAACCCAGAAAAACTAAAGTCTGTCTAGTTCCTTTTCAATCACAACTAATAATATGCTAATGTAAAGTGCTTCTCTAGTGGATGAGAATGGGGTCGAGCTTTGAATCCAAATTTGTCTTCTTCGGTTCTTCTTCTTCCACCCCCACTTGTGGCCTTCTGAGTTCACCCTTTGCAGCAATGAGAAGTGGACCAGAATGCTTCTCGCTTCTTTCCGCTTTCATAAGAACTCCCCAGTCAGTTCCCTTCCAGTTCTTAGGATTTTAATACTCCCTACCCATAATTGCATACACTTTTTCCTACTCTGTAATCTCTAACTTCTTCTCGAGATTTCACAGACGAACTGTCGATGATTTTGAGTTTCAATTCTTTCGGCACAGTCACCCACTGAAACCGGGTGAAAACGCCCAAGAATGACGAACCCATTGCGTGTGCCCGAGCGCATCTGGGGAAGAACCCATGGGAGTTCAGACTTCGGAGACTGAGAAAAGCATAATCAAATATAATACAAGCATAATCAAATATAATACAAGCATTAAGAGGGGAACGGATTAAAGAAACCCCGCCCCTGCTGAAAGCAAACGATAGCTCATAATCAGAGCGTCCACACCGGCGAACCCTTTTAGAGACAAAAGCAGCGAAGAAGGGAATCACGAACGAAAGTGGGGGCCGCTCCGGCCGACCCTTTTCCTAATTCCAACACCGGAATTCCTCAAAAAGCGTTCCCGAACCCCGCTTCTTTTTGAAAGGAGAAAAGAAGAGGAAGAAGAACCGAAGAAGAAGAAGCCCACAAAATTCAAAGAAAAAAAGAAAAGGGAGGGAGGAGAGAAATCAGAATTCAGAAAAGCGAGGCGCCGAGGGAGGGAGGGTGTTGAATCTTTGATTACTCGATTGCGCTGCGCGCCAGATCCGTGGCTAATCATTTTATCACGATGCGGCCAATCAGATCGGCATTCATTCGACGTATTTCGCGCCAACCGACCATTTCCCGGCAGATCTACGGGGTATCAAATAACATATAAGAGCAACCTAATATAATATGTTTAAGGAATTATGAAAATCGTTCCTCTTATGCCTTTGGACCATGATTCATAACTCAGCGAGTCGACTCACCATAAAAACCAGTCTTTTTTATTTAATTTTAGAAAAATGATAACTCATATACCCATTGTTAGGTTATAGCTTTAAATTTAATATAATAGGGTTATGATACGTATTTTCGTCATAATAAGGATAATTCATCATTTTATAACATAAAAATCTACGATCCATTGTCTTGTCAATAAGTACCTTCTACCCACAAGTCAATACAAAATAAACATGAAAAAATAAGACCACGTGAAATGGGTAATTGTCTAAATGACATGACATAACATGCTGCACATGCTTAGTGACACTTTGATAGTGATGCTTATATTACGTGTCTTACCTCGGATATGGATAAAGCCTAGAGCAGAGAGCGAGGGGCTACCATTTTTGCGAATTTGAAGTATATGAAACCTATATCAACAACTTAATATGGTAATGGATGCAACATGGATGATTTTTTAGCTTTTGCGGCATATAAAACGATGTAACACATATATACGAGATAAAACCATGGGATGACTGCATCTGGTTTTTTGCCAAGTCATAAGGTAGATAATATTATCTTAGACTATAAGAACATTTAAGATGAATATTAAAATAAGAGGTAGGTTCACAAAGTGAAATGAATTAAATGTATGTTTATCATTTGTTGTGGTTTATACTTTATTACTACTTCATAAAACATTAAATAATATACTAAATTAAACTAATACATTTGAGTTCATCAAATTAGTACGATGGTTTTTATGTCTATATTTGCATAAGACATTCATTTTTAACCTCATATGTGTTTTAAAAACTAAACCGCCCGGTTCGACCTGGTTGACTGGAATCGGAGGCTAGTCCGGTTCTTGACTCGGTCCGATTCACTATTTTGGTGGCTGATAATATATAACTCATTTTAGTAAAATTTTAAATTTGAGAATAAAGAAAAGAAAAAATTGGTGGATGGCGACATGATGTGGGTGGGGACCCTTGTCTAGGGTACTCCACTCATGTGTAGCGTTTAAAGAAGGAGTGGGCGACGTGGGAGGGCAGGAAGAGCAGCGGCGCAGCCTGGTTGGCTCCACCGTTCGCGCAGTGTGGGTTTGTCGGTCAGGAGAGAGACGCGGACCAGAGTCCGGCGGTGACGTCTCTGTCGTCCTCTCGACGGCGACAGTGCCGGGGCAAGCATCTCCCACAGCTCCCATCACTCGTGCGCTGCGGGGCCCTCCTTCACTTCCTTCTCTTCCTTCTCTTCCTTCTCTCCCTCGCTCGCTCCGAGACGACGACGAAGGCGCCGTTGTTATCCTGTCCGCCTGGAATTTAATGGCGCTTTGGCCTCATCTCCAGTACTACTTATGAACGACGACAACGGACAATGTTATCTTCTTCCGAGTATCACACGATGAAAGGAACAGAGGATATATGGGGCCTCCGGGCTTGCCTCCCCGCTTTTGCTACCTTTTGAAGTGGGTACATACACATTACTTTAATGGCTGTCCCTACTCGCTTCCCATGTTCTCTCTTCTCCCCTAAAGAAAAGACGAAATGTGATTGTACCTATGAAAATTAGCATCGATGGGTTCTGCAGAATGACGAGATTGGAGGGATAAATGAACTGTTCTTGATATTTTGGGTATGTTTCGGAACGTACCAGTAAATTGAAGTGGTTACGATTTTTCGAGCGAGATCTAAGTCCGTTAGGGGGTACTGTTCGGTCTCGGTCGGCACCCATTTTTATTTTACTACGATCGATCGATCTCTCCTCGGGTTTTACGGACAGAGACGAGGGATGATGCATCGGATTTTGCAGCAGTCGCCGTCTCTGCAGCGTTGGGCTGTGCCTGTGTCGACAGAGGAATGTTACCATTAATAACACACAACAACCTCCAGCAGCTGCAGCCTCGCAAGCAGGCTTTCTTTCCCCTCTTTCTTTCTACCCCTTCCCCCCCTCGGGACCATCGCCCATTCTCTCAACTGCTTCGTTCCGAGCAGGCCTTCTCTCCTCCTCTCCTGCTCTAGTCATGTTCCTCTCGCCCCCGTCGCTCTCCCACGACTGAAAAAAAATTACAAAGCCCCGGCTCTCTCTTTCCCCCAAAACGAATAAATCACCAACCAAACACAAACCCAAATTCGAGAAAAGCTACCCTTCCTTTCGTTCGACGGATGAATTCTCGATCGTCCGCTACATAGAATCCAAAATCGCGGGAAGAGAGAAAAATCCCATGTTTCGGATCCTGTCCTGTTCCTCCTCTGAAAAAATTCTGAACAAAAAAGAAGAAAGAGAAGAAAGAAAGAAAACAATATCGGTGAGTGCGATTTGACGGACCGGTACCAGAAGCACGCGCACTCATTCGAGCAGACGTAAGACGACCTCATTGTCCTCCTCGACTTTTCTCGACTTCTTCTTCTTCCTCCCACTTCCCTTAATCTTCTTACCGTTACGCAGCTTACGCTTTCGCCCGAGTTGCCTCTTCTGTTCGTATTCTGATTTCTGCGAATCGTCTGAATCCCCCTCCCGTACCGGCCTTTTACCCGATAAACGACACGGATCTCCCGATACGGTTCGGCTCGGTTCCCTCAGAGTCAGAGATTCCTCTCCCCTCTGCTCAAGGAAAGCTGATCTATCAACTCATCGGATTCGACTTGTCTCCACTCTGCACTCTGCACCACCGCCACAGTGAAGCATGAAACATGAAACCCAAATCATTTATTTTTTATTTTTTTAAACGAAGACAATAAGTCGAACGTGGGACCCAATTGTTGTCCGAGATGACGACACGTGGATGTCGAAGTGGGTCCCTCTTATCTCTTCCTCCTCCTCGCATTCATGAGTTTAATTTTATATCTTGATTAGTATAAAACATAGGAAAGGATTATTTTATTGGTGCTGGAGGGCTTTTGTGGTTGGTGTAAGGAAATGCCATGTTTGTGCTCAAGTCCAATTTGGCACTTAATAGCTTGCCATTTATTTATTTATATATTTATTGATTTTTATGAAAGGTTACATGAAACTTGTGCCATGGCTAAACCACCCCGCTTTCTTCAATCCAACCACAAAAATATCCTCCTCTAATTCTCACTCTTAACTATAGATTTTGATAATTAACTACTTTGATTATCTTTAGCACAAATATTTGATTTTATATATGGAATTTGGTTCAATTGTAGCATGGTGCATCCTATACATTAATGAGCACGCGAAAGTCTCGCATTCATTTAAGTCGAGTTATGTTAACCTCATTCCTTTCTTAATAGTTCCAAGTCCCAAATGGTGAGTTATCGATCAATTACATTAATTACGACTTAGGTAATTTGTTACGGGTTTTGAAGAAATTAGGTCTTCTTGGTTTTGACTCAAAGACGTCGAACCGTGGTCTAAAATACCAAGTAATACAAGATAATGTGCTTGAAACTTTTGGCATATGGATTAGGAATATGAGATTGGAGTACTAGCTTTACTTTTAATATAATAACATAAAATTCAGATATTATAATTTCCATTTTTATTTTTTAATACATAATTTTAATCTCTCAATATTTTTTTTTTATGGGACAGCTTGTTTTTTTTGAGAGATGCGAGTCATGTGACATGATGAATTTAGTTAAATTAATATATTTGGCACTAGTTTGGGAGGTTTTAAAGTTAATGTAGGGGCAGTTTAGTAATATCGAGTGGCCATAACAGGGGAGTGTGACAGAAAATTAAGAAGGCAGGGTAATGAAGTCCACAATAATAATTTCATAAGGAGGAGAAGTCTTTGATCAACGATATAAAATCCAAAAGCGATTGGGAAGTGTATGTGATGATACGAGCCTTGGAAAAGATGTGTAGCGCAGCGGGGGGGCCAGGGTGGGGTCCATGCAGCCCAAAGGCGTTCTAACTGGTGGGGGCCCACGGCCAGTGAAAGCGCCTTGCTTTCTCGGCGTCTGCATAAGTACTGAAAAAGCAAAAGCGGAAAGTAGCAGCTTCAGGCCTCCAGCTCTCTCTCCGCCACTTGCCTTCGCTGCAATTTCCGTTCTCGCTCTTTGTTTTTTGTGCGGAGACCAACCGGCGAAGACGGAGGGAAGTGGAGCGACTGAAGCTCGAGTTCGCAACCCTAGCATTGTACTTGTTGGAGGAAGAAAGTAAAAGAGGAGGGAGGCGGAGTTTGGTGCGTGTGTTTGAAATCTGATACTTCCGGTTGTTATTATTTTATTTTTTTCTTTTTCTTCAAATGTTTCTTATGTTGTGCTTTACTCTGTTGAGGGACTACTCCAGGGATCTCAGTTTGTTCATGTTGCTTGTGATTTATTATTATTATTATTATTATTATTTTTATTTTTATTTTTATTTTTATTTCTGTTGTTTGTTTTATTTTTTGGCGGGGATGTGAAAGCTGAGTGAAGAAGCGTGCAACGGAAGAATGTGGAGGAGTTTCCGGGGTCGGGTTTTTAACTTTCCTGGGTTTCGTTTTTTTCGCTTCCGGCGGAGTTGGGTTTCGCGCGTTAGTCTTTTGGTTCTGAGTACGTGACGAGTTAGTTTTGTCATTTTTCAAGTGGCTTTTGTTTTCTGATCCTTGATCTAACTATCTTCTTGGGACTTTTAGTCGGGTTTTGGGTACTCGTTGTTTTGTGAACTGGAGTTTTGAAGTATGGTGACGGTATCCTTTTGTCTTTGCAAAATGGGTTGTTCGGATGAGCTCTTTGAAAATGGTATTCCACTATTGGAACTTGAATCGAGATTTACTGGTGGTTTTGGAGGCCATTGATGTTTGATTTTCATTAAGTGTGTCCAACTGTCATCCCAGAGAAACCATTTTTGTTGTTTGACTGCTTATAACTTAATTGATCTTAATTATAGTGGTGATTAGTAAATCATTTCTAATGATAAACCTCTTTCTACGTTGGCAGGCTTTGATTATGGTGGAGTGTCCGGTCACTTGAGTCGGAATCGCGACTTGCAGTATAAAGGGCTTTCTGGAGAAATGATTTGAACTAACACCTAATGTGTTGCAACAGAAGCCCCTCCTGGTATCTCTGACCTAAATGGGTCAAAGGAGCAGCGGTCTGGTGTTAACATCTTAACCCGAATAGATATCTCAAATAAAAGTATAGAGTTCTGCTATCAAGAAAGATACATTCCGTGTGATGGTAATCATTTGTACGAAATGGAGAAGATTCCGGAATCTAAAATAATCCCTGCATCAGGCGAGCTTACCAAGGGGGGTCCTGGAGCAAGCTTACCACCCAGTCTGCGGACGGAGAAGGAGCTTCCCTCAAATGGGAAGGTGGATCAAGCTTCAGATGCACCTTTTCCAGTAAACACGTTGAAAGGAAAAAACTCCTTTGAGGAATCAGAAGAGCTTGTACTGGATGCTCCTTCATTTAAAGGGAGTGATTCCTTTGACGAAAGTGGGCCGAGTTCATTTTGTGGGGCTAGTCATCCTCCAGAACCGGTTGATACTGATCTGATGAGAACAGTATATGTTGCAATTGATCAAAGCAAGCCAGAGACAGGATCTTTGGTGAAGAGTTTGTCTATGAAAGGTCCTTTTCTAGAAGATCTTGCAATTCGGTTACCGAGCATGAAACCTGGTCCAGCTGTTCTTTCCCCACCAGAAAGCTTGGTTGAGGAGCCTAATGAATTGGAACCAACTTCTTCTCCTTTTTTAGTTCCTCGTGCCTCACAGACCACAGAAAACTCATTTTTGCCTCCAGATTCTGAAGAGAAGGAATGTGTATGGGATGCATCCTTGCCTCCTAGTGGTAATGTGAGTCCTCTTAGCAGTATAGATAGCACTGGTGTTGTCACAGCTATGAGCATTGTGAATAGCTGCACAAGTACTTATAGAAGTGATGGGATTACTAGTGATGGGATGCTTAGTGTGGAAAGAAACTGTGAAAGTACCAAAGGTAGTGTTAGAGGTGATTCACTTGAAAGTGCAAAGACTAGTATGAGCAGGGCAAGTGATAGTAGTGGCCTAAGTGATGACAGTAATTGGAGTAACATTACTGGGAGTGCCAACAAGCCTCACAAAGGAAATGATCCTAGATGGAAAGCTATTCTTGCTGTTAGGTCAAGGGATGGCATCTTGGGCATGAGCCACTTCAGATTGCTGAAACGCCTTGGCTGTGGTGATATAGGCAGTGTATATCTTTCAGAGTTAAGTGGTACCAGATGTTACTTTGCAATGAAAGTGATGGACAAGGCATCTCTTGCTAGTCGGAAGAAATTGACCCGGGCTCAGACAGAGAGGGAGATACTACAACTGCTCGATCATCCGTTTCTACCTACTTTGTACACTCATTTTGAAACTGACAGGTTCTCGTGTTTGGTTATGGAGTTTTGTCCTGGAGGGGATCTCCATAGTCTGAGGCAACGGCAGCCAGGGAAACACTTCTCTGAATATGCTGCAAGGTGTGTTTTATTCTGGGCAATTTTCTACCTGCTGTTAACTTGTTCCTGCCATATTTACGTGACTTTATTTCTTGTGAAAATGTATAGAACTGTTCTAATTTGTTCAAGAGATAGGATAGTCGTCACATGTAACTTTTTTGTAGATATTTTCATTGATAATCTTTCTGGAAAACTTTCTTTTCTTTTTTTCTCTACCCTGTAGTTGGTGATCAGGCATTTCCTTCAAACAGTTGAGCTATTTTCTGTTGTATTATCGATAGAAATAAACATGCTCTTAGACGGACTCCGTCTGAAGGATCTGCAGAATCATTCATGGAGGCAATTTCCCTATGAGATCAGTCTATAATATAAAAGAAATGGGGTCTGGCTTCATACCGATGCTAGAATACGTAATAAGCAGGATAAGTGTAGACATAAGCTTAAAGTCTTTACAATGTTGTTACAAATGATTGTCGCAAATCCAATAAGTGCCTTGGGGGCAAATATTGGATGCTGATTGTCTGTTGTTAGAGTACACTTGATTAGCATTGATTTCATAAATGCATCACAAGTGGGGTTTCCGAGGTGGATTCTTTTAGGATACTAAACAAGTTGTCAAGACCAGCATTTTGCTGACCATACTAACCACATAACTTTTAAGAAGGCGCACACTCAAATCTGGGAATCAACTCTTAGAGGCCATCTTTGGATGTCTTGAATAAACCCATGCATGGAATCCAGACATTTTGCTGACCATAAAATTGTTATAAAATGACCTAAAGAGCATCATCATAAGTTATCATGAAGTTTGTTATGGTTAGTGAGATCCTTTACAGAAATCCCCATGGCACAAATATGTTGGCATCCTCAACAATAGTGGGATTATTGAGCTCATGAGGACTGAGGGTTGAGAACTGCTTCTGCCCTACTAACAGAAATCCATGTTTTTACTCCAACTACTAAGGAGAAACCAATGAAGTCTAATTGCACTTCTTCCTAAAAAAAAAGTCTAATTGCTGTAGTTTTCTCGAGGAGTGAATTCATTATCAGAAGGGAAGGGGCTTAAGTTATGGTTTAGTGATTGACATGGATATAAGATGGATATTCCTCAAAGAAAATAGATTGTTGTTTGTTTGCCTTTATCCAATTGCCTGCTTGTAGAAATGGCTGGAGTTGCATCCTGTTTATAGCTACAACCTAGGACTTTGTGTTTCTTGCATATATTGTTTATTGGTTTTACTTTTTGTCGATCTACAGCATTGAGTTGGTTAGTGGGTTTACTTTTTGTCTATCTAGAGCATTGAGTTTGGTTACTTGGTTGTTCTTTTTTGTTGATTTACAGAATTGAGGTTGATGAGTGGTTGTGCTTTTTAAAACAGTGACTCTTAGAAGTTCAGGTAGAATTGGCCATATAGAGATGCATTTCAGTGTCTGGGAAAGAACATTTATATACCTATGAATAGATAAACCATTTACTTGTTGACCACTGTTGTACATAAAATAAGCAAGGTCTTGCAAATGTCTTGTCAATCACTTAGTTCCAGAGTCTCTTATGCTCACTTCGTGTTATAAAAGCTTTTATGAACAAGCCCAATAAAATAATTAATCACTTTTTATGAACTCAAGTTGAACAGAGTTTGACTCTCTTTCCCCTGAGACAGGTTTTATGCAGCAGAGGTGCTATTGGCTCTTGAATATCTCCACATGCTTGGTGTAGTTTACCGGGACTTGAAACCAGAAAATGTTCTAGTCCGTGATGATGGCCACATAATGCTTTCTGATTTTGATCTCTCTCTGAGATGTGCTGTTTCCCCTACACTGATAAAGACCTCCTCCTTTGAGTCTGACCCCTCCAAACGAGGTGGAGGTACATTCTGTGTACAGCCTGCTTGCATTGAGCCTTCTTCTGTGTGTATACAGCCTGCGTGCTTCATGCCACGGATATTCCCCCAGAAGAACAAGAAAAAGAACCGAAAACCACGTGCCGAGCTAGGTCAGGTAGTGAATTCAACACTGCCGGAACTCGTGGCAGAACCCACCCAAGCCAGGTCCATGTCCTTTGTGGGCACTCACGAGTACTTGGCACCAGAGATCATTAAAGGCGAAGGTCATGGGAGTGCAGTCGACTGGTGGACCTTTGGGATTTTCTTACATGAACTCCTGTATGGCAAAACACCATTCAAGGGATCCGGCAACCGTGCAACTCTGTTCAATGTGGTGGGTCAGCAGCTTAGGTTTCCCGATTCTCCGGCGACAAGTTATTCCAGCAGGGACTTGATTCGAGGTTTGTTGGTGAAAGAGCCTCAGCATCGCCTTGGAGTAAAGAGGGGAGCCACCGAGATAAAACAGCATCCGTTCTTTGAAGGGGTGAACTGGGCACTAATAAGATGCAGCACACCACCGGAGGTGCCAAGACCAGTTGAAACTGAACTGCCACTAAAATTTGGTTCAGCAGAGGGATTAGGACCAGTTGGTGTTGGAAGTAGCAGCAAGAGGATGGTTGGAGCAGATATGAAGTCTGGTGGTAAATATCTGGACTTTGAATTCTTCTAGTTTTAGGACTAGAATGCATTCTCTCAATTGTTGTACTAGTATGTGATTAATCCACAATTATGGCATTTCACATCCTGGTTTACTCTAATGGGGCAATAGTAACCATCTTATAGATAATTTCTTAGCAGGAATCAAGAGTTCATTTTGGATTAGGCATTTGATGGAGAGTCGTGTATTTTGTGCTGCCAAAGATTCCTGACAATAACCCTTTTTTAGATTGGGTTTCAAAGGTCCATAACATTAAAACTCTTTTGCCTCTTCTGTAAGCATAAGTTTCTGTTTCCGAGTCATTTTTGGTTCTTACCACCAGATGCAAAAGAAATTCTGGAAAAGGAATAATTAGCATATCCCAGTTAAGGAAATGATGCTGTGAAGAATATTAAAACAGGAGTTTGACAAGTACCAGACTAGTGCTTCAGCGGTTAGCCAGTAAAGGAAGATTTTCAAGCGGGCGGCAGTCACAACAAGAGTAACAGAAGCATAAGAAACAAATCGGACTGGTTCGAAGGGACCTCAACATCCCTCGTCGAGCACAACATCTTATGATTTTCTTTTCATAAAGCCAAATCTATTCTTCACCACTCATACATGCCCGCACTTAAAATTTCTTCTGATAAAATACAAACGGGACGAAATACGCTGAGGCGCAAATTGCACTGTGCAAGGTGAATGAAATAGCTAATAGGGGCCTCCACTCGCCACCGCGCACTTGCAGTGGCGTTATCATACAAAGTTTGGAGCGCACTACACGGAGCGGAAGCTAAGCTTGCAGTAACGCCAAGGAAGACAAAACAAAACATTCCCCCGTTGTTTCTACTTTCTAGCGGCGGGGAATGATTTGAGAGATTGATTTGACACAACTGCAAATCGACAAAACAGAACTCGGCCTCCCCCCTCCAGCGACCGCCAGTCGCTCGTCTTCCTTTCGCGTTCGCGAACATGATTCGCTACGCCTCCCGGGAGGAAACTCCATGCCCATGCCCTCCTCGTGGAATTCAGAGTTGTAGAGAGATATTTAAACATGTGCATAAGGTGAAGAAGACAAGTTTCTCAGAGCGGAGACATTCCCTTTTCTCGCGATGCAGAGCGCAGGCCTATGGGATGCCGCCGATCTCAGACTGCGGTGGAAGAAACTGAACAAGTACTGAAAAAACTGTTCGGTCGATCCTGCTCGCCTCGTGTTAGGTAGATAATTGAGTTGACGAACTCTGCAAAGTCAGCGAGAGCAGCTCTTTTGCCTACCTGTACTAACTCTTACTGCGGGCACAAATTTTCCTGTGGGTATTTTCCACTACAATTCCCCACCGCCCAAGACGAGTTTCATGGCTTTAAATGGCCACCAGCGAGAGGGTTGCATATCTATCGAGCAATATTACAAACACCTGTAGTGCGTTGATCATCTCTCCACTAATTTTTGTCTTTGTTCGTGTAAGAGTACTACTCCAGCTGAGAGTAGGAAGAATACAGATGGCTAAATTAGAAGGGTCCTTTGAGCTGTCCAAACTGGCTTTGGCCGACGGCCACTCAGAGAATTCCCCGTATTTCGATGGCTGGAAGGCGTACGATCTCAACCCATATCACCCACTTCTCAATCCTTGCGGAATTATGCAGATGGGCTTGGCAGAAAATCAGGTACTTTCTCTGAAATCTTCTTCAAGCTCGCGCCACGGGCAGATTAGTAAAGATATTGTTGATCATCATGGGTGTCGTTAATTTGCAGCTGGGTACTGCATTGGTGGATGAGTGGGTCGAAAAACACACTCGATTTCTTGCATGGAAGGACACGCTCACAAGCTTCAAGGAGACTGCTCTATATCAAGATTATCATGGTTTTGACAGTTTCAGAAAGGCATTGGCACGTTTCATGGAGGAAGTGAGAGATGGGAGAGCGAAGATCGATCCAGACGGACTCGTTCTCACGGCCGGAGCAACTGCAGCCAACGAGATTCTCACATTCTGCATTGCCAATCCTGGAGAGACCCTGCTTGTTCCCACACCTTACTATGCAGGGTACGTGTAATTAATAACATCCGTAACTTAAAATCGGCATTAATTGATTGATCAGCTGAATTAGAACTAGTTCTCCCTTCTCTCTTCTTTTTTTGAAATGGAATATTTCATTCCTTCTCTCTCCTTGAATCGAGCAATTCTGTTTTTCTTCAGGTTTGACAGAGACTTGAGGTGGCGAACAGGGGTAGAGATAGAACCAGTAGAATGCAGCAGCGACGAAAGCTTCCAGATAACTCTTCCAGCTTTAGAGAGAGCATACCGGACGGCATTGAAGAAGGGAAAGACCGTGAAAGCCGTTTTCATCACGAACCCCTCCAATCCTCTGGGCCTCACCATTTCACCTCACACGCTGTACCAAGTTCTGGACTTCGCCAGAGAGAAATCCATCCATGTAATAGCCGATGAGGTCTATGCAGGGACTGTGTTCTCTTCCCCACCCTTCACTAGCATTCTAGAACTGATCCAATCTTCAAACAAATACGGCCCGGAAACTGTACACATCGTGTATAGCCTCTCCAAGGATCTGGGTCTCCCTGGATTTCGGGTTGGTGCTCTGTACTCGAGTAACCAAACGGTAAGAACTGCAGCGAGGAGGATGTCGAGCTTCTCCTTGGTATCATCGCAGACACAGGCGCTTTTGACTTCCCTGCTTTTAGATTCTGGTTTCACCCAAAATTACCTGTTGAGAGTCAGAAAGGAACTGAGGAGAAGACACGGGGATTTCCTCAAGGGGCTCAGAGAAGTGGGGGTGGATTGTGTGGAAGGGAACTCTGGCCTCTTTTGCTGGGTCAATCTCGGAAAGTTATTACGGATTGATGATTGGGAAGGAGAGCTTCAGCTCTGGAGGGTCGTTCTGGAGAAGATCGGATTAAACATCAGCCCGGGCTGTTCGTTTCACTGCAGCGAACCAGGATGGTTCAGGGTTTGTTTTGGGAATATGAGCGAGGAAGACATGAATGTGGCTCTTGGGAGGATTAGAAGCTTCATGTCCAACAATGGCGGTGCTGGCAGAGGTGATGGTGGAGGCAGCAAGGGCATGATGACAATCCCAGAAGAGGCACCTCCAATGGTGAGGCCACATCTAAGTTATGTATTAGATGCTGAACAACAAGCTTAATTGAGTACTACTAGAGGGCCTGGTTCCTGATCCATTATTCAGTTTTGCTGTTTCTAATTCTTTCTTTCAAATTGGATTCAAAATTCCTAGGGATGGGTGTGCAGGGTTAGACTTGTTGAGAAGATTAGAAAAAACCTGTAACGATTCTTTGTTGCCTGCTATTTTGTGACTTTGCTCTTTAGTGTTGTTTGTATGTAGGAAGACTCTGAGATTGGTATGTCCACTGAGCTGATCTAGACCAAACTTTCTGGATTAAGAATTTCTTTTGAAGCTCGTTATAAAGAATTCAAATCGCAAAAGGGTGAAGGGGTAATGAAAAATAGTTTAATTCTTCCGATTACTTTTTCAGAATTATGTAACATTAGAATACAGTTACCTTTGGCTTCTGTGCATAAATAATATTGGTTATTTATATATGTTTTAATGGGGCAATTCCAGTTAGGGGTGATGATTATGGGTTGGGTTTTTGGAAACGTGAACCCGACCTGACATATAATACCCAAAACTCGAACCCATTTAACACCCGAAAGGGTTTTAAAATCTGAACCCCAACTTGACCTGATCCCTTGTAAACTTGAACGCGATACAAACCCGATTAAAACCCGACCCGACTTAACCAAACCGAGTTCATCACAGGTTCGATGACCGGTTTAGTTTTTAAGCATTGGTTTATATTATAGAAAAATGGGTCTGTCAACTAGACTACCCAAAGTGAAGAGTGCCCAGGGATAAAATGGTAAAAAAATGGATAATCTAAAATGGATAATGTAAATATAATAATATACAAAAAAAAAAAAATCTACAGAAAATACGCTTATTTCTGCATGAGTGGCCGTCTCCCGCGACAGTGGATAGGACAGCATGGAGGAGATGGATCCCTGCCCTTTCCCTCCCGGAGGCGTAATCAGGAATCCCGGCATTGCGCGTCAATCCTTGCATCCTTGAAAGCTCAGCGATCTCCTCGGTCAATAAATCCACCAAAAGGCTCGTGGCCTAGGATACACCTCAGACACCCAACTCCGTTTCCAACTTATTAATTATCTTCACTCCCAAGGTTTATCCAGATAAAAGTGGGTTTTACGAGCATTAATTATATGCTCTTCTGGTGGTTAGATTGGCATTGTCACCATATTTAATGTAAATTAAAAGTGGTGGTGTCTTTTGGTTTGGGTCTTCACCCATGTAAAGCTGCGGTTGCTATATCTTCCGTTGATGTATTAACACTTTCTCAATGGTGCATTTGACCCTTAACTATGACAAATTAACCATAAATCGAACCACCTCATTTTGTGGTCCTCAACCATGGTTCAACCACAACGACAATGGTAGTTGAAGGGGTGAAAATGTCATCATAATCATCTTATTATCAATACCTACCACCGAGAAGGCGGCCAGAGCTTTCTCACATTTCCTCATTTTGATATAAAAAGTTTATCCTAAATCCACTTTTTGGATGCCACATTGAATTTTTATTGGAATTTTGGAATTTTTCGTCACATATGCATCTGCTTACAATCACGAATGTCTCACAGTCCATAATTTACACTGGGATGCTAATCGTTAATGTTATATTAGATGTCATTTAGTTTAGGATAAACCAAGATAATAATATTTGATTTTCGGGGCTTTTTTACAAATACGAGGCTTTGAAAGGCGCCTGCGGAAAAAGGTTCTTATTGTACATAAATACCGGAGATACATGTAGACTTTCGTCTCCGAACCGACACGCCTGACGCAGTGACGCTTGACTCTCACTGAAAGTGAAACCGGTGGCGTGGAAGTATAAAAGAACCCGTTTCCGGTCACTTCCACCACGTCGGAGCATCAACCGCCCGACGCCAAACGGTATCACTTTTCTTTAATTAGTATTTATAAATTTTCAGCAGCTCGCAACGTCGACGCCGCGCATTCAAACCTTTCCGCTTCGTCTCCTCTCAAAAGGCCCACACACCTGCCCTGCCTGTCGCGTATACATACCCTACGCGGCCATGGCCATCGCCTCCGAGACCTCGCAATCGATGGACGCTTTCAGGTTGTTATCGGCAAAATCGGACGTCGATGCCTCGTCGGAAACTTCGTTTACTTCCGGATTCTCGGTCGCCGGCGATGTTTCAGACCAAATTGATCGATCCGACTCGGCTAGCCGAAGAGACCTCGAAGTCCTGGTACATTTCTTTAATTTCTGTTACAGACGCGCCGATCGGCTGGTGTTGCTTCTAAATTTTGCAAACAGATGGACAGGCGATTGGAATTAAAGTCGTTTTAATTGTGTCATGTACCGTTAGGTGTTGTTCTGTTTGTTTTTCTATTTTTTGCGCGTCTGATGGATAGCCTGTAGTCGGTTGTTAATTGTTCGTCTTTGTACGTGATCATACAGTCTGCGAGTTCTTCCAGGAGCGAAGAGTACCGCCAACTGTTCCATCTACCGCCGGACGAGGTAAGAACTGGCACAATTTCTGGCGGTTTGCCTCTTTCTCGCTTGGACGGCCGGAATTTCTAGTTTTGTAATTTTGTTACCTGAGTGTGTGCTTATGCGCTAAATGATTTTCAGTTGTAAAAAGCTGACGCTTGCTATTGCTAATGCTTGTATCGATGATGATGCTTACTGTGATCATTTATAACGGTATTATATGACTTTTTGTAAGGAAGTGCTAATTGAATTTCAGAGTGTAAAGGCTGACTTTGAATAATATTTACTATGATTAATGCTAGTTAATAATAGTACACTAGGACCATTCGAATTTGTCTGTGTTGTCTCTCTTGGTTAAAATGATTTGAATTTCGCTCAGATGAAATATTTTCTTGTATGCTAATGCATGTGCCGAAAATTTTATTTCTTTTTGACTTTTAGACGTGAGACCTATCATTAAATTATCTTACTTTTTATTGTTGAATGCAGACCTTAGTGCAAGATTTCAACTGTGCTTTCCAGGAGAGCATCCTTATTCAGGTATTTAATGTAAACAACACTTACTTGCTTGTGATTTAATGCATCTATTAATTTAGTTTTTGCAATAAAATTGAAAATTTGCTATGAAATATGATTTTCGTGTCTAAGATTTTTAGTTGCAACACAAGTTATTTTGTGATTGTTTGTTGTTTCGTTTGTTTTCTTAAATTGCTTATTTTCAGGGACACATGTACTTATTTGTTCGGCATATCTGCTTCTACTCCAACATATTTGGTTTTGAGACAAAGGTATGCAGAAGAACAAACTATCCTCTCTTGAATTGTTTTAATGATTCTAGAAATTTATGAAGAACATATGAGATGTCCTTTTCTTTACTGTTTCATTCATGTAACCTGTATTTTTTCTGCCTTTGGTTTCTTTTTAACCTCTTTATTAATGTTGTGATACATTAAAGTGCAAAATAAGAATACATCCTATGAAATGTGAAACAAAAGGGAGTATGGACGATGGTGAGAGATGGTGTATGAATTGGACCATTTAATAGGGCCTATAACAAATTCGTTTTACTTATTACTGAACCATCTGCTTTATCACATAAACATCAGAGCATGTGTTCACTTTGGTAAAACCAATGCACTTGCTCCATTGGTTCCCGTCATGTGTTTTAATCTTCTTTACCACTTCTAGCTATGCCATATTTCTAGTTGTGCTGTGTCTCACTGAACATCCAACAATGATGAAAGCCTTCTAGTTGATGCATTCCTCAGTCTCCCAGATGCTCAGGGATGATATTTCTGATAGGAACTACTAATTGCTCATATCAATCCCATCTGTTGTTGTTATGTGGTTGTAAATGTTCAAATTAATGTGGGAGTGCTTTCTGCATTTCCTACCTTCATGTACCTGATTTGATATGTTTCCTTTTATCCCTCTCTTCTTGCCTTATTTTCTTAGCGGGATTTGTTTTCGTACAAATGATGTGTTTGAAACAGGAAATATTGTAGTCTTATAGTGTGTTGATTGACGCCCTGGGGTCTGTAACTAGGAGTGAAGGGGTCAGTACATGTGTACGGAACAATTTTTTTTTTTTTTAAAATCCATATCTTCTTATTACCTACTTCCACTGACATTGTTTGGCATGGTCCTAATCATTATTATTATTATTATTATTATTTGGATCAGGATGTTAAATTTTTAATTTGTGACTGTTTAAAATAAAAGGAAATTCTGATAGCATTGTTCTTCATGCAGTTTTACTTGTCTTTGCACTTAACTGTGCAATGCAATCTAACTTAGTATTTATACTGCAGAAAGTTATACCTTTCCATGAAGTCACTTGTGTACGGAAAGCAAAGACTGCAGGAATTTTTCCGAATGCCATAGAGATTGTGTCTGGCACCAAGAAGGTTGCACTCCCATTCCCCCCTCCCTCCCCTTCTCTCTACACATCTGTGTTCATCAGCATTTCTTGCTTTTTTATAATGGTTTAATGGGGGGAGTGACTTATGTTTGAATTCTTCTTGGGGTAACTTGTTTTTGATAGCAAGCTGGGCTGAGATTTACATGATTCATTACATGCAGAACTTCTTTGCATCGTTTTTATCACGTGATGAAGCTTATCGTCTCATTATAGATGGATGGTCACAGCACAGTCCTTGTGCGAAGGGTTTCCTAGATCACCAGGTGCGGCAATGCCTCTGTTTGAAATGCCCATGTTTGCTGAGTAGGAATTTTTTTTTCTAAACTTACCTGTGTTTCCTTTTCAGTTTAGGATTTGTTTGCTGTTACATTATCTTCTAGTATTCTTTATACACACCTTTAGAATGACTATTATGGTACACTAAGGTATTAATTTGGAGTCTGAAATTGCTGAGCATTAAGAGGCTGTTCAGTTTGCAATTATGATGATAGTGTATGCTGTTCTCTTCATGATTTCTTGAATTGGTTAAGCTATCGTATTGTCTCTGTACTATTCATCATGTTTTTTAAAATCCAAAGAACAAAAGCACAGAGTAGATTAGAAAATATTATGGGAAAATCATTTTGCCAAACATTCTCTGTTGGGGATGTCATTCACTGATTGCAACTCTCTCGCCTCATTCATAGTTGAACTAGTCCTGTATGTTGTGGGTTGGTTTTTATCTGCGCTGTGAATTTTGGTGATATTGTGTTTTAGTGTGATTATTGTGTATGTAATTAGGTATTCCAATTTTTTGTGATGTTTTTATGGTCTTTTTTAGCTGCATTTCCAAAGATGTCCTCCTAATCTGTGGTAGGTAATGTGACTTCTAATGGTGTTTTTTGTCTGAATAGATATTACTTTTCTACTAAGGAAAAAACTAGGTTTTATTTATCATATTTTTTACCATCTGTCAATTAATTCAGGAGTCTAAGTCTGACAGTACCAGCCCTGACAATGTTCTTATTTTCTTTGAGAAATTCAAAAACTTCGCACGACCAGCAAATGAATTAGATATTGTGGAGAGGTAATGAATCTGATGATAGCATTATTTCCTTATTCTTCTTATGATGTCATAAAAGTAAGGTCAACGAGATTTTAAGTTGATAGCACCCAAAGAAAAGGGAATGATTACCTTGTTTAAATTTTGTTTCAGTAATAAAGATGCTGATACACCTGAAGAATGCAATAGTTTATCTAATTGTGAAGATGATCTTGGTATAACTTCACAACTAGCTGAAGTCAAGGAGAATGGAGAAAGTGATAAGGCTGGTTCTCTACCTTGTGGGGTACCCTTGAATTGGAAACCGGTGGATACAGATGCTCCAAAGAGTCAGTGTTCTTGCTCACTTTACTCCTTTAGTAGGTTTCTAGTTTAATTTTTCTAGAATATATTTTTATTTTATATTAATGCATTTGTTCTTACACTGCAGCACCTGAGTATTATACAATGGTTGCTGAGGCAAAGTTCCCGGTAACACTTAGCCTGATTGAAATGCTTTTCCTATGAAATTTGACATTGAACAGCATTTTGGTCTGTTCATCTTCTTACTATCTATTTCAAAATGTGGATATGCTTTTAGATTGAATCTGAGGAGTTCTTCCGTCATTTCTTCTCCAATAGTGACTTTGTTGAAGCATTTCATATCCAATGTGGAGATAAAGGTAGGCTTGTCTTTTTTCTATCTCTAATGGTCATATGTTAATGACTGGTCGGTTAGGATATGGTTTTAAATTGTCATCCTGATTATTTGATGTAGGAGGAAATAATATGAAGTGGACAAGTGCACTCCCTTCTTTGATCCTTGTATATTCTGATCAATATGGTATTTCTGAAGAGCGTGCATAGTTAACATTGAACAGATTGCAATTACATATGATTGTGCATGGGTTAAAAAACAGAAGACGTTTTTTATATATAAAATCAAATTAACTGCTGAAGGGTGGAAAAAGAAAATTAAATAGCCATTTATTGGATAAGTGATAGTACGATCTCCTAACAACTTCTTAGTTGCTTTTCAGCAAGTGATCATTTCTTATTTTTTATTCCGAACTTATATTGTTATCTTTTCTTGTCTCTTATACTTTCTATACATATCTACTGTGTATTTTCAGATTTTCGCTGCACCAATTGGTATGACCATGAGCAAATTGGATATGCTCGTGATATCTCATTCTTACATCCAATAAAAATATATTTGGGTACAATTTGACTTTTCAATCTGCTTAATTGTCAAATACAGTTATAGTTTATTTTATTTTATTATGCGATTTAGTTTGGAAACAGACCCAGGTTGATAGTGTTATTTTTAGTGGATTGAGCCTTTTGCTCAATGACTGTGGAGTGTGAGGATGGGGGGAGGCTGCAGGGTCAAGTCTTGTGGGCATTGACATATTGTGGGGTTGGGTGGTGGTGGTGGTGCAGTGTCAGGGATGCTGTGCATGTGAAGTTCTTTACTATCTAAATAAAGTATTTCTATCCACTCATTTAATTTTTTTTGCTGAAGGTGCAAGATATGGTCAGTGTCAAGAAGTCCAGAAATTTCAAATCTACAGAGACAGGTTACATCCAAGTTTCTTTCTTTTGTTTTGTCTGTGAATAAACCTTGTTCTTTAACATGTAAATGCTTCTGAATGTAAAATTTCCTGTTTTTGGCATTGAACTAAGGTTGAACTATTTTTATTTAATTAAAAAATGTTCTTGATTTGGCAGTGATTCTCGCTTATTACTATGTCATTTTTTTTCTTTTCCAGCCATTTGGTTATTGAGACATCGCAACAAGTTACTGGTGTGCCTTATGCAGACTATTTCCGTGTTGAGGTACCAGATTTCATTAAGATTTTGTTTTACAGCATTATGCTCTTCTAATGACTTTTTGGATGGTTTGTTATATTTCTAAATGAAACAAAGGTTACTTATTGTATTTGATTTATTATTAGTTGTCTTCGTTCTTGTTTATCAGGGACTCTGGGATGTAGAGCAGATAAAGGATGGCATAAATTCTCATTGCCATCTTCGGGTTTATGTAAATGTGGCATTTTCAAGGAAAACTATGTGGAAAGGTACTCCTTTTCAATCTTGACTGGGGTTTCTAATGTTGTGATTTACAAATCTTTATTGTGGTTTTATGGACATGCTATTTCTTCTCCATGATCTGTCACAAGATTGTCTTGAGATGATGCCTCCAATGTAGATATAAATAGTTCGTGTAACAGGTCATTGTTGTATTTTTATTAACATGATGCCTCCAATGTAGTGATAGTAGTTCTTATGTAACAGGTCATTGTTGTATTTGTATTGAAATGATTTCTTCAGTGTAAGGATTATATAGTTCTTATGTAACAGGTCATTGTTATATTTGTATTGAGATCATGATGCAAAAAGGTAATTATAGATTGCCTATAGACCTTTAAATGCTTGGGGTTAAATAGTTTGTGTAACACAGCACATTCTAGAGTAGAAACAGTGTTGAAATAAAGTGACAAACTTGTGTTTTCACAAATGCCCTGTCACATCCCGTATGAGGCATAAGTAGACAGTGGACAAGCATAGGTTGCTAGAAGCGAGTAAAAGAAGATACATTTTTTCTTATATTCTCTTGTTTGGTGGGTGGAAATATCCCAGTGCATTTTTTGTTTTCATTTCTTTAGCCTTGAATTTGAGGCTTGAGTTTGATATTTATTGCCAAGTGGGCCAGCATTACAGGGAAGATAGAGCAATCAACAACGGAAGAATGCCGAGAAGCTTATGCAGTTTGGATCAATAATGTACTTTCTTGATGCTTGGAAGAGTTTCTTTGTATATTTATAACTATTACACCCTCTTAATATACTGATGTGATTTTTTTCTCTTGTTTCAGGCACACGAGCTCCTGAAGCAAAGAAATATTCCTGAAGCAAATGAAGATATTGGCTCAAATGGCTCGAAAAATCAGCCTGGACCTCCAGAAGTTTCTGAGGAAGCACAAATTCCAGCGCTGATCTCAAATGTGATGACTAGGGATGAAAACAATCCTGTGAAAGGAAACATCTCATTAGCATCTCTGGCAAGAGAATCCTGGTCCACGTTCTCTTTGTCGTCTAAAAGTCAAAGAAGCTTGACTCTAGTGTTTCTCATCGCACTCGTTTTGATATTTCTCCTTATGCAGGTTAGCACTTACCCCATCCAAATTGTCTACAGGTTGTGATATTAACTGTGGTTGAATTTACTTTTTTTTACATAAAAAATTTGTTGTACTAATGCGTCATCACTTTCTTTTTGGTGCAGTTGAGTATAGTTGTTTTATTAACTAGGACGCCAAAAATTCATTTAATTCCTCAAGAGAACTTTATGAGCGGTCTTAGCAGTGACAAGATGGAAGCTTTACGGTGGCTTGAAAAGCGTGTTCACCACCTCAAGGAGGAAATGCTCATGGTGGAAGCACGGCTTGAGAAAATGCGGGTCGAGTACACATCCTTGAAGGCTCATCTTCAAGGTTTTGAAAAGCTCAACTCATGACCATGACTGTAGCAGAAGATTTTGGGCGAGTATATTGTTAATATGGACGTTATAATAATTGTAGATATTTAGATTTTTATAGATTTATGTGAAGCAATTCAGTTTTTTTGTGTCTTGCTCTTTGGTTGGTATATAAGTTGACCACGGATGCTTGAACCTACTTGGTTTCAACGACTGAGTTCAGTACCCTTCCGCACTCGTTTTAAAAAACAGAAGTGTTGGGGTATGGTGTTTTCTACGCATCGTTGCTTCTGCAATAAAGGCCCCATTTTTCCCTAATTTACTTGAAGAATAATTAAGTAGCAGGGTATGCAAGGTTTCATATCTCTAATATCTTTGAAGAACGGTGCAACTCATTGGTGCTTTGGCTAGGTTGAGGCTAGACTAGGAGGGATGAGGTTCGTTTGTTTTTTATTAAAACATTTCAAAGTACTTCTCTACTTGTGTACTCTACAGGTAAGGTACTATATCTTATTAGTTCTGCATGAAGAGATCACGATATTCGACTTGCACTGTCTAGGGTTTCCACAATTTTCTTCTATTTCATCCTAAAATTCAACGACTAGAAAAAAATTCAACGTGGTTCCTATCAGATAGTTGTGTTGAATATTAACAGTCCATTTAATACAGAAAAAAATTCCTAAGTCATTTAAACTAATGTTATACTGAATTTATGGAGTGACTCGAGAAAATACCAGAATCTAGAGCTTTTGCCACAAAGTGAGAGGGGATATAAATACTACACAGAATAAAAAGATTTAAAAGGGAAAAGAATACGTGAAATATTTGGAAGTTAGTTTCTGCTCACAAATGATAAACAAAAGTTAACGGCATGCATGTGTCCAATGTAGTGGATCAGGTTTTACTGTTGAAGAAAAATAGTATCGAAGGTAATTAATTATTTACCAGTATATACAGGCTTCCTCTTCTCGGCAAATGCTGCCAGGCCTTCAAGACGATCTTTTGTGCTTAGGACATGTTGATAGCATTCTTCTTCCAAAGCCAACCCAGAAGAAATATTCACCTCCAGTCCTTCATTAATGGCACGTTTAGCCATCCTAAGTGCTACAGGACCCTGAAAAGATAAAATTTTCTTGCACTGTTAAACCTTGGCTAAAAAGAACAATCGTCAAAACGTGATTAGCTTGAGCAGACATCTTAAGTGCCACAAGACCCTGAAAAGACCAAATTTTCTTGTACTTGTCAAACCTTGCCCATGAAGAACAAAATTGTTTAAAAGTGAACATGTGAGCAGATATTAGAGGTGCATACACGAAGGGCCAGCTGGAGATGAACTTGGGAACCTGATTTGTACAACACTTCAGTGAACAAGAATATTAATGTTTTGGCGTGATCAGAGGCATCCGCAAACTGTCATTCATGGCTCCAATATCACCAAATTTACATTGATAATGAAACTTGAACTCGGTTCCCTCTATAATAGACATCTTTTTGTAAGTTGATCCCATGAATAACATTCGCAAGTTCAAAACATTACCTTTTCATTTATTTCACGTGCAACTTGAAGAGCCTTTGAATAAGCCTCTCCAACTGGAACACAGTAGTTGACAAGACCTGTGTCACAATGCAACATTTATTTAATCTTGGAAAACTAAACAAGGCCAATGAAATATGATGAATCAGTGTGTGAAATTATTGTTACCCAAAGAAAGTGCATTCCTGCCATCAATTTTCCTTCCGGTGAATATGAGCTCCTTGGCTGCTGATTTTCCAACAAGCCGAGGGAGGCGTTGTGTCCCTCCTGCACTGCAGATAACAAGTACATAATCTCATCTAAGTCTGAGAAAAGCCTTATTCATTGTCAGATAACAAGTACATAATCTCATCTAAATCTGAGAAAGAACTTCTCCAATAGTTTCTTGTTTCCAAGGACTATGTTTCACCAAACAAGAAGTACAAAAGTTAAAGCCAGTCAAAACAAAGTGTTATACAAGTCCTGAAATTAGGAACCCTCACCACCACACAATTCTCGATAGTAGAAAATCAAGAGTTTAAACTGCCAAAATAGAATACCGGCACTTGAAAGCCATCTACAAGCATAATTCCATATATTTATTCACACAGCTAGCCACATTAAAAAGTATTTGAAAAAATAAAAAAGATAATCATATTATCGTTTGCACTTGGTTCTGGCTAGTTCTCCTGGTACCCAAGTGCTGTTCAAACTTCTAATGCAACGGGGATAATCCTAAACTTTACAGAACATCTTTTTAATAGGGCAAACATAAGAAGGATGAGTGCTTAAATATCAAACCAACTGGAAAACAGAACAAAAAGCATTAGGAAAGGGAAAGCACTAATACCAAAGATTTAACAGCTTAAGAGATTAAATGATGTCCAAAACTTGATCTTAGAAGTACTCTTTCTCCCAAGAGGGGATAAGGAGCTATCAAAAGATTATGAGACAAGAGTAAGCCTTGTTTCTTTTTGGTTGTCTTTCCTCTTGGCCTATCTATAGTGACTGACAGAGAAGTGATTTGACAAAGAATTAAGATTCTGGATCCATTTATGTACATAGTGTGATACACATTGCACATCTATATTACTCTTACTATTGCCTGCAATGGTACTCTCATCTTGTACTACCCTAAACTTAATGACTCACCACACTACTGTTTTTCTCCATTTGCAAAACGCTACAGAATGACATTATGCAACATGGAGGAAGCTATCCCTCATAAAAAACATAAGGTCAATAATGCACATGCACAGCCCAGAAACATGATCATGTTTGAACAATTAGGAAAAAGTTCTAAACAGTCGAAGAGTGTCTCATTTTGTGTTTCATGCTTTCTTCTAAGCCTTTCAATCTTCCAACATATCACTAAGTTTAAAAATTTAGGAAAAAATTCTACACAGATCTGAGTATCCTTATAGTTGAGCATGACTAGGAACACGAACAATCAATCTATTGTATCTTAGGAAGCGAATATGATAATCATGTGGATGTCAAGGGGTAAATCTCTTTTAAAAAGTTTTGATGCTACACATCTCTAATCGACCTACTTTCAGTCTACAGGTTAAATTTGTAAGTTTTGATGCTTAACATAAATATCACAGAAACATTTTAGGTTTTAGTTTCATTTTTTTTCATGAAACCATAGGTGTGCCCCAAAGTAAAGTTTCTGCATATCAAGATAATAAGAAAACCACCATTTAAAAATTTCAGGTGATTTACATAACAAAAAAATTATTTTCCTCTGTGTTATTAGGATTCATATACATACCCAGGAATTATAGCAAGTCCTGTTTCTGGCAGGCCAAACACTGCATCTTCTCCTAAAGGATCCACAGGAAGGTGGTCAATTGTCTGGTTTTCTTGGTGTACAACAATTGAAACCCAAAATCTTATTGAACACAGTAGTACCACATATACGTAGATCACATGAGAGAGCCATCTCCATTCCGCCCCCTAGTGCAGCTCCTTCAATGACAGCAATTGTAGGAACACAGAGAGTCTATTGAAATGAGCAAAGTCTTTCAGTAGACTATGGTTGAGAAATAAGTAAAAATAGCAAATACTTTGCATTCCGATGTAGAATTAAACAAAAGTGCAGCAGGATAAAACAGTTGATCTTAGTTTGCCACCTGATATGATAAATTTTGATTTGCAAGTAGGGAATAGGTGATATTCATAGTCAAGGATCAACCAGCAATAAAAGAGACTCTTTGACCTAAAAGACATCGCAGTTCTCATGAACTTGATGCTCAAATTGTGGCAACAGGTGGTTTTCATGAGCGAAAAATTTAAGCTGGTCCCCAAATTCTCATTCCAGCATACAGGACCAAACATGATAAAAATAATAATAATAATAAAAAATAAAAAAAAATTATGAAGGCTCATTGTGATAGTTTGATAATGGTTAATGTGTATTTTGTATGGGTTAAACATATGGCAGAGTTCTCGACTTATAGCCTTCGAAATCATCAAGAACTCTAGCTTAAAAGCATAGATTAATATTCAATCGCAAGAAAAAAAAATCCTTAAGCATAAGCTTTAGAGCATAAAGAAAGACCTCTAAGGATGAGAAAGTTGATCTGAGAGAGTTGACAAAAACCTGAACTTCTGACACAGGCATCAATCTCCGTTCCTGCACATGTGATACAAGTTTGCAAAGGAAATTAAGGATGAGTGTCAAAACTAAACAAGAAAAACAAACAATTATTGGATACACAATTGGATGCACAAAATATATGTTTTCACGGGTTATTTGGTATAGGAGGATTCAAAAGCATTACTTTACAAGGATGGAAGTATATTTAAGTCTCTCACTTTGGGGTTATTTATAATCAGTGGCTAAGCACATCTGGCCAGAATAAATCATAAGGAATACAAGTTGCAGCCAGAAGCAAAAGAAAAGAGAGTTAACATATTACTTTTAAATCGGCCCCTGCACAGAAAATCCTGGGGACAGAGCTGCATATCATCAAAACATTTGCTGAAGAATCTCTATCTATAATTCCCAGAGTATGTTGTAAGCCACTCAGCATATCTTTTCCAATAGCATTTCTGGCTTCAGGTCTTTCCAAATGCACCTGAATGATTCCTATAATATAAAAGGAAGGAGCTTCTTATTTAGAGGAACAAATACAAAATGCAGAAAAAGACTTTTTTTTCCTTTAGCTCAAAGAAATTGATGTCAAAGTCAAAACCGCTTCTTCACTTCCAAAAATGACTATACAACCACCCTTCCCTCCTTGTTTCTTCAACTAAAAAAATAAATATTTATATTATAAAATAATAATAATAATAATAAAACTGTTGAATACTCTTTTAAATAGGAAGCTAACGTTAAGACTGAACGAAGATCAAGCCGTTCCATATATTTTCAGTTTTACCCTTTCATCCGATCAGGACAAACTTTTAGAAGTGGGACAAACCCCGCTGAGCTTCGAAAGAGTTGTGAAGAACAGGCTAGTTCCGGTGATCATTCGCAAAAGAAGAAGAAGAAAATGATCAATAAACTGTTCTAAAACTTGTACGACAAATAAAGAAAAGCATAATTAAAACACCGTACTTACCAGCATCAGCACCGGAGAGCCTTTCCATCTTTACCGATTCTGAAGCAGATTGCAAGATGAGATGTCTAACACTTTGGAGCTCTCCATGATGTGAGTTTCCCGGAATCGGGCTCACTCGTCCGTAAAAAGGCTGCGAATTTTGTCTGCATTGACTGAGAAGCGATCTAGCAATAACAGGGAAACTGCGAAAAATCATTCCCGAAGAGCGAGATCGAACCAAATGAGGGAATTATTTTTCGAACTTCAGAGAAAAATGACGCTGTTCAATCGTGGAGCTAACCATTACTGTTAACTAATACTATATCTGCGTACTGGAAGATAACCTACCAAATTACGAAACTGCCCCCATTTACGTAGAATGAAAAAAAGTTTAAAACTTTAAATCCATATACAATGACTTATTAATGATAAAGGATGGGTAAACATTATTACGTTACGAAATGATATTCTTTCTTAACACACTGATCCACATCAGACACAAAACAATTTATACCGGTGGTTGTCTAGTACATCACAATTCTCGGCGGCGGTAACTGTCGTGAAGTCTATGAGCCGTGGACAGAATTAACAAACCCTCCTTCCCTAGTTCCCATCTACTTCCTCTAGAAATGAAGAATATAAACTGAAATTAAAATCCCCAGCAAGACTCTGCACGAAAAGAAACATAACCTTGTCTTAGGTATTTATATACGCGTTGCTTACTTCATCTTCTCACACTAAAATCTAGTTCCACCGCCCCTATCATTTCATCTTAAATGAATCCCATGATCGTGGGTGCGATGCTTTCCGCAACATTTTCCGCATTCAAGTTGCTCGCCCTAGAGGCGGGAAAAGAGAGTATTTGCTCTACATGTATCATTATCTAGCTCTTCCTTTAATAGACATCCAAAAAATTATGCACTCATTTGATTATTTTTGCCAAAAAATTCACCAACCCCAACCTGGCAACAAAACTGGTTACTACAGTAAATTTGTGCGAAACCAGTCATTCATTAAGAGGAAGTACAGCATAGATGCGCAAAGTAACGAACAGATTGTCAAAGTTCTTAAATTATGAAGGAAAATTGTGTAGATTCCGTACCGGAGTGCTGCTCGACTCTGACGATCCTCACCGACAGTGCAACAGATTGCAGCATGAGATTTCATTTGAATTTCACGAGCAGATCCACTCGTCGACAGAGAAGCTAGTAATGGGGTCGGCCGTCAGCTGTCATCAACCATGCAATCGATGGACCCATCGCTCCAGGCGAAGCTGTTTCAATGGAGGTCCCTCATATGGCTTTTTCTTTCTTGGACATTGCCACTTTCCACCAATAACCGGCAATTTTTGGTCCAATAGTTCTGTTCTTCCCAACCAAGCCGCTTCTGTTGCTTGATTGTGTTCTCCGCCACGCCGTCCTTCACTTTTCTTTCTCTCAAGGTCCCCTAGATTGCCATTGTTAATTTGACCATCTGTAGAATTGCCATAGCTGTGCGATGTGTAAACTTTGTTGATTCCTGCTGAAGGTTCTGCCAACGGGTCTTTGTCCTGCCTGTTTGAAAGCTTTTCACTTCTTGCTTTTGGATTTCCCTTCTTCTTCACTGTTATAAAACCATTAGACGTAGACTTCTCTCCGCGATCAGGTCTGGCTATAAACTTTTTGGGGGAGGCGTTTTCTTTTGGAGAAGAAAAACCGTTGCCAGATCCTTTTCGCTCTTCTAGTCCTGTTTTCTCTTCTACTTCGGCTTTTAACGGAGATAATTTTTGAGAATATTCAGGATCTTTTGTGGATATCTCTATATTTCCATTCTCCACTAGAAGTTTCTGAGGTATACTTAAATCTTCCTTTCCCTTTGGCGGAATTGATGAACATCCCAAGAAAAGTTGTTCGCTGCTACAAACTGGAGTAACATCTTTTTCAGTAACTTCAACCTTCGAAAGCTCCTGTAATCATCAAAATTAGGAACATGTTTACTTCTGCCACATCTCAATTGAAAGTAGAACGATACACAGGTCTCTCTAATTGACACGAGCCATGCTGTGTTTCAGGGACCTCATTTAAAGAAAAGTTCAACATTCGGAGCTCTTGTAATTCATCAGAATTAGGAACATATTTGCTTCAAATACATTAACTGAAAGCAGAAACAAACGTGTAACTCTCTTAATACAAACCATGCGCTGTTCAGTGACATCCTTTGTCAGTAATTTCAACATTCGGAAGCTCCTGCAAAATTAGGAATATATTTGCACTAGGCCACAGTTTAAAACAACAACTGCAGTGTTCGGTGATCTTTTTTTAGTATTTTCAACCTTCGGAACCTCCGGCAGTTCGTCAAATTTAGAGACATGTTTGATACATCTCAGCAGAACAACACGCTGCAGTCTCTCTAAACCCAAGCCATACAGTATTCAGTTATCCGCATAACACGCTCAAAAGTGATGATCAGATCTACGGCTTTAACTCTTAGTTCATATAAAAACTGGAAAAAAGTAGCTAAAAAAATGATCGGAAGGAGGAACAAAACGATGAGAATGAAAAACTAACACGCACAAGAGTGATGATCAGATCTACGGCTTTAACGCTTAATTCATATAAAAACTAGACAAAAGTAGCTCAAAAATTGATCGGAAGGAGGAACAAAACGATGAGAATGTTAAACTAACACGCACAAGAGCGATGATCAGATTTACGGTTTAATGCTTAGTTCATATAAAAACTGGACCAAAGTAGCTCAAAATTGATAGGAAGGAGGAACAAAACGATGACGACAGACAAGCACCTTGTTTATTGGATCCCGCGTCTGCTCCTTAACTTCCTTAGAAATCCTCTTTTCCTGATCGGACTTGTGAGGTTCGTCTAACCGCTCCTTTCTCCTACTAATCTCTTCCAGTATGTCGAATCCATCAAAATCATCACTGATGTCGCACTCGGGAGATTCATAGCTCGGAAACCAGACTCGAATGTCGGGAGCCTCTGAAAAAAAAACAAATTAAAACGAACGGATCACTAAACAGATAAACCAAAAACAAATAAAAAAAAATTCACGGAACTACAAATCATTTCGCGAAATCTCAAGTCAGAGAGGAAGGGAGCGAAAGCAAGTCGAACGAACCTGCGATCTGCAAACAGGGGGGAAAAAAAAATGTTTACAAACAATGAAAATTCGTCTGAAAAGTGGAGAGAAATTGAAAACATATATGAAACTAGAAAGACTTCGCACTACGTACCGAATCGAAATCATTCGAAGAACTGAGACTGCTAAGATTGAAGTTCATGTTCAAGCGATCATCCACTCCTCCGTTCCTCCGAGTCGTGCACTCAGAAGCTCTCCCTCCGGAAAACATTTTAGGCGTTTGAGAGGGAGACGCGAAATTTGTTGCCACCCCGCCCTCTCTTTTTTATTTCCCGCGACTTTTTAAATACGCTAGCTGCTAACGCGGATACTTCTGGACGGACCCGGATCCGCTGGCCACAGCCATTTATGGCCAGCGTACGCAGGGCCAATGGCGGAGCGCCCAGGCACGAGGTGCTCGTGAGGCGCTCCACCATGCGCGGATCCGGTCTCAACCGGGTCGTTCAACATACCAAAGAAAAAAAAAAATTTTAATTGGCCAAAAATCCGGTTCGGCGCACGTCCGGGTTAAGAACATTTTCATCTTCCGGCCCATCCCTCTTTTCTCTCATCTCCATTTAATGTAATGGTATATAGTTGTACGAATGATGGTAAAGAGTTGTAACTAAAATTAGTACATAGTTGTCAAAGAACCAAAAAATAATTGATAAACATTTGGTAAATAGTTGTCCAAATGATGGTACAGACTTGAAACTATACGTAGTATTGTGTTAGTATATAGTTGTTACCAAAGGTAGTATATAGTTGTTAGACAAAAAAAAAAAAAAAAAAAACTTTAATGGTAAAGAGTTGGTACCAAAAGTAGTAGATAGTTGTTTGATAACAAAAAAAAATACTCTAATGGTATATAGTTGTCCAAAGGATGGTACAGAGTTGGTACCAAACGTAGTATATAGTTGTTAGACCACAAAAAAAAAAACTCTAATGGTATAGATTTGTGCAAAGGATGGTACAGAGTTGGAACTATACATAGTAAAGGGTTAGAGGATGATAAGAGTCGAAGAAGATGCCGACCGCTACCGATGATGATTACCGCTGGCCAAAGGATGGCGCTTACCTTAGGCACATCTTGCTACTGCGGTGTTGCCTTAGAATGGTATATAGTTATACGAATGTTAGTACAGAGTTGTGTACCAACGTAGTATATAGTTGTTCAAAAGGCTGGTAAAGAGTTGGTCCTAAACGTAGTATATAGTTGGTAAACCACAAAAAAAAATGCTCCTATGGTATAGAGTTGTGCAAAGGATGGTACAGAGTTGTAACTATACGTAGTATATAGTTGTTAGACCACAAAAAAATTAGACAACAAAAAAAAAAAAATACTGTAATGGTATATAGTTGTCCAAAGGCTAGTACACAGTTGTTACTATTGTAGTATATAGTTGTTAAACCACACAAAAAAAATGCTCCAATGGTATAGAGTTGTGCAAAGGATGGTACAGAGTTGTAACTATACGTAGTATATAGTTGTTAGACCATAAAAAAATTAGACAAAAAAAAAAAATATTGTTATGGTATATAGTTGTCCAAAGGCTGGTATAGAGTTGGTCCTAAACGTAGTATATAGTTGGTAGACCACAAAAAAAAATGCTCCAATAGTATAAAGTTGTGCAAAGGATGGTACAGAAAAATGCAGGAAGATGGCGCGACCGCGCCAAAGTATGGCGCCACCTTTGGCCATGCGCGCTACAGTTTTGCCTTACAGTGGTATATAGTTGTATGAATGTTAGTACAGAGTTGTGTACTAATGTAGTATATAGTTGTTCAACGGCTGGTATAGAGTTCTACCAAACGTAGTATAGAGTTAGTACCAAACGTAGTTTTTTGTTGTCAAGCAACTATATACTACGTTTGGTACTAACTCTTTACCATTCTTTGGATAACTATTTACCAACTATTCAGGTATTATATTTGATTCTTTGACAACTATTATATTTGGTCGCAGGAGGAGGGAAGGTAGCCGGAGGGAAGACGAGGGAAGGTCGTAGGAGGAGGGAACGTCGACGGAGGGAAGACGAGGGATGGTTGCAGGAGGAGGGAACGTCACCGAAGGGAAGATGAAGGATGGTCGCAGGAGGAGGGAACGTCGCCAGAGGCTTCACGCAGAGGCTTCACGCAGAGGTTCACGCAGAGGCTTCACGCAGTGGCTTCACGCAGAGGCTTCACGCAGCTTGTTTCGGAAGACGAGGGAAGAAAAGAGAAAACAAATGGAGATGAGAGAAGATGAGAGAAGAAGAGGGATGGGCGAGAAGATGAAAATGTTCTTAACCTGGACGTGAGCCGGACCGGATTTAATTTTTTATTTTTTTTTGGTCTGTTGAACGGGCCCGGTTGAGACCCGGATCCGCGCATGGTGGAGCGCCGCACGGGCACCTCGTGCCTGGGCCCTCCGCCATTGGCCCTGCGTACGCTGGCCATAAATGGCTGTGGCCAGCGGATCCGGGTCCCTACTTCAGCTATTTACGGGAAGCCCCTTGCATGTCAGGGACAGGTGTTATGAAAATCAAGGATATAATTGTAAATTTAACCAGCCTTGACTTGCACCATTTTTTAGGAGTTGATCTTGCCCCCTCTTTAACCATCTTTTAGTATGTGAGTTAGACTCTTCGACGCTACAATTACATAAATGAATTTATTGGCATAAATTTGTATAAATAACTATGTCAATTAATATGGCATCATTGAAGTAACAAGGATGGAATAGGTGAAAAAATGTATTAGTTATATGCTATGATACTGTGAAATAGCCTTCTTTTTCTTTTCCATTAAAACCTAAAATATTAGAAAAATTTGGTGGTCGATTTTGGTCGCTTACATTATTAACATATTTGGATTTCTCTCCCCTTGTGAGCTAAAAGATCAATATTCTTCAAGAATGGGGGAATGATCAAGAGAGCTAACTAGATTTAAAATCTAGAATTCATGACTTTTGAACTATCGTCGAGGAGCATTTAGGGTATTTAAAAATAAATATTCTCAAATCTTTGAAAGAATTAATGACAATTAATGTTATGTCCATTATAATCACTATAACTTGTACTTGCTTACGTATACTATGAATATCTATAGTTTCCGTGATAACTTCTCCTTCCAGAGGACAATGAAGCTTACGGTAGGGAAGGGGGACAATTTCTAAAAGTGGAATTAATGTTTACGAAGTACTATTACATAAAGTATTATAGTTTACATTTCCATTGACTGATGCAATTGAATCTAGCTAGCTAGTTACAACATGCATGTTTTGAGTACGTACTATATATATCTAAATCTTTACCACATATATTTCTAAAACCAGGAATCTAGATAGGACGTGAAAGAGGATCAATAAACATTCACGTCTAAAGAAGAAAAAATCTCATGTATATATATTAAGAAAGTACTCTTGAATTAATGTTTCATACATGCAGATAATTTCATCAGGAACGTAGTCACATGTCGTTCACTTGATATAACGAAATCAAAACCATTAGCATTAATTAATTAAACGCCCATATAAAAATGAACTGAGACTACTGCATCTCTTTACTCGTGGAGCGATGCAACATCGATCTATACAAAAAGCTTACGGATCAAAGAAACCGAAACGAAACTCGTAAAAACTTACCCATGCAATATCAATATTGCTCCTTTGGATGGACAGTAAAATATTAACGCGACTTATGGTTTCATCAATTCAGCAACTCCCAGACCCAATCGATGTCGGGTGTATCGGAAGTATCGCCGCCGAAATTGATGGCGTGACGGTGATGAGCGTCGTCTCCGATCCGCATCCCGCCGAGGGCGGCGTCCAAGAAATCCCAACAGAGCTGCTGTTGTTCCGTTCCGGCTCCGGCGTTGTCGGCGTCGGGCGGCGCCGACGTGGGGGGCATGGCGGCGGCGGCGGCGGCGCAGTGACACACGTACTTGGTGCCGCTGCGAAGCTGTTCGGGGGTGTGGGCGAAGAAACAGACCTTTCTTTGGCAGTATCGGCCGGCCTTGCACGCGCGCGTGCGGTAGCGGGCGGGGTGGAGCCAGAACTCGAAGACGCCATGGGCGAACTCGCAGGAGTCGCCGCGGGGGCAGCTGCTGCCGTGCCTGAAATCCGGGCAGGCGATCCCCGTGTAGTGGAACTTGGACGGGTCGCGCCGCCGGGCCTTCTCGCCGCGGTGGGCGTACGGGCACTGGGTCCAGTCGTGGGCCCGGTTCTTGGGGCACCGCTTGATCTTGAACGCGTACATCCGGAACTCGTCCGATTCCCACGCTTTCGCTGTCGGCGGAGCCTTCGATAAGTCCTCGGACGGCTTCCCGGCGGCGGCGGAGGACGGGTACCGCGGCTCCGCCAGGTCGACAAAACGGAGACGCTCCACCTGTTTCAGCATGCCTACCTAAAACTAAAAGTACTTTATATATTATGAACCAAAACCCCAAAGATGTACAGATGAAACAGGGTAATTGCGCTCGATGAACGTATCTTTAGCAATTCTCAGAAGATGAAATTAAGCTCGGTTTAGCCAGAAACGGAATTGCATGCACGAAGAGAAGACGAAAAGTGGCAGAACTAATCCAAAATTGGGCTCGAGAGAGAATTGAGTTAAGGAACTGATCATCAAGGAACTATCCCCTCTCAATTTCCACAGAAACAACAGGATCATCTACAAATGCAAAACTGTATATATGTATGAACAGATATCGGAGAATTTCGAATTATAAACAGATAATGACCAAAATGGGTAAATAATTACGAATGAATATACGCAACAAGAACAGCCGATCGAGAACCGGCACAAAATTAATTTAAAAACAGGGTTATGGGAGAAATAAACCAACCAAGGCAATGGTGGATCTGCCCACAGCAAAAATTGAACTCCTCAACAACCGTTTGACAGACAAATTAATTAAAAGAAGAAAACGAAATTGCAGACAGATGTAAAAAACAGCAACGGGAGTACCGAAGAACACGATCTTCGTACAATTGAATCAGCTGCTATAGCTACAGAAAGAGGAACCTGATCACAACACTGAAGAATGCCAACAACAAAACGAAAGAACAGAAGAACACATTCATCTTAATTTCTCTGTACATCAGAAAGTACCCAAAACTTCACGCATCGAAAGAAAGAGAAAGAGAGAGAGGGAGGGAGAGAAAGAGAGAGAGATCCGTCACTCTCCCTATAACTGATGGAGAATTGGTGCGTAGAAAAAGGTTATTTATAGAGGGCATTAGTGCAGAGTGGAGTTAGAAAGTAACCACGAACAGGGGTTGGGATCTGAACCCGAAGTGGAACCGGAGTAGTAACGGAAAGGACGTCGGTTGGGTCTCCGGCCGTAAATGTGACGGCGGAGTTTGGAGAAGACGGACGGCGACGGGGTTCCACGGCGGGGGTGCGGGGGAAAGCGACAAGGGCCAAGAGGGGCTCTTCATCAAAACGGGCTCTTTCTCAACGCCCGAGTTTACACGCGGCGACGGCGTGGTTGGATTTTTCTGAAGCGCTCCCGCGCATCGCGACGGTGAGATATTCGCGCCTCTTTCGCACGCACGCGTGGCTAACCCGCTCTTTTCCGGTTTCGTCGCTCGCGGGTTATGGAGTAGTTACAGGACTCGCGGACCACGGAGTCGGTCCTTCGCTCCTCCTTCTACCTGACAGTTCCACAACTTTTGTGTACTTCAAAGCACAAGCTGCCTATTTGGTGCCAGTGCCTACATGGTGAGATGCCCGTAAGAAGATCTACAATTGAATTCCTTTTTTATAGAGTAAAATTAATTCAAATTAATATAGCCGTCTCCTTTCAGGGACAATTCCGGTTTAGAGGTTTCTGAACCAAATCCGGTTTGCTTGGCTCAGACTAGAGTTGTCTTTGATATTGGCCTACCACAGTTGAACCGGGTTTATCTAGTAAATGAAGTAAATATCAAGAACTTATTTCGTTATTCTATTTCTTATAATTTAAGCTTCTACAAGTGACTTGATCCTGACGCATCAAACCCTACATCGAACCGAATGCATTGGTTCAACTTTGACGACACCGTTTAAAAGATCACGTAGTAAAAAGCTATAAAAACTAAATTCATTAAGTTAAATATTTTTAGAATTTTAGTTACATGCTTCATATGAAGAAGCTCGCTTTTAATAAAGAGAGGTAAGAAATAGAAATAAATATGCCAAAACGCTCCTCATTTTAGTAGTTATTGAGTTATACTTCAAATTTGGTTCATTTATATTTAAAGCATGATTACCAAATCAAATCATCCACTTTTAGAGCCTTGAAAACAAATCAACTCAGCCAACTCTGCAGCCTCGGAATGCAAATATATCAACTCAACCAATGCTGCAACCTCAGAGGCAAATCAACTCAACGACTGCTGCAACCTTAAAGGCAAATCAACTCACCCAATCCTGCAACCTCAAAGGGAAATCAACTCACCTAATCCTGAAATCTCGAAGGCAAAACAACTCATCCAGCTCTGCAACCTCGATGACCAAACCACTCGCCCAAACTCGAAGACAAATCAACTCACCAGCCTCTGTGATCACGAAGGCAACTCATCTACCCAATGTCAGCGACTCAGCAACTCGAAGGTATATCAAGTCAATGACCCCTGTGACCTCAAGGTAAATCAACTCATCCACCCACCTCGAAGTTAAATCAACTCACCAAAGAGGTAAATCAACTCATTCACCCACCTCGAAGTTAAATCAACTCATCCACCCACCTCGAAGTTAAATCAACTCACCATGACCTCGAAGGTAAATCAACTCACCCACCTCCGCTACCTAAGAAACAAATTGACTCATGCAACCCTGCAACATGGCAGACAGATCAACTCACACACCTGTGGAATCAATAGGGCAGATACACGACATAGGTGTGTGATCTTGACACGAGACAGCAGAGGACCATGTAAAGCAGCCAACCAGAACCCTGATTTCATCAAAGCCAAAATGCCCCTTCAGAAAACTGAGGGCCATTTTCAGTTTCAGTTGTGTGGCAACTGAGAATACGTTACAACGTCACAGTTCAAATATTGATAATAATGCTAAAACACAACCAATTAACTTAAAAGAGATTCCTTGCCTGCGCAATTATCCAGCTAAACCATGTAATACATAATGATGGAAGAAATTTTGACACAATAAACCAGAATTTTGTAACACAAGAAACCTGAAATTTTATAATAAAAGATACCTGTAAAATTTTGTAACACAAATTACCAGAAATTCTTTTAAATAAGAATTTAATCCAATAAAATGTTTGGAAACTCCAAATGCACAATAAGGAATTTCCTTTGCCCAGTAACTGCATTTGGATACAGCTGAGTACAATATTCTGATGGGAATATACATGTAATGAGAAATTAGAAAGATATATAAAACAGAGGGTAACTACAAAGAATGATAACCCTGTCCATAATTTTTAGTGAAGAATCAGACCCCATGCAGAATGGAGCAAGGGGCACAAGATTAGTAAATTGAAACTACCTCTGTTGTCAACAAGGCCCAAGAAATGATGTCATCTTCAACTAAGCTTAGGATCAGGAGTCTTGTTTTGGAAACTTTCAAGAATTAAATTACAATTGTTCATGGTACGGGCATCAAGAAGACTGTGATTCCATAGTTTTATCATGAAAAGCCTCCAGCACCTGATAAATTATAGAAAGAAGGTCAACTCCACATCCACCTCAACATGAGAAAATGATCTTTTTAAGACTAACCAAAACATTTCTTAGAGTTAAACAAGAAAGTACGAATGAGAAAAAATATGTGAAAACTAATAAAAATAACACTTGAATGCTTGACATACTCTGTTCTTTTTCCAGTAACTCTATTGATAAAAAATTAACCCATGCACATTTTCAGTAAGAAACATTTAAAATTTTTTTGCTCAAATCAGTTCTCTTTCCATATACACAATTGTACTCAAAGATGCAAAGGGCATTAGTGTTTTTATCATTATTACTGTTGTCTTCGTAATCTTGAATTTAATAGGCAACTAGTGCTTTTATCACCATCACTGATGTCATTGTAAACTTGAATCCATATAAGCAGGTAAAAATAAAGACATGTTAGCAGCAAATAGAGCATAGTCAAGGTAATATATTTAAACATAACACAAGCATCACATAAGAAAAGTATGCTCAATAAAAAAATAAACGAGGTTAGACTCAAGTCTGGCTTTTTGTTCTTTACAGAAGTTGCTCCATTTATAAAAAAAGTCAGTCATTTAATTCCCATTTACAACCAAGCTGCTACCTTGTTTCTGTCAATATTTAGCAATATAAAAAGTATCTATTAAAATAGTATATAACTAAATAATTAAACATATCCCTCTAAAAATTCAGATTTGAAGTCATTTAGTTCAACTTTAGTTGTAATAATGAAAATTGGCTCGACGTTTCATGGACTAAGGTCCATACTCCTTTTTTCTTAAAAAAAAAATAAAACCAGCAAAAACTTCAACAAATTACAGCTTTGCATGTACTGCTTTTAGGAATTGGGCTTACGAATCAAAGGATTGTTAGGTTTACAATATAAATCACAGAGTTGTTAAGTTCAAATTTAATAAGTTGTACAGGAATTTTTCTTTCCAAAAGGCACCTCTCGAAGATGTGCTAAAATTTATATCAAAGTAGATTTTATGTCCATTAGATGGCCAGTGCTCCTCTTCTTAAATGCACAAGTCATGGTAACCATTCCAATATAGAACTGTAAATGCACATGATAGAAATAATAAGGAGTTATTTTATTACCTGTTCCAATAACTCAGTTTCTTATGCTATTTACTGCATCCAAACAATGTAGAAGAAATTCTTCTCCCATTAACTAGGCAGATAGGTGAATGAACTGGGTGATCAAGAGTTTATGGACTATTCGACAAAATCTTCAAATAATCCTTTAAACCCATACAAAAATCTACTTCACATTTAAGGATCAAAGCTAAGCTTGGTAGTATCCTTCTTGCCGAGGCCTACTTCCTAAAGTCCATGTCTCCATTTTATAGACAGAGACCTGATAATTGAAACAATAAACTTCCAACAGGCTTCTAGGGAAAGAAAAGGCCAAATATAAGCAATTTATTCCTTTTACATCTCTACTATTTTCTAGCAGGCTTGGGGATATACTATTTTGCATGATCATTTGGGACCAATAGATTGACGTTCGATGTAATTGCATGGTTGAATTTATATCAATGGATGTTGGGACAAAGTGTTAATTAGCAAAAGTCTGGAATGCCTGGGGATCAATCCGGAAAGAGGAGTAGAAGAGGAAATGAGGGGTTTTCTTGGTTGCAGTAAATTGAACTCAGGCTACCTTTCAGTTATGGTAGGACGTGTAAGGAGCAGCAGCCTGGGGGGACCATTGGAAGGGCAGAAAGAAAGCAGACCCCCATCTTATGCGTATATTCCACAGGTCAAGGAGGGCTGGGGAACATGGCAGTTAGTGGGAGCCCAAAAAAGACAAAAGAGGTTAGGAGGCAGCCTATAAGGGTGTAACACGTGTGAGTTGTGAACAGGGGAAGAAGAATAAAACATATGGGAGAAATCAGAATAGGGGGAGAATTTTGGTATGCTGGGGAGAAACAGGTTCTAGAGGGAGGAGCTCTTAGGTCTGGTAATGTCACTGTTCCATTGAGGTAGAGGGGGTAGCTAGTCAATTGCTGTAATTGGGGTTTCCACTCAAAGAAACCTCCACCACAGCTCTCATTTTCTTCTCTAACAGAATGAAGCAACAACTATGGGCCCCAGTATCAAAGAAAAGCCACAAGAGGTTAAAAAACAAGGAAGGGTCAGTTTTTACCGTAGCAGGACCTTAGTTAAGGCCAGTGTAGTGACTAAATTGGAACGACAAATCAGTTTAAATACCCACCAGTCAACTGAGATACAGTTTGTAGGCCAAAGGAGGAAGGTGATCTCGTCATTAGAAGATTTGAGCATGTCAACTCATCCCTCTCAGCAAAATGGTTACAGAGTTTCATCAATAAACAATATTCATTGTGGAAAGCTTTGATAGTAGCCAAATACAGAGCCTCTGACCATCTTTGGCTTCCACATAAGGATTTGAGCTGGTCATTGACAAGTGATGGTGAACCAGGTCAACGATGTCGGGAGGATGAATGGGAACAGAAACCTGAACTTGAGAAGAAATCTATTAGAGGAAATTGAAGAATTTGCAACACTTTTGCAAAGGCTGGGCACGCAGTACCCTTCTAACTATTGGGAAGATGAGCCAATATGGGCATTAACCAAATCAGGAGTATTCTCAGCAATCTCTTTCTATCAAGTAAGCCAAACTGTTCCAGCACTGAAATACTAAAGATGTAGTGGATGCTTGGAAATCAATCGTTGTCAAAGAAAATCCAACAAATTGTGTGGACAGCAGCATATGGAAAGATCTTAACCTGCGATCAATTACTCGAGAAAAGGCAAGTAATCCCTAGCCCTATGCGCAAGTTATATCATGAGGAAGAAGAAAGTAGCAGCTTACTTTTGCGCGAACATCAGTGCTCAGATCTGCTCAGGAATAGCGAGAAAATAGGGCTTCAAATTTTGCATGCCTCATAAATTCAGTCACTTTATTCATAAATGTACTACCTGTCCTCTCCCCCATTAAGGGAAAATCCTTGGAAGCCAGTACTTGTGGTTCCTTTGCACTTATGGAAGGAAATAAACAACAGGACTTTTCAAAGTAAATCTAACTCAGTTTGGAGTACTAGAGCAATATATTCACGGCATATTGAGTTGGGTCCAGATTATTCATGATTTGCCTCCATTTCCACCTTCCATCATCTGAAACTTCTGGCACAAAGCTATACCGTCTACTACTCCCAAGCTAGTTGTGGTAGAAGAATGGGTACCTCCCAAACCTCCTTTTCTTCAGATGATGGTTCCTCATGCGGAAATCCAGGGCCAACAGGGGTAGGATGAACCACTCAAGAGAGTAATGAGAACCTTCTACTAACCTTACATCCTTGTAGAGCAAATGAAGCCAAGGCCAGAGCCATGCTAACAGGGCCAAAGCTGTGGAAGAAGCATTTTGGAGGGGAAGTAGTGGCGGAAGAAGATTCTCAGCTAGTAATCAGATGGGTGAAAACAACACCATGTGTTTTACAGGCTATCTTTGATGAGATTCCTGACATAACAAACGAAGGAGCATTGAATGGTAGAAACTTCGACATTCTACCAATGCTGTGGCTGATAAGATAGCAAAACCAGGGGTTTCAAGAGGCTTATTGGCTACCAGCCAAGCAATAGCTACCTTTATTACTTAAAAGATGGCTATGATCATTCATGTACTATATATGTTGTATATTATATGTAACCTAACCTATTTTATTAGTTAATGAAAGTTTGCAATTTTTTCAAACAAAAATATTTGTATTCTCATAATATGACAAAAAAAGTAAAACTAAACAATTGAGATTGCTAAGTTAGAGTTCATTTTAGTTACAGTTGAAAGCTTTCATTCTGTTAATATCAAGTGAACATAGATACAAAGTCTATTCCAACATTACAGTTCATTTAGTACAATGAGAAGGTTTATCCTGTTAACAACAAGTGAATTTAGATCTTAATGGTCATATCTGTTGTATACAGATTCAGTGTATGCCTTCTTTCACTAGAAACTTTAAGAACATTTTCAACAAGGGAACTTTTTTAGAAACACTTTTTGAACACTTTCAACACAGAGAACCTTTTAGAAACTTTTTGATAACCTGATGCAGGCTTGTGCTTGATGTTGGCTTAGTGAAGAAAGGAATAAGCAATAATACAGTTCAAACATGAAAATGCTCTTTTTTCAGAATAAAACACGAAGATGCTATTTATCTGCATAAACTCAATAAAGCCTACCAAATAAGAGCTGGTTGTTGAACAAGAACAGGTCCATGCAGCTTTGAGAATGCCTCACATGCCCATGGTATATGCCCATCTGCCAAAACCCTGCAACAAAGGCCAAATCTTGTCATAATATAAGACCCCAAAAAAATGCTACAAGAGCAACAATGACAATGCAATAGACTATAAGTCAGGAAAATGCAGTACCTTTGCTTCCTCACAAATGAATTCCATAGGTGCATTATCTGCTTCTCATCTTTGGTCACATCCACAAAATCATCAAGCATCTGCATCAAGCGAGTCCATCATTACACCAAGAGTTATTAAGATTGAGTCTAGTTTTCTTTCAGGGGAAGAGGCGGGATTGAAGATCAGTAGCTATGACTACACTTAATAAGGTTGTGGAATGGCTCAGCTCCACTAAAGAATTTGCAGATACAAGGGGTGATGTTTTATGGCAGAATTGGAAATCCATTGCATCCCAATCCACCAGAAACTGCATCCAAGAGCCAACCCAATGGACCCCGCCGACGGAAGGCACTCTCAAACTTAACACTGATGGTTCTTCTCTTGGGAACCCCGGGCCTGCTGGGTGCGGAGGCCTCTTCAAAGACTGTAATGGTAACACTCTGTTATCATATTGCGGCCCAGCTGGGATAAAGGACTCCACGGAAGCAGAGGTGTTGGCTGTGCTGGAGGGGATAAGACTATACAAAGCTCAATTTACGCAGCCGCTTGAAGTTGAAGGAGACTCCCGAAATGTCATTGGCTGGTGCCAACAATGCAAAGACCCGCCATGGAGACTTTTACCATTACTTAAAGAAATTTGGTCCCTAGGCAACCAAGTAATTTTGTGGAAGCATTAATGAGATCAGCGAACCAGTGTGCTGATGCTTTCTCAAAGGAGGGAGTCACACTAACCTCATTGGCAGTCACACTCCCTACCTGATGCAACTCATATGGAGTGATGTACTTACGAAGTTTATTATGAATTAAATAAAACTTCAACTTCCTCAAAAAAAAATATTGAGTCTAGTTTCATCCTAAAATGACTAGCTTTGTGGGAGTTCTATTCCTTGACCTAATAAACCAACACCATTTATTTCTGAAAATAGCAAACTATTTTATTGATCTACAAAATTGGATTATATAGTATTTCGAGAGTAAGAATGCTCTAAATGTAGAAAGCACAAGCGTATTTCATAAAAAGAGAAAGTTTCAATAGAAAGACCCATGGCTAGGAAGGTTTCGAGGCTCCAACTTTTGCTAGTTCAGTCCACAACCACAGAACAACCAACCAGGCACAAGCTGGGCCAAATTCAAGCAAATGTTGAACTCTAATGCCATGTTAAGATTACACCCACTTCATTCCAAAAGAAGCACCCACTTAGGAGGCCTACTGCATAATGTTATATACCAAAGCTCCATAAAACTCATCTATAAAGAGATACTCTCCTTAAAACAAATCATCTCAAACGACAAGTTCATTACATACAAAACTCATCTAAAAAGCTAAGTTCCATTACATGAAGAATCATCCGACAAGTCAAGCTGATCACACAATATAGTCTCAAAATACAAACCATTTTACAGATCCAAATCTGTGATTGTAAGAGATGTCTTGCGCCCTGGTTCATCCGAAGACTCAATCAGATAATGAAGGATAGTTATCATCGTCTTCTTCATTCATTTTTTAGGTTAAAAAGGTGAGAAGTATCATCATAAAACATAAAGAAATAGGGTTTCCAGGAACCAAAAAAAAAAAAGACAGAAATGTATCCATAATAATTCATCATTTGATAGTTTAAATTCCCTATAATACTTTGAGGCACACAGAATAACACGAAAAACAAATATAAAAAAACAACCATACCCTACGATCCTCAAAATCTGCAATGTCGTCATCAACTTCATCCTCACTATCACGATCAGAAAGTACTTGATCCAATGCCATTGGCTTCAATCAAAATAAACATTTCAGTTTTGGAGGAAGCTTGCAAAAAAATTCAGAACTAAATCCAATTTCTATCTATCTAACAACTTCTGGACACCCTAAATGAACAAGTAAACAGAAAATGGACAAATAATCAGCTCCAAAAATATATTCACCTGAGCTCTGTGAGAATGGAAAAACTGGCGCTTTTGTAGAAGAGTCCGACTGAAAATAGTAGAATTAAGTCGGTTAAAAAGGGATAAGTCCTTTTCATACCATTTGGAAGTTCAAAAAAGAAATGAGAATGGGATACATTACTTTCTCGGATCACCTCGCTCTGCAGATATTTTCCTAGTTTTTGCAAACTGCAGAAATGTAGGAGTTACAATATTACTGCCAGATGCAGGATGAGCACTATCAGTGCCAGTGGACACAACAGCTATAGCAGCACAGGCACCAGGTACACTGTTAGAGGTAACAGGTTCTGGACATTGTTGGTTTTGGGTTTCAGAGTTATGCTTTTCTGAATGCGGATGAGCTTCACTAAGAATCGCTTTTGGCATTTTATCCCCTTTGCCATCTGAACCACATCAGCTCAATTTTGTTAGACCTCACCAGAACGCTGAACCAATTGACCAAACACTCAATAGTGAGTGCACACTGCACTGACAGAGAACTTAGAAGAACTAACCAGCCTCGCATCTTCTCAGAGAGAACTCATTTGATGGTTCAGCATCTTTTGAATGTGTCAACAAAAGCATGTGAGGGGAGCTTGCACCTGCCTCATTTTCAAGAGAACCCTCTTGAGAACCTTCCCTGGCTTCTACAGGTGAGTCCAATTTCATGATAGGTGGACAGACATGCTTTACGTCTTGGACTATATTCTTCAACCTTCTGCGCTTCCGGGGTTTTGACCTGCCCAAAAATTTTAGCAAGAATTTTGAACTTCGCAACTATCTGCTCAAACAGTCCTAGGAAACAAATTTGCGAGCTCAGTAAATAAAATAAATAAAGGAAATTACCCATAGCAAAATGTTTGAAGCCTTGGGTCAACTCCATCTGCAACAATCTGGTAATGCAACAGTCTATGAGTGTCAAAACCTTCCTTTTTCAAATTAATGCTATAAATGGTTGCATCAACCCACCATTGTTCACAAGAAAGGGAAATGGAAATGTGAATATCATGCAAAACTTTACAAGAAAATGTGGATTAAAGACGTGTGTAAATGCCATGTGAAAGAGACTTGAATTGACCAGGCAGAAATATCAAGGAAAAAATGAATCTTTGATGACTTAGTTTTTACGAATGAGCTTTTTTGAAAAATTTAATGGGGAAACCTTAATTCAGAATGCTACCTGTACATTTGAAGTCCTTAACTGAATCATTTAAAAATATAGATACCGTAGAAACTGAACCATTTAAAAATATAGATACTGTAGTATCAAGAGATCTCATCGATCTTTCTGTTGACTTAGTTCTTTAGGTGATTTTTCAATGATGAAAGAAAATGCATATTTCACTGTTCCTTAGAACTTTAATAGAGATCTGAATTCATTGGTGAAAACTGCTTCTATTTAGGAAGGCATCAAACTCGTACATTTAAGGAGAACTAATGTTGATTGATGGGATCTGAACATATTGTTACTTAATCACCAATGCAACAAGCAGCTTGTACTTGGGACCTCTTTTACTCCTGGATTCAGTTCAAGGAGCACATAGAGTGCAACTGTTAGTTCTGGAAAGAACTGGTTTGGTGGTCCTTCTCTAGCATAGAAGCTTTAGTTTGAGATCAACGTGAAAGTTTTTTTTTTTTAAATGCAGAAGTATTTCAACGGCATAATTGTGAAGGATGAATCTCATGGAACCAAGAAGTCCTGGTTAGATAGCTTCTCGCCCTTGTTTCATTTTTTAAGGAAGACCATGTTTGATTTAACAGCATGTGCTGTCATAGAGAAAAACTCAAAAACAATGGCCACATGCTACATATATTTCATGGAAACTAGTTCATGATTTTTTTTTTAAGGAAAGAGTATTTTATTAATGTGATAGGACTACTAATATGCAATTAGAAAAGTTTCAGGAGGATCTCTAATAATGAAAGATTGTAGAAGACAATCTCCTCAGCGTCCATGAGATGGCTAACAAAGGGTACAAAGTACAATTAATTCCTTTGTTGTCGCCATCCCACCAAAATTGCTTGAATCATCTTAGATCTCCAACCGACCCAAGGTTTTTTTTTTTTTTTTTTGAGGAAAATGTTTTGTTTTTATTGATTGATGAGAGTTATTGATAGATCTCCAACCGACCCAAGAATTTTGGACAACTTGTTGAAGCCCATGTAGGACCCCCATTGCCTCTGTGTTTGTAGTGTCCAATATGCCCATGTAGGACCCCCATTCTGTCTCCTCTATCTACAAACTCAAATTGGTCTCCAGCTCTCACCTCGTAACCCCTGCTGCCAAATATGCTTGGAAGTTGCCTGTGCCACTCAAAGTACAGCAATTCATATGGACTACTGCCCTTGGCAAGATATTAACTTGTGATGAACTTATAAAACAAGGCCAAACAATTGGGAATCAAGTGTGTAAGTTGTGCAACTCTCATGAAGAGAGCTGTGACCATCTGCTGCTACATCGCGCCTTGGGTAAGACAGTGTCGGGAGCTCTACTTGGCAAATTTAACATCCCACTATGCATGCCAAACAAGTTCGGCCAACTCCTTGAACAATGATATTCATGTAAACTGCCCACGTTGCTCCCTATTATGGAGATCAGTAATTACAGCTGTCCCTTGGCAATTATGACTAGAGAGAAATGCTAGGACCTTTAACAACAAAGCTACATCGGTGGGAGGGGTGATTGAAAAAGTCATACATAGCTGCTTGGCTTGGGTGGGAGCAACTAATAAACTCCCCCCACTGCCAAGCTCTATAATCCATAAGTTTTGGTCCAAGATAATCTTTTTCAGCTCAAGAAGGCCAACAGCAATGCAATCATGGGAACCACCACCCTTTGGCAGCTACAAGTTAAACTTTGATGGCTCCTTCTTGGGAAACCTGGGGCCTGCCGGTATAGGAGGTTGTGTAAGGGATAATGATGGTAGGTGTCTCTTAACCTACTCGGGGCCCTTGGGTTCATGCACATCCAACAGAGCTGAGGCTTCTGCATTATTAGAAGAAATGAGGCTCCTTAAGCAGCTAGCCATACAACTCCTACTGATTAAAGGTGACTCTAGTACTAGAGTGGGCAAAGCAGAATTCAAAACCTCCATGGAAGCTAAAATACATTTTTGATGAGTTGAAAGAGCTCCTTGGAGGCTGGGAAATAATGTGGTCCAAAGTGCCTCGATCAGCCAACTCTCAGGCGGATGAGCTAGCAAAGGTCTAGCAAAGGAAGCTAAAATACATTTTTGATGAGTTGCAAGAGCTCCTTGGAGGCTGGGAAATAATGTGGTCCAAAGTGCCTCGATCAGCCAACTCTCAGGCGGATGAGCTAGCAAAGGAAGGTGTTCACAAGCCCAATTTAATTATAGAATTCCCAATGCACATGTAAACTGCAAAGCCATGTAAACTAGGCAGTATCTGCCATTGTAACAATATATTATTTCGGCAATAAAGTTCACCATTTCCAAAAAAAAAAAATAATGCTAACAGAAACCGTGAACGAGAGCCAACCCAACCAGTTGAGTCTCAAAAATTCCCTAAAGCCAAATAAGGGTGTCAATTATCCGATTACCCATCCTTCTGAAACCTAATTGGTTGGATAAGGAATGATTTATTTTTATTTCGGTTACCCGATTTCCAGATTTCTAAATTACCCGATTACCCGAATGGTAATTTGGTAATTTCTTTATTACATATACTTTTTTCTTTTAATTAATGTCACTTATTTTTTTCTTAATAAAATTAAGTAATTTTATTGGTATTTATTGTAATTATGAACATGATATTAAAGTTCTTCTTTAAAAATTAATTGGTATTTTTTTTGTTTTATATAAATTATATTTTTATGATTTTTTAAATGATTATTAAGTTTTATATGATAAAATTAATAAAAACAATATTTACCCATATATTTACCCAATTACCCATTTACCCACAGGTAATCGTGTAAAAAATTTGGATTTGGAATAACAATTCTTAATTTGGGCGAAACGGGTAACGGGTAATGGACAGGGTAATCGGAACGGGTTACGGAATACCCATTACTCGTTTCGATTGTTACCCGATTACACCCCTAAAGCCAAAGGGGGAGGGTTCCCAGAAGGAGGACCATCGAGATTGGGTTTGATGAGCCCAGATTGGGGGGGGGGGTTTCCACTTGGGGAAGAGTCTAAAGCCCACACCCAACACAACCAGAAAGGAGAGGTCATAATTTTTTCAACCATTGGAGTTCAACGAGAGGAAAACTGCATAAACAATAACTCATTCCACTCTTCCTAAATGCTCCATGCAACAAAAGACAAAGCTGATTTAAGTATGACTGAACCCAAAGGAGAAAAAGGATTTGCTGGAACCTTACAAAATTGATGAAATATCCAGGGATGATGCATAATGAAAAGTCGTGGGTGATGAAGTGACCCCACATGAGCAAAGAATAATTGCATAAGAGAAATAGGATCCATGGTTCCCCAGTTTGATGCCCTCCAATCAAGCTCAAATAGTTAACTTTGACTATTGTTCGTACAGTAACACAGGAAGTATGAGTGAGAAAATCATCCCATCTTACCAGATTCACTCAGGATCTCTGCTTCAACTAATGCAAAGATTAGCATCTTTACGAATGATCCAAGGTTAATCTATGGCATGTTTTACTCACTTCTCCTTGTTTTAGGGGCCTCTAACACTTGTTTGTTGGAGTTGGCTGCGATAATCTTTGTTTGCATATATTTGGGATAATGATTCATTCTAATCAATGCATATAATTTTTAGCACCTCAAGCAGGGCAAGCTGTTTTTTATCATTTCGAGTTTTTAATATTTGCTGCCCGTACAGAAGGCTGGTTTCCTGCTTTTGTCCTCCTGATTATCAAAAAAGCTCCATACTCCAAGAAAAACAAAACATTTTCTCGGTACCAACTTAAATCCTTTTTGACTTACTTCCCAAGAAAACCAGAAAGTTTGACATCCATAACCATACTCATGTTTCACACAGAAAAATTCTCACAAGCTCTATCCCAATCTTTTCCTGAGCTCATAAAGTTAACAAACAGTTTTGGGCAATGTTGAATGCCCCCCAAAGCCTTTTTTTTAAATGATGATGTTTTATTAATAATGAATGAAAGAATTTCAGTACAAATGATAGCCCAAACTTTTACAATCCCATTGCATGACTTTTGTGGACTTTTTTTTGTTTTTTTCTTCATCATATAGACATCCCCGAGAGAATGCCCCCAAACTAATGGTCAGACTTGAACCCTGGGCCTCAAAGTAGAAACCACCCAAATTGCTTATGAGCCTAAGGCCCAAGTCACAGGCAATGAGCAGCTTAACATTTTTTTTTAAAAAAAAGTGCATATATATAACTACATCATTTTAAACCAATGCCCCCAAGGGGACTTGAACTCGAGATCTCCCATTTATAACTCCCAAATGTGACCACTGAACTGTTGCTTAAGTTCACGAGCAGCTCAACATTATTTTTTTTTTTAAATCAAGCAGCTCAACATTTTCACAACAGAAACTTAGGTAGTAAATGAAAAATTCTAACCTCGGCCCTCCAAATATCAGTCTTCACAGATACATTCACAGCCTGATATTCTTCGGTCACCTGGAGAATAAACAAACCCACTTTTAGATAACAGTATGAGAAGTACATGGCTATCAACAGTCACTACAGACTCTAGAAGTTTACCAACCCAGAACTCAAAACTGAACAAATCATGAGAGCAGGTCAAATGGAACCGCAATCCCTACAAAAAAAAAAAACAAAGAAATAAAGGCATGGCACCAAGAAATCTTATAAGCAATATAAATAAGGAATAAAGGAATAGCCAGTACCTTGAAGCTTCCACAACGCACCAAACAGAAAGCACAGGAGAACTCTTCCGTTACTATTGGATGGGAAAAGAGTTAAAAAGAAATTTACTAAATTACTTAGGATGCAGCAACCTGAAAACAAGTCTTATGTCTTTGAAAGACAAAGGAAAATAGATTCAAGAACAACTTTCTGAATCCAAATTTCAGATACAAAATTATAATTTTTTATTTGCAGAATATTATAGTATCATCTCATTGACAATGACAATTTTTTTTTTTTTTTGAGGAAGTTGACAATGACAAACTTTTCTTGCATGCATGCATATCAAAGTTTTAGTTGCTCCGTTACTATATGGACCATGGTTGATAGCCATAGTTGCCAACAGAAGGATAGAATAGAAGATAACATGTACAAAAGTACTATTCTATAATAAAGTACCATCAACAAGTCTCTATGACAAAAAATACAGGTACTGATGAAAAAATTATCCAAAAATAAAGAGCTCACCTTCTGTTTTCTGTAATGTATTGTTGTAGTACCTGTAGTTGAATATAACGTTACCAGCTCTCAACCTAAGCAATATAATCACAAAATAGGGTAAACAACCCATGAATGGAAATAGAGATTTCACATTTACAAGTACTTGAATGAGAGGCTTATATCTGACATGTTCGGATAGATAGATAATCCTTATTATAAGTCACATAACCCACTTAAGCTCCCTATATGAGAATACTCCCATGATCTGCATCACACTCAGACAGCTCTTTCATAATATAATAGAAAGTTTAACTCTGCAAATAAACCATGGTTGAAGTCTTTACACATACAGCTTATGCTCATTTTCCAGGGCATCAACATAGAGCATGAAGTTATCACATCATAACAACTTTCTTCTGTTACCATCTTCGGACTATATAAAGATGGTTCTCATTCCCTCAAAATGCACCGGACAGACAAAGTTGATGACCAAATAGTGATATTTGTGGAATCCATCGAAATTAATAGTTCAGGTATCATGTTAAGTAAGCTAAAATGAATAATGGGAAGGAAACCCAACACACCGCCAACAACAGTGAAACCAGCAAATATAACAAAGACACATTGGAAAATGGAAAGGGAAAAGAGAACATGTTACCGCAACAAATGAGCTACAGATGAGCTCGGAACATCATCAAATGTATAAGAGTCATAAGGAGATCTCTCTACTGCTCCAATCTCTTGGGCGAACACATTTACTTGTACTCGCTTCAACTGCTTTGAAAAGAAACAAAGTGAGATGATTGGAGTAGTCTTCCCCATAATGAAATCAAAATGACATACTGATATTGAGGGGACCAAGAAACTACATCTAAGCCTAGCCAAGACCCACATGGCTGTTTAAATATGATTTTTAACAGATTTAAACAAGAAATATCAGCAGCAGGAACTCACTATGCTTCCTGAAGTAAGGGGGCCTTGAAACATTATGCAATTGCTCTCATTCAAACCAGCAGGCTGCAAGATAATAGCACGGAATTCATCAGAATCTTCTCAAAAAGAAGAAAACTAATTGAGCAATCACAAAAGAATAATAAAATAAAGTACAAGGACATAAAGAAATACCAAAGTTGCACAAGCTACCACATGTAGATGGAAATAAACACGGAAGGGTTTTCTCATGGACAATAACAATAAAAGACAGCATAAAAAGGAAACATGAGACAGACTTTTCTAGAACAAGTAGCTTTATTTGCCACTAACATGCCTTCAGGAAACTGGTATGCATGTCAACATTTAATAAAGTCTCCGCTCTATTCCCCAAGCTAAAGCTCGCAGAGTTAACCCATGATGAATAGAGCAACTCCATTTGCAGCCTGCCCCAAAGGCAACTTCCTTCCAACTTCGCTGACACAGATACAAGGAGTGAGTCAAAAGCCTATACATTGCATTGAACATCAACAGACAAATTAAATAACCGCTAAAAGAATATCTTACATCGAAAAGAACCAATGTCCTGATCCTTCAGGAAATCTTGTTCATCAGGAATGCTCCTCAGTTCACCTAGAAAAAGTCGGTCATGTAAGCATTTTATCATAAACAACACTCTAAGCAAAGGTGTTGTTAAACAAAAAGCATACCATAACTGAGAAACAAGATGCAAAGGCTGCTTGGCTTGCCATCAACTAAGAGTTTTTTCAGCTCAGGAAGGATGAAAGTGGCTTCTGTATGGTCTTTCCTCCCATCCTCACAAAAAGCACTCACAATACAAGCTCGACTGAGCCTATAAATTGAAGATTGCTGTCACACAAAAACACCAGAGCACAATTACTAGCAAAAAGGGTTTTGTAGATAAACAAAAAAGTACACTCAAGACATCAGAAGATCAATTCAGACATTATAAGAGAAAATAGTTCACAATAGAGTACCTCTTCGGTAGCAATACAAGGAATGTGCCTTACTAACAAGACATACAACGGAAACATCTTTTGCACTTGCTCTCCATTATTCAAGGCTGCAGACAGTGAAATTGTAATTTTTATTCTGCAAAAAAAAATCAAGTTAATATCATGTGCCAGAAGAGACGAGAGATTATGCTGAAATGTAAATAATTAACCAAGCTTTAAAAGGGCAAGTATAAAAAGCATAGACAATCCAGCCAAAATAATAATCATAAACAGATAGACATTATGCTTTTCAGGCTTGTGTTTAGGATACGTATAGGTAGAGTATTTCATCCACTCAAATTCTAGATGCCACACCTTCAATTTCACAGGCCAACTTTTTTTAATGCATTAAAATGTAGGAGATTTAATCTTAAATGGAATTCTGAGCAGGAGAAAGAATAGTGAAAGGAAAAATAATTAGCATGACATTTAAAAAAAAAAAAGTAAGTCCTTGTGTTTAAGGTGTTCAAACTTAAATTCCAACAGCTTTCAGGGTACAGGAAATAATACCAAATGAAATAGTTGATAGTATATTTTACACAAAAAAAAAAAAAAAAAAAAAAAAAAAACTTGCTGGGTTATTATTAAAACAAATAAGTGAAGAAGTAGGCAAAGACACTAATAAGTACTCCCTCTTCAGAAGAGAGTCAGAAGAGACATGAGAAAGTACGAATAACTTTTAATTGAAACTGTGATGCCTAGAAGTACGAATAAATGATACTGCATAGGATAAATTTCAATAATAAGGGATGTTCTTCTGTTTCTTCTCAAAGAATCAGTATAGGACTAAAAGCAGCGGTAATTCAGATCATGGACATAAATAATACAAAGAAGAAAATAATAAAGATGCTATTCAGTCCAATCAGATGGACAAGAAAAACTCAGTATGAAATGAAGTCAAATGAAATTCTTCATACCTCCTTTTGTGTTTAGCTTGTATTTTGTAATCCAGACATCGCTGCTGAAACAATGGCTGAAAAAAATAATAATAAAAAAAAAAATTTTAAAAAAACATAATAAAATGCAAGAACAGTAAAGACATGCAAAACAAAAGTCAAGGCAGTCGTGAACCGTTGCTTTGGTTTGTAAAGGACTTACATTCCGCAAAGCACGCCGTTGAAGAATATTGTAGAGTTCAACAGGTTTGCAGTAAATTGAAAGGCTTTCTTCAGCTGCAATTGTTTCTTCTGCAGACAAATGAACACGAGAATCTTGGCGACACATTTGATCAACAGACCTGGAATGGCTGCAATTGCCCCCAAGGTTTCTGCAACAAGCAAGAAGATGCCTATTTATATCCATTCACGGCACAGTAATGAGATAGCTCAGACATGTTCTCTGTATAGTTATGACTCGTGATGAGTATTACAAGCTTTGAAGAGTACTCAAGTGCGTCAGCCAGACCACTTTAATTGGGCTGACTTGAAGCATCCAACTCCAAATAAGGATGAAAATACCAATCCTTTTACAGCTCCAGTCATACAATAAACTACACTACCCATGCCGGTCAACTGTTTCAGCACGGATTTGACTTCCAACAAATCTTTATTTACCGGAAAGGAGGAGGGTGTCAAGGAAGTCAAAATTGTATTTGCAAGCTTCAAGGATTTTCTCTGAGACCTTATGTAATGGGGGCAAAGTGGCTACAAGAACTGGAATAAAAATATGGAGAAGAACAAGCTTGACAAAGGACACATATACAAATTTTGGATCTTATCAAGTTAACTAGTATTGAATTGAATCTTTGGAGAATAATATAATCAGGGTCTTCCTCAGGCATATACAGTACAAAATTTTGCCACATACAAGCATATATGTTTAGGTAGGGCCTTGTCCAAGAACCAAGTCAGCAACTCTGTTAACTTAAAAAATAAAATTGTTTTTACAATCCACATAAAGAAAATAAAATATAAGTCGTGGGACTTATAGCAGACTACCTAGCATATGCAGCATTTGGTTTGTTCTTTTAGACTTTTTAAGATAACTCTTTGAATAAGTCCTCTTTGGGAAAAGCTTCATTTTGGAGTTCTTGGTAAGAACAAAAATCTCCTTTTTCAAAGAGAGATTTATTCAATAGGAGATTTATCCAAACACAGCTGTTATCTGAAGAACGAGCTCTTTTCTCCAAAGACGAGCCACTGCAGAGCTTAATCAAATGCGCCCATAATATAGTTGTCAGACTTACAAGGAAGCCCAACAAGAAGCAACATCGAAGGTAATATGACTACTGACAGAACTTAGGTGAGAATAACATACGAGCTTTCATGAACCACCAAAGGTAAGCCTGGCATTTTGGTACAACAATGTCCAGAGAGACAATAACTTCATTGCTCGCTTTGACTACCAAGAGTAACTTGATGAATTGTGGCTTGAAACTGGAAATTCCAATTTCAGACCAAAGCCAATGTGACCTGATAAAAAAATTGAACAGAACTCCACCTTATCAAATGATACGTGCTAATAATTGCAGATCTGCAAACACAGAACCAACTGTAAGAACCACAGAGTTAAGAAAATATACCGCACAAAATACAGCTGATAAGTTTTCTAAAGTCATCAAAAGTATTACCAAAAGCATAACAAAAAAGCCGATTTCAGAAAAAAGAAAAAAAATTAATTAATTAATTCAAAAATAAAAACATACCCACATGGGTAAATGCGGAATAGAACTTGAAATCAGTCTCTCAAAACAAAAGCTTGAAATCAGACAAATTTCTACAAGCTAATCTTACCAAATCAATGCCAGAAACAGGAATGCTCGAAGCTCTTAGCTCGAAAACCACTTGAAATCCGCGCTAAGACACGATTGAGAATAGCATACGAAAAGTTGTGATCGATCCAGTTGAAAACTGCAGAGGGCATACCGTGCCTTCGTAATTCCAACTCCTAATCAAACAGGGCCAAAAGCTTGCGCAGTCGACGCAACGTGCTAGCCTCTCTACCGCCCAAGCTCGGCACAACAATAGAGCCAGATACAGACCATGCAAATTATGCTAAAATCCGGCACCTTGAAGCGATAGCATAAGAATCCAAAATCATTTCACAGACGAACTCTGCGAATCAAACCCCCAGGACACAAGAAATCAAACCACAAACCACCAGCTTGACCACCGCATGCGCAAGCCCCACCCAGCAATTTCAAAAACCATCGAGATAATTAAGAGATAAATAAATAATTCAAGTCAAAAATCTCAACTTTTTTATACAGATTTTTTTTATTTTTTTAAACAGTCGACTTTGAAAGCATCGAAAAACCAAAATTTACAAAACCGAACTTCCGAAACAAGAAAAAATCCCCCAACAAAAGCAGATCCGAAAACACCACCGGAAGTGTCGTCCAGTATCAGCCAATACGCGATCGACGGAAAAGGGAAGGGATATAGTACCTTTGCCCTAGCTTCCGTTTCAAATCCGTCGAGTGCTCGCAGCAAGTCCGCCTGAACGGACAACAACCAAATGTCCGATGGGTCGAAAAATATTCCTGACTGTATTTATAGGGACAAGCTGACGAACAGGGGCATAACCCGAAAATATAGAAGTAACGAAGGCTACCTGAAACGTTTCGAGCTTTCAGCTGGTGTCGTGATTCTGCGGTTGGGAGCTTGTCAACTTCAATCAAGGATTATCATAAAATTATATTCAATAATACAATTAAAGGTTTGATTCAGTGTTTTAAAAACCGAATCAAACCGGCTGGTCCGACCCGGTTGAACTAGAATCGGAGGGCAATCCGGTTCTTTTTGACTCGTTCACTCAGAATTATTTTTGTCTTTTTTCCTATAAAAATATTAAGAAAGCATAAAGTATAGGACATAATATTCAATGGTTGAACCATTGCTCCAACCCAGTCCAACCAGGTTTAACCAAACCGGATATACTGTTGGTTTGATGGCCGGTTTGGTTTTTAAAACATTGGTTTGATTCGAAGTTTTAAAAATTGAACGGTCATCCAACAGGCACTATGTCTGGTTTTGGTTGAACTAGGTTAGACTGAATTAGACCTTTGAAAATTATACACCATATTTTACATATATTTAAAAAAATATAAAAATAATGCTGATTACAGTGAACTGCGTCTATAAAAACCGGGCTGGCCTTTGATTCTGGTTCAATTGGGTCAAACTAACCGGTTTGGTTTGGTTTTAAAATTATTGTTGATTATAAAAAATCAAATACATTACAATTTAGAGGGCAAGGACTACTAGGACGAAAAAAACGGATTCTTGATATTTAGAATTGGGAGCAGTGTTTTAAAAACCAAACTGAACCGGTTCAACCAAAGCAGGAGGTCCATCCGGTTGACTATAACCAACACTAATTTTGGCTTTTTATCCAACATAAATATTAAATATATATAAAGTATACTATAAAGTATACTATTTAATGGTTGACCCATTGGTCCAACCCAGTCTAACCAGGTTTGGCCAAAATCGAAAATTTTGTTGGTTTGATTTTTTAAATACTGATTAGAAGTTTATTTGGTAATGAAAATACAGAAAATATAACCATGATTCTTTGGTTTAATCTTCTCTTGTTGTAAAAAACGTAATTCAAAACCCTACAAAATTATAATAAATAACTAATTTTCACTCCAAAGTCCAACCCTTATTCTGATATTAATTTGTGGTAGAAAACTACTCTCTTAAATATAAGGAAGAGAAAAAGTCTTGCTTAGAGTTACACTAATATGTGCTTTTTAGGGAAGTGGTGTGTGATGATGCACTAAAGCCTCGGGAAAAAAAAATGATTTTTTTAAAAAATATTATGAAATTATCTTTTACACATCCTTGTACATAAAAAACATTTATATTGTTATTCAAAGATATTATTTTATTTTTAACTAATATTTATGTTTTATTATGTCATTTTATAAAGATATAATTGCTTAGCTTGCCCTCATAAAATATATTGTAGTCAATTTTGATTGACTAAGATAAAATCACCCTCCAGAAGTTATATTTTTTTTATGAATGTTGGAGGATCTTCCTCTTGTGCCATCAAACACTGCTTACAACATAATCATTTTGTGTAAAAGTGATTAAAACAAGGAAAATATAATCACAATTGTGTAATTAAGTAAGGATTGTAATATATAATTACAATGTATTTATATTTATTAACTACATATGTAGTACTTTTACCTTTATGCTTAAATGTTGATATAGCAAATATGCATGTTAGCTATCAAAGTGCATTTTATTCTCTACTCCATCTATGATAGCTACCATCGATGGTACATTGTAATTTCCATAACGTATCATGGATGGAACCTTGAGGTACCATGCATAGTACCCTTCACGCGCCAAATCGCATTTCAAACCAAGAATGTATTATACTTCATTCCATATTGCCATCAATGGTAATCAAGCGACAATCGCGTGTAACTTGCGGAGTCCGAACCCTGGCCTACTGTATTCTCATGGTCTGCATTCGGTGAGGATTATAGTAAAGGCTCAACTACAAGTGTCCCTTGGCAGCGTTATCAGGTACGATTATTTCGGTATATATATGTTTGTCCTTATTTGTTGTTATCAATTGATATTTTCAACTTTTTTTTTGTTTGTACCTTTTGGTGGGGGATGTTGATATGTAATGGTCGGTATCAAATATAGAGAAGTGTACTTGGTTGAAAATGACGGCGACTGAATCCATCAATTTGTAAATTTGCGAATACCCAATGAGTTCTTAAATTCTGGGCAGGAACATATCTCTGTCCTAAGGCCGAGCGTGAGAGATAGAAACATTTTCGTATAACATTCTCTTCTCTGTTGACGAAGAAAAGATGAGTTAGAAGAATATTTTGGCGTCAGCACCGAGGCTCGCGCTGTGATTTTTGGGTATCTTCTGAATCCCACAGGTCAGCGTTCCTCGCACAAGATCCTTAGGAAGAAGCTCATAGGTGAAAAAGTCGCGTCGTGGTATCCCTCCGACATAAAAAAGGCTGACCCACAGGTCATGGCTCGTCAAGAGCAAGAGTATGTTTCCTCATCCTTTCTCTTACTAGTTAATCTTTGCTGTTAATGTATGTGTGTAGCTTGTTTGTTTAATTTCCTCTTACAAGGACCTTCAATTGCGTGTCTTGTGTTTTAGTTTTCGTTACATCGCTGGAATATATATTCTGTGTTTCAATTAGCGGGTGATTTCTCAAAATGCACGGTTGTGTGGATATATTCTATATGTTAACTATGCAAGGTAAGATGCTATTCGATACTATTTTAGTTTTGTATTTGCAAACGAGTTCATGTGATGCCTTAACTTGTCCTTGCTTTGTCTGTGATATCTTTTTCTTTCTTGCGCATTTATTTTTTCCTCATCTGGGAGTCTGCTATCTGCATTTGCTCTTTTTTTCTTTGTAAAGCACCTGGATTTGCTTTATGATGGATGATGCTAGAGGTATGCGTGTTTAGCACCACTAAGATACCGGCAGTATGCAACCCACAGGCATGAGCAGGTAACTTCATCTAGCATTGCAATCCTATTCAATCTTAAGAACATGGTCTTGTCACCTCAACACAAGACTAAGTTTGATAGTCGTTTGCAATGGTGATGGATCTGCTGTGCGCAGCGGAGTACACAACCATAGCAATGCTTGTACGCTTTGCTTTTAACTTTATCAATGCTTTCAAGTGCTACTTACAGGTTTAGCAATGCTTGTACGCTTTGCTTTTAACTTTATCAATGCTTTCAAGTGCTACTTACAGGTTTAGCAACGCTTTGAAGCGTTGTTATTAATTGTGCACACCGCTGTGCACAAGTACCTGTTCACAACAGATCTAGGGCCATATGTTAAATAACAATGGAAATTTTAGAGAATTTGTCCTTATTATTTTTACATCTGCTCTAACAGCTTCAGTGTTCAACTAACTCTTTATAAGGAGTTGTATCAGTTATAAACTCCCGGCAGATTTGATAATATTTAATGTTCTGATTACTTGTCAATGCACAACATGGCATAGTGAAAGGTGCAACTAGAACCGAGAAAAACCTTGGCCTTGATGCTGCTTTAGATGCACTGACAGTTCTTACAATTATCTTAGTTGGTTACCTCCAAAATTGTGATTTGCTTCTACTTGAGTTCAACAGGAGATTTTGCCTTGTATTGCATGCGTGAGGTCCATGAAAGTTGGCAAATTAGTGACAGGATGGTTGATTATTACAACTTCCGTTGTGGAATTTTGTTGTGTTCCAATGAAATTTACCAGTTAGGGTGGGAGTGTTAAAAAGTGTCCTTCTAGCTGGACAATGTTGTCCACACGAGCTCTCCAATTTCCTTTCGAGCAAATCTCTTCCAAAAATCTCTTAGACCACCCCCCACTTTGCTGTTCTTCCACAGAGTTCTCCCTTCCTCTGGCTGATTCCTAACGACACTAATTCCTTATAAATGTTCTCCACACTAGGTGTATAAATTGTAAACACAAAGGAAGAGTTCAATGATTTTTATTATTTTATGAACTGGAAGATATATTTGCCCTTAAGAAGTGTGAGATAGTGGAAGAAAATATTGTTAGTAGGGACAATCTTGTACAGGTTAAAGGTAGAAAAATTCATATGTTAATAGCTTTGGGAGCATTATCACGAGCCCCTTTGACCATGAGATGGGAGGAGAAGCTTAGCCGAATTGGAATCCAAAATCCCAAGAGCAAAAATATAGTGATCTGATTGCACTTTCGTGGAGGATGTGCTCGGTTACTCGTAAAATGCATGAGCAGAAGTACATGTGAGCACTCTCCTTGCATGTTATGCAGTTCATTCATGAGAGCTAAAAGGTGTTTAACAATAGAGGTTGTTTAATCAGACCTTTTATTCTTCTACTATGTGAAGCTTGGCATTATCCTTTGCTATGTTACGGTATGTTTTTTTTGTTGTGTGCTTAAGTAAGCATGCTATAAGCTCCGTTGAAGAGGGTAGCCAAAAACCATTTGAAAGCATGTTAGTTCCCGCTTGGTGTTGTATGATTTGTCATAATATCACCACTTTTATGTGTAGGCTTACTCAGTACAATGTTAGGGCTCCTGTAAAACTGGAACACATCTTACTCTTCTAATGGTTTATTTATTTTTTCTTGAAATTAGTTCTCGCAAGTGGAACATTTGGTCTTAAATATAAGATATACATGCACAGTACAATGTTAGCTTATTTGGTAACGTGTTTTGTGGCTTGCTTTGATGTGAATCATAAACTTCTTGAGCAAAAAAGTATGTTTAGTATTTGCTTCAATAAAAAATATAAAAAATATAAAAAAATTGCCAATTTGAACTGTTCTTTAGAACTTCTACAGAGGAAAAAAGGTCAGAAACAGAGTTATGCAAGTTAGTATAAAGACTTTACCGAGGCGTAGTATTTGTTGCTCCTTACAAGAGTATGCCTTTAGCAAGGATCGAGAGAAATGTAATGGCCAAACATGAGTAACAACTCTGTTGCAAATTGTGGACACTTAAACTGTTCTCTTTATTGCTCAAATGAAGCACCTGTACTCAGTGTTCAATGTTTATATCCATCAAGCAGAAAGATGTTATGGATTTTAGAAAAATTCTTGTCATTGATAACAGGAAAAATAATTTATTCTATACAGAGAAATTAAGCACCTGTACTCAGTGTTCAATGTTCTATACAGATAAGGGGGAAAATAATCTAATCTATATATTTTGTTCTTATTAGGCATCTGTTGAAGCTGGAGAAGCTGAAACGTCGAGGCAAGGGTCCTCCCAAGAAGGGACAAGGAAGGCGTGCCGTTAAACGAAGCAAGTAGAGAGTATCAAACTACAAGCTCTGCCTTCTGTATGCCTTGACACAGCTTGATGGTGATGTTTGGAGAGGCAGCAGCAACCCATTACACATTCACAATCAAAATGTTGAACCTCAACTCGGGTTTGTGTTGCTTTCTGTTGTTGCCTAAAACATGCTTCCGGGGAGCTGAGAAGTATTGCATTTGGTTGAACATCAAAATTTGAATGCCGGTGACTGATCAACTTTATTTTGCAACTGATAAAAAAACTGAGAGACAACTCTATTTGGCTTAGCTCTTTGATTGATGGCTTTTGAGATAGACCCTGTATTAGGATGCTCTTTGCAAGGGTTTCTTTTTGGAGCCCTTCAAAAGCTCTATATTCTCTCCTCTTTGAAAGCAAGAGTGATCTCAAGGAAGTTCAATCAAGCATGTTTTTATCTTGGAGTGCTTTTACTCTGCCCAAAAAGAAGTTTGTAGGCTCCAAAGTGTTAGCCAAACAAGGGCTTTAAATCACTCAAAATCTAATTTTGGACACGCTATAAAATTAGGTTCAAGGTTAAGAGATCAAAGTAGTGAAGATGGCCTTTAAATCTGTGGTGATACATGAGTTAATTGGAGAACGGAACACATGCATAGGGGGTTTAGGGGTGGACGTAAACCGAGCCAGTTCATGAGTAGCTCGGGCTCGACTCGACCTTTTACCGGCTCGAGCTCGTTTATACCGAGCTTGAGTCGAACTCGAATGCATAAAAGAGTTTGATTTGCCTCCCGAGCCAAATTCAAGTTATATGGTGTTGGTAGGGATGGCAATGGGGCGGGGCGGGTTTTTGGAAACCCGTCTCCGCTCTGTGAAAATTTGGGGAAACCCGTCCCCGTGAAAACCCGCCCCGCGGGTTTATTTTGTAAACTCGTCCCCGCCCCGCGGGGTAAAAAACCCACCCCAAACCCGAAAAAACCCGACCCGACCCTACCCCCCATTAAATATTAAAAAAATATTAAAATATAAAATAAATATTATAAATATATAAACATATAAATAATTATAAATCATGTAAAATTAACATTTTTTAAACATAATATTTATTAATATATATTTTTACATATTTACTCTTTAATATATTTTTAAATAAATATTAAGCGGGTCAAGTCGGGTTTTTGGGGCGAAACCCGTCCCTGCCCTGAACCCGTGACAGTTCCGCTGTAAAAACCCGAACCCGACCCGCGGGGTAAAAATATAAACCCGAATCAGCTTTAAGTGGGTCGGGTCGGGGCGGGTTCCCCGCTAACCCGTCCCCGCTGCCATCCCTAGTGTTCGGCTCGTCAGCTTGTAAGCCGGCTCGAGAAAAGTGTATACTATTTTCTACTTTTATCTGATTGACGGTGATGTTGGATAACACTGACATTTAATAACCCTCGTTTAGTTTTTTTTTCTCAATTTTACCTATATACAATGACACCTTATGATGAATAATTAATATCATTTTTATGATAATTCAGCAATAAAATAGGGGTAACTTTGGAAATGTATAATTTCATCTCTCGAGAAGAGAGTTCTCTCCCATTTTCGAGAGTAGAGCTCGGAGCCATCATTTCTTAGAGAGCATGGGTCAGTCGTTTCTCAGAACGGGGTTCCGAAGGCTCGAAGAACCGCAACTTCCGGCGACCATCTCACGGAGAACGACGACTATTTAACTGATAATGGTCACCATCTGACGGAGAACGACAACCATCTGACGGAGAACGACAACCATCTGACGGAGAACGACAACCATCTGACGGAGAACGACAACCATCTGACGGAGAACGACAACCATCTGACGGCAAACGATGACTATCGAAGAACTGCGGAACCGTAACAGCATAGTAACAATCATGAAAATGAGAATTTTTTTTTTTTCCTGTATCTTCTATTTTTTTCTGCAACACAGCGAGCCAGCTCGAGCTCGAGCTCGAATTCGATAAACTAATCGAGCTCGAGTTCGAGCTCCGCTCGCTCAAGGCTCGTCGTTGAACTCGAGCCCGAGCTTGAGTTAGTGTTTTGTACATCGAACCTAGCCTCAACTTAGGTATTTTCGGCTCAGCTCGGCTCAAATCCACCCCCTTCACCACGGCTGATAAAAAGGGTATTTTAATTACTGGTACTGTCAATGAGTGCCGCATTTTTTAGTATATCTTATATCTACCTTTGGTGTATATCGGTCTCAAATTATTATTGAAGTTGTTTTGATGAGGATATATAAGACGTAAGGTATTTTAGCGTATACTTATTATTTGCTTATTTAATTTACATGGTTAAGGGCACAAGGGTAAGAAACTGAAATCTTTTCCTGGACTCTTGTAATTATTGAGTGCATCAACTATCAACTTATATATGGATAAAAAAAAAAAAGGTATATATGTTTTAATCTAACCGCCTTATCCCGAACCAAGCAGGTTTCCAGGGGCTGGGGCATACATGGATAAACGGACCCGGATCCGCTGGCCACAGCCATTTGTGGCCAGCGTACGCACGGCCAATGGCGGAGCGCCCACACAGGGGATGCCCATTCAACAGTCCAAAAAAAAAAAAAATTTTAAACCGGCCGAAAATCCAGTTCGACGCACGTCCGGGTTAAGAACAGTATTTTTTTTTTTTGTTGTCTAATTTTTTTGTGGTCTAACAACTATATAATATGTATAGTTACAACTCTGTACCATCCTTTGCACAACTCTATACCATTTGAGCATTTTTTTTTTGTGGTTTAACAACTATATACTACATTTAGTAACAACTCTGTACCAGCCTTTGGACAACTATATACCATTACTGATTTTTTTTTTTTTTTTGTTGTCTAATTTTTTTGTGGTCTAACAACTATATACTACGTATAGTTACAACTTTGTACCATCCTTTGCACAACTCTATACCATAGGAGCATTTTTTTTTGTGGTCTACCAACTATATACTACGTTTAAGACCAACTCTATACCAACCTTTTGGACAACTATATACTACATTGGTACACAACTCGTACTAACATTCGTGATAACTATATACCATTCTAAGGCAACATCTGCAGAGGCATGCGCGCTAAGGTAGGTAGTGTCATCCGTTGGATGTGGGTAGTGCCATCGGGCTTGTGATCGTGCCATCTTTTCGACTCTTATCATCCTCTAACCCTTTACTATGTATAGTTCCAACTCTGTACCATCCTTTGCACAAATCTATACCATTAGTTTTTTTTTTTTTTTTGTGGTCTAACAACTATATACTACGTTTGGTACCAACTCGTACCATCCTTTGGACAACTATATACCATTAGAGTTTTTTTTTGTTGTCTAACAACTATCTACTACTTTTGGTACCAACTCTGTACCATCCTTTGGACAACTATATACCTTTAGAGTTTTTTTTTTTTTATTGTCTAATAACTATATACTACTTTTGGTACCAACTATGTACCAGCCTGTGGACAACTATTTACCATTAGAGTTTTTTTTTTTTTGTCTAACAACTATATACTACTTTTGGTAACAACTATATACTAACACAATACTACGTATAGTTTCAAGTCTGTACCATCCTTTGGACAACTATTTACCAAATGTTTATCAATTATTTTTTGGTTATTTGACAACTATGTACTAATTTTAGTTACAACTCTTTACCATCATTCGTACAACTATATACCATTACATTAAATGGAGATGATAGAAGATGAGAGAAGAAGAGGGATTGGCGGGAAGATGAAAATGTTCTTAACCCAGATATGCGCCGAACCGGATTTTCGGCCTGTTTAAAATTTTTTTTTTTTTGGTCCGTTGAAGCGACCGGTTGAGCCCCCGGATCCGCAAGATGGTGGGCGCCGCGACGGGCATCCCGTGCGTGGGCGCTCCGCCATTGGCCGTGCGTATGCTGGCCACAAATGGCTGTGGCCAGCGGATCCGGGTCCAGGATAAACCCAGAAAACCCGAGTTATCAGAACCCGATCGGACAGAGTGATTTGACCGGGTTCGATCGTACTGGAGCTTTTTCCGGGTTAAAATCCACGAAACCGTCAGGCGTCATAGAAAAAGTGCATATACCGGCTGGTGTTCTCTGCTTAACCGTTAACCCGTCGACCCGACGGACCGGAGAAAACCGCGGGTCGAAGGGTTAGGCATTAACATTACGCCCCGGATTTGCTCCGCAACGGGGTGGTTGCGGAGCAAACCGCAGAGCCTATGGGAGGCCGTCCACGACGTAACGGGCGCGGCGGACGGATCTCTCCTAATTTTTCAACCCGGGTCGGCTACATTTTATCCCGACCGGACCGACCCTAAATAAAACACCGACCATACCCATCCCCCCTCCCCGATCTTTTCATTTTCATTCCCCCTCGACGACGCGTTTCAGCTTTCATTCCCCGGTCCCCGTCTCTCTCTCGGCGACCACCATCTCTCTCTCACTTTTCATTCCCCGTCCCCTTCCCAGCTCACTTTTCATTTCCCCTCCCCGCTTCGTCGAAAATCGGAGAGGACGGTTTGAAGTAGGGCATATTTGGGATCTCGCGACGAGAGAGGGAGATTCAGGAGTTCTTTTTTCCTTCTCCCGGGAAATCAAACATATTGAGATCCAACGGTTCGTTGGGTGACTTCTTTTATGTTTTCGGTTGCATTTTATGTGTTCTTCTTGTTGGTTTGAAGAGGGCGAGGGGGTTGCTTTATGTAAAGTTTGTTATTTTGTGTTTTTTAGTTTGAGTTGTGTTGATATTTGGGATTGGCGGTGGCTTGGGAGGAACGAGGACAGCTTTCGGGGCGCGCATCGCAACCTAGAGCTTTGAAATTGCGTTCTTTGTTATCGGTAAGTTGTATTTTGGTTTTTTGTCTTTACTAGTGACTCACGGCATTTTGTGTTTTAAAACTCCTCTGATGATAAATATGCAGTTTTAGAGTTTGTTGGTTTATTTTGTTTTAAATCGTTTGGAAAGAAAAATTCTCTAAGTGGCATGTCTTTGGTGGGTGTTCAGTCCTCTCCCCGAGCCTCATTTTCCTTTGCGGTTGTAAGAGCCTAAGTCATGCGGTTGAAATTGAAGAACGCAACCTTGGAGAGCTCTCTCGCGGGGTCAACTCTATAGTGGGTAAGATGGCGACTACTATTGAAGACATGAAACTACAGATGTCTATTATGCAAGCGAGGCTGGGCCGGAGCACCGGGAGGCCCCAAGTTGCAGAGGGAGGCCCCAACAAAGCAGCAGAGGAGGCCTCACTGCAGAGGACGCCCTAGCAGCCAGAGGCGCCCTAGCACCAATGGAGGCCCCACCACGGTGGAGGCTCCACCAGCAGTCGAGGCTCCAGCCATGGTCGAGGCCCCGGCCCAAGGTCGAGGCCCCAAAGAGCAGAGAGCAACCCGCTCCCCCGTCACTACAAGAGGAAGGTGAAGCCTAGTCGGGCCATGATCTGCTCCTTATGTTCTCGACGCACACCCCGCAAGAGAACAAAGAAGACAAATTGCTAAACATTCATAATGTGTAACTTAGTTTTTTTTTGGATGGATAGGTCTGTTGTATTTATTATTTTTTTTAATCTGTTAACTACGTGCCTAGCACTTGTATTTTGTCAGTAGACAATTGTGTTTGTTGTTTACTGAAATTTAATCAAATAGTATTTTAGTTTAAAGGTGTGATTGGTATGTAGAGCGAATACATGGTATTTTCTTTTTGCCCCTGGTATGTACAAATTAGCACATTGTCACACAAGTGGTCCTTTTGACACCGATGGCTTGTTAACTTCTGTAAGATGGTATTTTCAGCTCTCTGGAGGTGTTAATGATTTCACGTAATTGGTGTTTAGAAGTATTACATGGTGTTTTCAGAGAAACATTGGTATTTCTAAATGCTTGTTAGTATTCTATGAACCAGTTCGGTATTTTCAGGTTATACTCGGTATTTTCTAGCAAGCTTAGAAGTAAGAGATGGTATTTTCACTTCGCAATGCTTTTTTTTAGCGGCGGTCGTCGCCATTTCACTCAACACTCAAATAAAAGATGGTATTTTCAGCTCTCACGGAGGTGATGGTATTTTCCGTTATTGGTGTTTAGAAGTACTATATGGTGTTTTCAAAGAAATATCGGTATTTCTAAATACTTGTTAGTATTGTATGAGACGGTCGGGTATTTTCAGGTCATACTTGGTATTTTCTCTTCCGCCTATTAGTCACTCACTTTGTCCTTAGACACCCAACCGTCTTCTTCCCAACTCGTTAAACATGGTATTTTCAGCTCTCACGGAGGTGTTGGTATTTTCCGTTATTGGTGTTTAGAAGTACTACATGGTATTTTCAGAGAAATATCGGTATTTCTAATTGCTTGTTAGTATTGTATGAGACGGTCGGGTATTTTTTAGGTCATACTTGGTATTTTCTCTTTTAAGCCTATTAGTCACTCACTTCGTCCTTAGACACCGAACCGTCTTCTTCCCAACTCGTTAAACATGGTATTTTCAGCTCTCCGGAGGTGTTGGTATTTTCCGTTATTGGTGTTTAGAAGTCTTGTATGGTATTTTCAGAGAAATATCGGTATTTCTAATTTCTTGTTAGTATTGTATAAGACGGTCGGGTATTTTCAGGTGATACTTGGTATTTTCTCTTGCCTATTAGTCACTCACTTCGTCCTTAGACACCAACCGTCTTCTTTCCCAACTCGTTTAACATGGTATTTTCAGCTCTCTAGAGGTGTTGGTATTTTCAACGTTATTGGTGTTTAGAAGTACTACATGGTGTTTTCAGAGAAACATTGATATTTCTAAATGCTTGTTAGTATTGTATGAGACAGTCAGGTATTTTCAGGTCATACTTGGTATATTCACATCCGCCTATTAGTCACTCACCGTCCTTAGACACCTAACCGTCTTCTTCCCAACTCGTTTAACATGGTATTTTCAGCTCTCTAGAGGTGTTGGTATTTTCACGTTATTGGTGTTTAGAAGTACTACATGGTGTTTTCAGAGAAACATCGGTATTTCTAAATGCTTGTTAGTATTGTATGAGACAGTCAGGTATTTTCATGTCATACTTGGTATTTTCACTTCTGCCCATAAACATTAGTGCTAAGAACAAAAATTTGATCGGATATCGCAATGTTAACATAAAAATGAAACTTCACATCCCAACATGAATTTAGACTTTAGATGGACAATGGTGCTAGGGCGTCCTCTGCAGTTGGGGCCTCATCTCTTGCTGTTGGGGCCTCCTCTCTGGCTGGTCCCGGATCGACCTCGTTTGCATGACAACCATCTTTAGTTGAATGTCTTCCAAAGTAGCCGCCATCTTACCCACTATACACTTCACCCCATATATCCGCAAGGAGAAATCGTAAGCAAGTGTAGACATTAGAATACTAACAAGCATTTAGAAATACCGATATTTTCTGAAATCACCATGTAATACTTCTAAACACAAATTACATTGAAATCATTAACACCTCCAGAGAGCTGAAAATACCATCTTACGAAGTTAACAAGCCGTCGGTGTCAAAAGGATGACTTGTGTGACAATGTGCTAATTTGTACATACCGGGGGCAAAAAGAAAATACCATGTATTCGCTCTACATACCAATTACACCTTTAAACTAAAATACTATTTGATTAAATTTCAGTAAACAACAAACACAATTGTCTCATCGACAAAATACAAGTGTCGTGCACGTAGTTAATAGTTAAAAAAATAATAAATACAATGAGACCTATCCATCCAAAAACTAAGTTACACATTATGAATGTTTAGCAATTTGTCTTCTTTGTTCCCTTGCGGGTGTGCATCGCAGAACATAAGGAGCATTCATGGCCTGACTAGGGTTCACCTTCCTCTTGTAGTGACGGGAGGAGGTTGCTTGCTCTGCATGGGGCCTCGGATTGCTTGGTGGAGCCTCCACCGTGGTGGGGCCTCCATTGGTGCTAGGGGCCCCTCTGCCGCTAGGGCGCCCCTCCGGTGCTAGGGCATCCTCACTTGCTAGGGGCCCTCTGCAGCTAGGGCCTCGGGTGCTTTCTCAGCACCCATCTTACCCACTATAGAATTGGCCCATGCAGAGAGCTCTCCAAGGTTACGTTCTTCAATTTCAACCGCATGACTTCGTCTTGCAACTACAAGGAAAATGAGGCTTAGGGGGAGAGGGATGAACACCGACTAGTGACTTGCCACTTAGAGAATTCTTCTTTCCAAACGATTTAAAACAAAATAAACCAACAAACTCTAAAACTCCATATTTATCACAGAGGAGTTTTAAACACAAAATGCCGAGTTACCAAAAAGACGAAAACCAAAATACAACTTACCGATAACAACAACGCAATTTCAAAGCTCTAGGTTGCAAGAACGCCCCGAAAGCTGTCCTCGTTCCTCCCAAGCCACCGCCAATCCCAAAGATCAACACAACTCAAACTCAAAAACACAAAATAACAGCCTTTTTACATAAAGCACCCCCTCGCCCTCTTCAAACCAACAAGAAGAACACATAAAATGCAAAGGGAAAACATAAAAAGAAGTCACCCAACGAACCGCTGGATCTCAATATGTTTGATTTCCCGGAGAAAAGAAAAGAACTCCTGAATCTCCCTCTCGTCGCGAGATCCAAAATATGCCCTACTTCAACCGTCCTTTGATTTTTGACGAAGGGGAGGGGAATGAAAAGTGAATGTGGGAAAGGGACGGGGGAATGAAAAGTGAGAGAGAGAGGGTCGCCGAGAGAGAGACGGGGACCGGGGGAATGAAAGCTGAAACGTCGTCGGGGGAAGGGGGAATGAAAATGAAAAGATCGGGGGAAGGGGAATGGGTATGGTCAGTGTTTTATTTGGGGTCGGTCCGGGTCGGGATAAAATGTAGCCGACCCGGGGTTGAAAAATTAGGGAGACCGTCCGCACGCCCGTTACGTGCGTGGACGGCCTCCCATAGGCTCTGCGGTTTGCTCCGCAACCACCCCGTTGCGGAGCAAATCCGGGGCGTTAACATTACCCTCAAAGAAAAACAGTCGGGAAGCGAACCGTGAGTTTCCCCCCAGCGTCTCGACTTCTCGTTTCATCGCTCTCCCACCTCTGTCAAATCAGGGGTCACCGGCAAATATCTCCGGCGACTCGGTCAGCTAAACGGGCGGAAAGGTGAGTCTTTGCTCTCTCTTTTTTTATCTTTCCCAACTTCTCTATTCTTGTCTCTCGGATTTAAGTCTTGACTGCTGTCTGCTATTTTCCAGCTAAATAGACTGTTATCGGCACGGAAAGGAGCCGGAAGCATAGAGGATCACTTCAATACACTGTAAATATGTTTTCCTTTTCTCAATCTTTTATTTCCTCGAGATTTTCTTCTTTGCAATGGACATTTTTCAATTTTCAGAGAGTTTGAGCTCGAAATTTCTGAGGGATTGGGAAGGGTCGTCAGAGTCGGATAGGGGGTGCGGCAGCCGGCCGAGGATGAGAGCAAGGGAGTTGAAGGCGATTGAGTTTTGGAGTGGGAGACCAGCCTGGTCGTGATCACTGGGGTGGCTTCCTGCAACGTGGGTTGGGAGCTTCTACGACCAGCCATGAGACTTACCAACGAGGAAAAAAACATGACAATGAAGTGAGAGGGGTGGAGGGAATTCGTGTGGGGACTTAGTCTTTGCAATGGAGCGTACTTATGCGGGGGAAGATGGAGGTAGAATAGGAAACAAATAGGGCTATTTATAGTAAGCAATATAACTAAATTCTAGATTGAATTCGCCTTGGTTCCATGCCTCCATCTTCAATTGGATAGAACTTGAGATTAAAATTCACAGAGGAAGAGAGACGCACGAGTCAGAATAATAATATTAGAGGAAGCGAGGGTACTGTAAATGGACAATATCCCACTTCATTAACATAAATGATTTCTGATTGTGGGATGAGACAATAATTAGAGCTCATTACCACCTTCAAACTAATACCCAAAACCTTGTTGGTAGGGAGAAAAAGATGGAATCTAGAGAGCTAAGCCAACTTTAAAAAGGGAATCGGTCTATTAACATTTAAGTCACTAAGCAAGACGAACATTTTAAAACTCATCCCGAATCTGGTCGGAGGAGCAAAGCCAAACGGTAAAAGGCTGACAATTATCAGTCGTCAGTCATCTGAATCTCCCTCCACCCCGTCCTCTTTCTGCCTCTTGTTTGTGAACATTAGCTCTGGATGAGACCCCTCATGTATGATCTCTATCAGGCCCGTCTTGTTATCTCCCTATTTTTTTTGTTTTGGATTTGTCTGTTGATAATAAGGAAAATATACTGACAGTGTTTACTTGCATTGTTTTTATTCTTTTTCCTTTGCCTTCCTGTTTCCTTCCTTGCATCCAGGGCGTGCCTTTTCAAAATATACTTTCTTTTATAAAGTCTTTTCTTCTCTTCACTTCATGTTTTCGCTATTGAAGTGAATTTGCCATGACATCTTGTGATTTTTTAATTAAATTTTATTTTTTATTTTTTTAGTTAACTTATTGCCTTACTATTCATCTTGTATTCCACAAAATTTTCAGTCCATTTTTTTAATGGAATTTTCAAAAAAAATTCTGGTGTTTGACACACTTGCAAAATCTGGTGTACTTAAAAATACACTGGGAACAGGTATTATATAACAGATTTAGTTGCTGCTGCTTAAGCAGCTTGTGGCACTATTTTAACTTTATTGCTGTACCACTACCAGTGTATCATTACTGCATTAATAAACTATTCACAATTTAAAAATAAGCAATAGAAATATAATTTTTTTTAGATGAACTTGGTTGACAACATATATCATGTTTGTCTCGGCACTCGATGCCATATGTAGCATATCTGCTAGTTTCAGAGGAACAGTATTTTGACTTTATTTTCCTTTCAAGCCTAATGAGCTATAAATTGTAGTTCTTAGTGCGACTCAGGTTAATTCTTTATGCATGTTTTGCAGAGTGATTGATATTGCTTTCAAATTTCAATGACAACCTCAAAGAAAAACCACAAGGAAAAGTTCCTCCGTCGAAAGTGAGTAGATTTATTATTTTCATCTTGTCAGCCTTTTCAATTTGTTTATGGAGTGAGTGACACTTGATGAACCCGCTAAAATTTTTATCTTTTGCCAATTAATAAACAGAGAAGAGAAAAAAGAAGAACCAGAAGTGCCCAAGTATCGAGATCGTGCAAAAGAACGCAGAGAAGACCAAAATCCAGACTATGAACCAACTGAACTTGGGTCATTTCATGCAGTTGCGCCTCCTGGGACTGTTGATTTACGGTATGTCCTGCTAGTCCTTGATGTCTCCCAGCATGTGGTCTTTGATTTTTGTTCTTCTGAAGTTATTAAAATGTATTCTTATGCTTCTTTTGTTTGTTTCTTTTTGTTCAGTACAGCTGATGCTCAAAAGATATCTATCGAGAACAGCAAGTACCTTGGAGGTTTGTTCATGAAGAAACAAAACCTATGCAGATTGCATTAAGACAACAAAACTCATACCTTTTTCTTGATCTAGAGTCTTACATGTTTAGTTGATCCAGAGCGCTGCTTCTCACGTGAGTGGGTAATTTGAGCTAATTCAATCACTTCATTTTCCAGGTGATGTGGAACATACACATTTAGTCAAAGGTTTAGATTATGCATTGCTTCACAAAGTGAGGAGTGAGATTGATAAGAAGCCAGAGGTTGAACAGCAGGCTGATGGAAACTCCGCGTAAGTAAAGGTTTATTTAATTAGGAATCAAGCAGGCAAGAAGTTGATTTACCGGGGAACAGGATATCTCGTGTCTTTTCATTATCATTAGTTCCCCTCAACTTGTTTTGATTGGGGGTGCATGTTCATGTCGTTTTGCAAGATATTGATTTTGGTGATTTTATGGAGCATTTAGAATGAGAGTCTTAGAACATTGAGGTTAAGCGCTAGAAAAAATTGATAATGATGATTTTAACTCTTTGAGTCTGCAAAGTATGTCTTCCTATAACAGCACTTCCAAAAAAAAAACAAAAAAAATTGTCTGCTGTTTGAGGCAGTTGGTGATAACTGATTACTTACCTCATAAATTTTAGATACTATCCCCTTGTGTGGTTGCTTTAAGTGAGCAGATGGTTTAAGGTCAATTTTAACAGCACATCCTAAGATAACCTTGAAGAGATTCATCAAGTAACATCTATCTGGTCTTCTTCACCCCAAAATGAAGTGATGAGAGCTGTTCAAGATTTACAAGGTCATAATTTAATTATTTTTTCAAGTGAGTCAGTGCAAAGGATTCAGTTCAAGTTATCGTCTTACTTTAACAGTGCCAAAATTCTCTGTAGATTTTTCTTGCATATCTTCGTAGAGCTGCTTATGATCTAGTTGAAAGCACATCCTGAAAGCATTACCTTGGTAATTTTCTGGTTATAAGTCATTGTCTCAAGCATTGCCTTGCTTAAGATCTAGTCATTGTCGGCCTTTTTCTGTCTTTTGTTCTTCTTACTATTCTAATATCCTTTTTGCAATGACTATTCTAATATCTTCTATAGTTGGTTTCTTTTTTTTTCTTCTGCAATAAAGAAATATTGTCTTATCTTGTTAAAATTTCAAGAAAAGAATAAGAATGCATAACATGTTTGTCGCAGTAATGAGTAGGTTCTGGAATATCCATTATAAGAGTGTGATGCAGTTACTGTTGCCAACATTAGCAATGTAGTGATGAGCAATAAGCTTATAATGCTTGATTTTTTAAATTTATTTAATAAAGCTTGGTTTTGCAAGAAGTGCTTAAGACTTTTGGATATCCTACCATTGTCTTTCTTTTTGAGATGGGAAAGGGCATTGTCAAACTCTATTGTTATGGCATCTGACGTTGTTGGTGTTAATCTGGTTTCAGAGCCTCAACTGATGATCAACCTTTGACCTTCCGTACTGCAACAGCAAAGGTAACTAGCTCAGGTGGTCTCATATGGGTAGATATCATGGGAGGTCTCGAGTTCAGTCTCTTAGGGGGACATTAGGTGGAGTAATGGGGTTCACTAGTTATTAAAAAAAAAAAAAAAAAAAAGAATATTCAATGGTGCACTCAATTGCTTGCAACATTCTGTTTTGATATTCATATCTTCATTTTTATGTTTCTACAGTCAGTATATCAGTGGATTGTCAAACCCCAGACTATAATCAAGGCTAATGAGATGTTCTTGCCTGGTCGTATGGCATTCATTTTTAATATGGTATGCTTCTTCTTATCTTTTTACCTGCTACAGTTTTGGAACCAAAGAATCTATCATCCTGGATGACATTTTCCATTTTTATCTATTTTAAAGTGTTTTCTTTTAGGGAATTGTTAGATTCTTTTTGTTGATAAACTTGAAGACCCTGTAGTACAGAAGTGTTATACAAAGGATACATGGTGGTCAGCTCTCCCTTTAGAGGGCTCCTAGAGCACCTGCTGCCAGTCTTTTGGATATCCCTACTTTGCTATGCAGTTGACCAGTGAATTGGCAGATCTTGTGATCTTGTTCCATACCATGTGCCATTCTGAAGAGAGGTCCGAAATTTCGTCAAACACTTACTTTAGGCCCTATGGAAATAGAGATTTCTTTCTGGCCTACCAATGACTAGGGAAGAACCATTTACCAAGGGCCAATGAAGGACTTCAAAAAGTTTGATTTGGGAGGTAGAGGTTTCTTGCCGGTTCATAATGACTGAGGAAGAATCACCATCTACCACCAAAGGCCAGTGAAGGACTTTAAAAAGTTTGATTCCTGCTAAGAGTGCTTTAGCTTCAGCTTCAGTACTCCCACAACAGCATGCAGGACCCAAAAAAGCCAGTAGTACTTACCGAGCACTGTTACTGGTATCTCCACCTATACCAGTAAGCCCAGGGTTTTCTATTGAGGTTCCATCAAAAGTTCAAGAGTTTACCTCTTGTCTAAAACAAAAGGTTAAATTTTAGCCAAGGTATTGGTTCAAAAAAAAAAAAAAAAAAAAAAAAAAAAAAAAAAAAAAGTAAAGGACTACTGGAAGGGTTGCTCTCATTAAGGCTCTGCCACAGAAAAGGAGTGGGCAAGATTGCAGTGCTAACCATTTGAGTGAAAGTGTTTACCATACTGAGTTTTATACCAGGTTCTGGCAAATAATGCTTCCGAAATTGCAGTGCATGATGATGTGATTTCTGTCTTCCTTAAAGTCTCCAGATAACTTACTTAAGCTGACCATTGCCTGTACATATTTTGCCAGTTCACCACTTGTGAGAATTTTCTGTTGAACGGCATGCCAGAGGAAATACAGACTACTTTTGTCATAATCAGTTCCTAGAGCAGCCACCCCCACCCCACCCCCGAAGGTCCATCCCTAAATAATAATCCATTTTCCATCTAACAAACCAAAGGTCTTTCAAGTTAGTTAATCTATATGAGACAATTCTTTAACACCCTCATCATATGTCTTCTGTGTTGTTCTTACACTGAACACTTAGGTAGAGGCCCTTGTACAAGCACCTGCAATGTTACCATACAAAAGTTGGACCAAAGTCTACCCCCAAATAACTGGCCTAGTTGAAAAGCTTATCTCACAACTATCAAAACCAACACATGAAAAGTCCCCTAAATCCCCGTGGAAACTGAGAGCTATCTCTGATGAACTGAAGCTGGTGTTGGTAGGCATGAATGTGACATGGAACAAAATCCCAAGATCAGCCAACTCTTTGGCTGATAGGCTAGCTAAAGGAGTTCACAGAGCCTTCATTGTAACAGGGGAAAATCTATAACCTGCAGTTGCTACTGCTACTGGTGTATCCTATGGCTACTGCCTCTGTTGTATCCTATGTACCTTATGGGATTCTGTAACTTATTTCATTAATGATAGCAATAAAAGCGTGATATTTCAAAAAAAAAACTCAACACTTTAAACTCAATCATTTATGTGGAACTATTCTTAAACAGTCAATCATAATTTTTGGTGGATTAAAATACAGGTTGTGGGTTTATGTTTGTTGCATGAACTGAGAAGTCTTCAGTGACTGTCTCAAAATTAGAAAAGCAGTGGTTGAGTGGATACTCCCTTAAAACCCACGGTTAAAGATGAATTTTGATGGCTCATCACTAGGGAACTTGGGAACTGCAGAGTGGGAGGCATTATCAGGAATCTTGAGGGTCTAAATCTGCTATCATACACTGGCTAGCTGGGAGGTGCACCTCCGGTGAGGCTGAATTCTTGCCATTGCTTGAGGGGCTTCGAGAATATAGAAAACACTTCTCAGTGCACTTAGTTATTGAAGGTGATTCTGCCCTAGTCATTAGCTGGGATAGCTAGATGAACCGTGGAGATTCAAGAGGATCCCTGATGAGTAGATTGTAAAAGATTGGCACACTGCTTGGAGTAAGGTGCCTAGGTAGCTTAGTCTTCAGCAGATAGATTGGCCAAAGCAGGAGTTTCCAGGGACTCAATGTTTGTTGGATCCAGTCTTTCATTATAGCATGGTTGAAGTCTTAACCTGTACCTTGTACTCAAGCATGTTTGAAGTCTTAATCTTTTCTCTAATGTACCGTCTTTACTTAAGTTAATAAAAGTTCATGCGAGTTTAAGGGAAAAAAATTGTTTTGTTACATGGTTCATAGCCATTTACCTTGTTGTCATTTTGCATTTTTGATGATTATTTGATGAGTTAATTGTTTCCATTTGAGAAAAGAATCTTGTGGGGGTGCCTTCACCATTGCATCTCATGCTTTATTCTGAGATGAGTGTTGTGATGTACTACTATTTAAAGATTTTGCTGTATCTCGGAGCTGTTTTATTGGGTTTACTTAAGAGTAGGTTACTTGATTCTTGAGAAACTTCTGTTAATTAATTCCTTTTTATATGGTATAGGAGGAAGGATTTTCGCATGATATTCCTACCACACTGCATAGAAGTAGAGCTGATTGCCCAGTTCCAGAGGTTTGCTTTTCTTTGCTCCTAGAGTGGCAGTAGACCAAATTGTTTACATATGGGGTGCATCCAATCCCATTGTTTAAGTAGTGGAATTAGTGCATCAGAATATTTTTTACATGCATTTTGTAGGTGATTTCATGATTACAGGATAAATTTGAACACTTTGCAGGAAATGGTTACAGTAAGTGTAGATGGTTCTGTACTTGATCGAATTGCTAAAATCATGTCATATCTTCGGCTTGGATCTTCTGGGAAGGTTTTAAAGAAGAAGAAAAAGGAGAGAGATGTGAAAGGTATATACTGTATTGGATTATTGAAAGAAGTTGATAATGTGGAAAAATTAGCAGCTGTTTCTGATCTTCTAAAAAACTCAATGCAGTAAATGTTGTTCAAGAGTAATTTGTTGTTATTGTACTCTATTAGCAATATCATGACATATTTTTTATACGGGTGAATTTTGGAGAGCTATGATTCTGTTGATTCTTTGGTGTCTTAATGCAGTAGTGCTGTGTTTCACACACAAATATTAAGGCAGTATGACTGTTTTTTCCTGCTAGAGGTTGTAAATTGGCCTTCAAGCATTTCAAGTGGCTTAGTAGTCATCAATTCAGAATGTGCTACTGTTGATGCTTTTAAGTTCTTGGAACTGATGAGTAACCCTGTTTGAGTTAATGAATGAATAATCCTTGTCTTGTCTACTTTTATGTCATGTTGTAGGCAAGATTTCTTCTGTTGGCAATGATTATGATGAAGAGGACAAATTGGCTCAACACAATGGTCGAGCATCAAAGCATCAAAATGAAAAAGCAACTGTTCCTCCGCCACCACCTCGCAAAAACCAGCATGATTCAAAGGAGAAACCTGTCCCTAGTTTGGTCAGAGTTGAAGAGGATGACATTTTTGTTGGGGAGGGAACTGACTATGCCGTTGTTGGTAAAGAAATGAGTCAAAGCCCTGTTTATGAGGATATGGAAGAGTCTCCTCGCAACAAGGAAAGACAATCCTATTTCAATGAGCCTGTGTATGGTCCAGTTCCACCTGCTGAGCCTCAAGAGTGGCAACAAACTGTGAGTGTTATGATTTAAGACTTTGACTGTCTCTGTGATCTAGGACTCCTTCCATTGTAAACCTGAACTGATGAGTTATAAACTTCAGCATTCAAATAAACTAAAAAAAAGAAGCATAAACTTGTGTTCTTGTTTTAGAATACTACACTCTCCTAGTAATTTTGAGTTCTGCATTCTCTTTAACACACTAAATTCCGGTTGAATTAGTAACTCCTTGAGCAGTACAGCTTCTGTTCCATGGGTTCAGTTGACATACATTGTTATGCATGGAAATCTACTCCAGTAAGGCCTTACCTCAAGCTGTTAATGTATTCTAAGTCTCTATGATATTACTGTTCTATTTCTAATTAGTCTGTGGGCAATTATCTGTATCTTGACCTGCGTTTGTTAGTATTTTTTTACTTGCTTTATGAAGTTCTTTTCACTCCCGGGCTTCTCATTCTATGGTTGCTTGTTAACAGAATGGCTATGATGCCATACAAGCTCAAGCAGTTGCTGCTGGATACCAAGGAGATTGGCAGGAGTACCAGTACGCTGACCACTTAGGTTATACTGAACAGTATCTTTCACAAAATCTGCCAGAGTACGACATGCAGGCAGAAGTTAATGTGCAACAGGACCCAAGGTTCATGACTCAAGAAGACAAAGATCGTGGTATGGGTTCTGTTTTTAAGCGTGATGATCAAAGGCTACAACAGCTAAGGGAAAGGGATGCACGTGAGAAGGATCCAAACTTCATATCTGAAAGTTACTCTGAGTGTTATCCTGGATACCAGGAATACAACCGAGAGATTGTGGATAGTGATGATGAAGATGACTTGTCCAAGATGGATATGGGTGGTCGAGTAAGTGATAACATTCTCTTAGTTAAATAGTTTAGATCACAGTTGCTTTCATTGACCTTCTGAAATTGTCCGTCTTGATATTAGTATAAGATGTCATGCCCATTTGAATTTTCTCCGGTTAACATATTTTGCTGCTTGCCACAAGCCTTAATAAGCATGTTTGTGACTTAGGCGTGTAAATCTTACTTCTTACGTTGCATATTTTTTGTGATACCTTTCTTCCCCAGAATTTGGCCAAGCAAGCCTGACTTGCCCAGTCCAGATTATTACATTTAGTTAAATGAGATTTGTCATGGAAAAACTTTTGCACACCATCTTTAAATGACTTGATCTTTCTTGTCAATATTCTCTCAGGCAAAGGGCCGTCTTCACAGATGGGATTTTGAGACTGAAGAAGAGTGGGCAACTTACAACGAGCAGAAGGAGGCAATGCCAAAGGCTGCATTTCAGTTTGGAGTGAAGATGCAGGACGGTCGCAAGACTAGGAAGCAGAACAAAGACCAGAAGCTCACTAACGAGCTTCACAAGATAAACAAAATTCTTTCAAGAAAGAAGGCGGAAGGCGGCCAGGACGATGGAGGACAGTATGATGACGAGATACAGCCAGGGAAGAAGCTTCGTGTGTAACCGCTGACGCGTGTGTAAAACCAGGTGTACTGGATATTGTCGCGACCAATAATTTCACCTTGTATTCATTTAAATACAATAGGAAGAGCTGGTTTCTTACCCAATGTAAAAAGGAAATATGGAAACTCTAAAATAGTCAGTGTACACCAATGTTTTAAAAACCGAACTGGCCATCGAATCAGCAGTTTGTCCGACAACATATAACTGAAACTTAATGATTGTGAACAAGAGGTGCAATAAAACCATAGCAATGAAACACAAGAGGTGCAATAAAACAGTTTTAAGATAAATGTTAAGGTTCCAAAGAGCGTATCTAAATTCCAAACATTTCAGAATAAAAAAAAAAGTCCAAACATGTCCTTTATATTAGGCTTACAATTTTACACCTTGCTTACATTTAAGTTATTTAGAAATTTGAAATAGTTGTCATTTACTCATTTTCGTAATGATTTAATACGCGAGGAAAGTCGACTGACGTCGCCCTAATAGTAGAGAGTCTCGGCTGTGTTTCGTGTTAAGCATAGGTACGGTAAGATAGACGGACTAAAGAATTCCCCAAAATAAACTCAAGTCTCTGCTGCAATCGTCGAAGCTCTTTTCCCTGCTTCTCTTGTAGTCCTAAGCGCTGCTCTTTCTTCTTCTCCTCTTTCCCGGAATCTCTTTGTTTCTTTCTGTTCCTCTCAAGCTCTCCTTTTTCCGGTAGCCTTCTGCTGTTACAATCGTCGAAGAGGCTCTCTATAAGGTGTGTATTTTCCTTCCATCACGTACTTTCTTTTTCTATTGGAAAATGTCATCTGTTCTCTTTCGTTTTGCGTTATATTGTGTTTTTGTGTTTCTTTCTCTATGATACTGTCCTGATTTTTATTTCGTATTCTTTTACAAATCCTCTTTCTGCCGCAGTTTTCTCTTATTCTGCACTGCTCTCTAGCCGAGTCGCTCTCTCTTGTCTGAAAGTATGATTTTGCTCTCTGGCCGACTAGCTTCTCTCTTTTCTGAAACTACCTTTTTGCTCACTCGTCAACTCGCTTCTCTCTCTTTTTTTTTTTTCCTATCAGTTTTGCTCTCCGAACACTGCTCCTTGCATAGGTATGTATATCTTTGACTGTGTTTAAAGATTGATTGATGATTGGGACGAGCCACTGAGGTTTTTTCTTCTCAGCTAATAGCTAGACTTCTTTTTTCTTCCCCCCGCACTATTGGGTTTATTTCATTAAGGTATATTACTTCGAATTTTATAACTGTAATTGCATTTTGTGCAATGAATTAGCCAATCAATACAAAAAATCGCATTCATTTACCTAAAGACGTGTATTTGGGAGAAATCTAGAAGCTAGTTACCAAACAAAATTTTAGATGTCATCCCATCTGTATAGAGCCAAATATTGTCTTGTTTACTGCTTTCATGTTTATTTGGTCAGGGTTTTCCAAGCTTCCATTTAAGTTCTAATGCTTACCCAGAAATCAATTAGTTTGTCAAAGTGTCAACAAATGAAGCTACTCGTCTATTTTGAATTGATGCGTTTAATAGAATCTAATACTCTTCTTTTTTCTCTCTGTTTTGCAGTCTCTATTAGACGTAAAATTTTTTCTTACAAGAGTTTATTGAAACATGAAATTTGTAGATGCAGTATCATACATGACAAAAGCTGTTTAGAAGGATCTTAGAATGCTCTATTTTAGTTTGCTGAACTCTTCTCCTTGCTCGTCCATGCACTTTAATCTTTTTTAAAAGAATCTTATTGTTGAGTTTTTTCCAACTATTTTTTAGATAATTAGAATAATCTTTACAGTTTTCCACTGCACGAGCTTTCTTTTGGTGATATTCCAGAAGTTTTCTGGATGACTTAGAAAACATTTTCTTTTTTAATATTTCAGTGATGATTTAGGTGATTTGGGTGGAGAATAGTTGAATGGTGCTTCGGACCCAATCGGAAATTTGAAAGAGAATAGGAAAATAGTTTTCAGGGGAAAGAATCCTCATCTGAAACGTTCTTCTTCCTTTTTCTTCTTCTTAATCAGCTTGAGGCGGAACAGTATACAACAACCTTCCTAAGGTATTGTGGAAACTGCTGTCTCCCTTTACCTTTCTATCTACAAACATCAATTTCCTTTTTCTTTTCTGACAAAAATCATGAGGTTTTCTAAAGTTTCCTAGCCAGACTGCTGTTTTGTGTTAAATTTTTGTTTATCCTGAAAGGTGCATACCAGTACAGCTAAAACGATTATATACATTTCCATGCCAAATTCTATAATCAGCCTTGTTGCTTATGCTGTTGTCTGAGAGATAAAAGCATCATAGATAAATCTGATTATTTGATTTTTTTAAGCCTGTCTTATTTTTTAGAGTTGAAAGTCCTTCGTAGTTTTCTGTTTGAAGTGGTTTTATGTTTTGATTATCTTTTCTATCTTGTTGATATGTTAAAAGGAGCATTGTGAGCCATGCGGCTAGGGTAGAAAAGAGATGGGGCTGGCAAATGGAAACTTCATTTCATTAATATGCTGAAGTCATTATTTTAAATTTTTCATGATAGGACAAAGCCTGTTTTGTCATCTTCACCCACAAAGAAGCTAACACTCCATTGTATTGTAGGATGCGAAACTGTAGATTTCCTTCTCATATTTCATGTTGGCGCAGCTCCATAATGGACACAAGTTGGATGAAGCATAATATGGGCAATGCTTTTATATTTTCTTTGGTATCATGCCCAATTGCCGATGCATTAATTGGGGTCCAATACCATACTTGTTCACCTTTGCCTTCAAAGGACATTGTTTATCCACTTACTTCCGTCAAACCTAATCTTTCTTTAGAAGAAAGTGATTCTATCAATAAGATCCTTAGTGTCATTCCAAAATTTCATAGCGGAGGAAATGAGAATAAAGTTCTTCAATCCCTCTTAAGAAATGAAGTTTGTTGTCAAATCCATCCTTCAAAGCATCTTGTTAGTGACTTGCTTAAGAGATTTGAAGATGATTGGAAGTCTGCCTTAGGTTTCTTCAGATGGGCTGCTTCTCAGCCTGGATATGAACATAGTGCAGAAGCATATGATAAAATGGTTGACATATTAGGAAAGATGAAGCAAATCGACACAATGTGGAAATTGGTAGAAGAGATGCAGGAAAATGGTCATATAACACTTAACACAGTTGCTAAAGTTATGAGAAGGCTTGCTGGTGCGGGGAGATGGGAAGAAACCATTAAAACATTCGATGATTTGGAGATCTTTGGTGTAAAGAAAGATGTGAAGTCTATGAATATCTTGCTTGATACCCTTTGTAAAGAAAACAAAGTTGAGCGTGCACGTGAGGTTTTTCTAGAACTCAAGGTCCACATCCCTCCAAATGCTCACACCTTTACTATTTTTATTCATGGGTGGTGCAAAGTCAGAAGAATTGATGAGGCACAGTGGACTTTCCTTGAGATGAAAGGTCATGGGTTTCGACCTTGTGTTATCGCCTATTCAACTATCATACAAGCTTATTGTGACCAATTTAATTTTCGTAAAGTTTATGATTTATTGGATGAGATGCATGCTGAGGGTTGTCATCCGAATGTGGTGACGTATACCTCTGTAATGCATTCACTTGCAAAATCAGAGGAAATAGAAGAAGCGTTACAAATTTTTGAGAGGATGAAGGCGGTTGGATGTAAACCGGACACTCATTTTTATAATTCTTTGATCTACATCCTTGGGAAAGCAGGACAATTGAGCAAAGCTGTACACATATTTGAAGAAGAAATGTGCAATAACGGTGTCTCTCCTAATGTAGCAACCTACAATACCTTAATTGCCATGTTTTGCCACCATTCCCAAGCAGAAAGTGCTTTTGAATTTTTGAAGAAGATGGAAAGTTCTGTGTCTTGTGAGCCTGATCTTTTGACTTATCATCCCTTACTTAAACTGTGCTTCAGAACAGGACAGGCAAAAGATAAATTGAGGAAACTATTGGATGACATGGTAAACAAGCACCACATTTGTCTTGATCTTGGAACTTACACACTCCTAATTCATGGGCTTTGCCATATTGGTGAATGTGAGTGGGCTTACTTTTTATTTGTTGAGATGATAAGTAAGGATATAACACCTAGGTATAAAACGTGCAACTTGCTTCTGGAAGAAGTTGGGAAGAAGAACATGTATGACGCTATTGACAGTATTAGAACTTATGTGAAACAGATGAAAAGCAAATTTAGTTGACGTTAAAGGAGCTGTGTACTTATTTTTGAAATTTTTTTCTTCAAGCTTCTTGTTCTACTCCTTTGTTGTAAATGCTGTGTATGCTTCATTGTTGTCTGTAGATATATTATAGAACACTTTTTTTTTTTTTTTTTTGAGAATATATAATGGAACAATATGAAGTTTCAGGGTTTGTATAAAAAGTGGCAAACATTCATGTGTTCCTTGAATGCTGTCTATTGCTTCAATCTGTGACAGAAGATACACCCTCAAACAAAAAATAAATTTTTTTTTTTTTTTTTCTAAATGAAAAATATGAATGATTGAAGTGATTCTGGTTTTCTGAATTAATGTTTAATCTGCATCCAAAATATGTTAATACAACAATGTTTAGGTTGTCACATGTTAGTACTTTATAGACCAAATAATTGTTCTTAACTGGTTGACATGCACTTGTTGTGGTCATTGTGCTTTAATCTTGAACTCTACAATCTTTTCCTTTGCTAGATATGAACACTTCATCCCTGTTGCCTATTGAAACTGTATTTGAAGTCATTTTTCAAGGTTTAAGAAAGCTGTGGTTATTTTTATTGGATTCTTGGTTTTATCCTTTGATTTACTTTGATAAAGGTTCATCACTGATTTTAGCTCTGACACCAAAGAAAGGAAAGTTGCTAATTTTATTGAATAAGAAACAATCATAAGCTTTCAGAAAGATCTTAATGATCTAGTAACAAAGATTGGTCTTTGCTCAAATATATTACTAAAGTAGTAAGTGTGCTTCAGAAATGGCAATAAACTGCTTTAGGGCAATGAGACACATAGTTGTCCCTATGGAGGTTACTGGTGTTAGACAATATGCGGCAGCTGCAGGTAAAGCTAAAAAGGGTGCCAAGGGAGGCGCTGCAGCTGATGCTCCAAAGGCTTCTACCCTCAGCAAGGAGATCAAGTCCACAACAGTTGTTGGTGCCAATATTCTGAAAGATGGTACTGACCCAAAAGTTCTCCCAGACTCTGAGTATCCTGATTGGTTATGGGACCTGCTTGATAAGCGCCCTGCATTAAGTGAACTGAGGAGGAAGGATTTAGAGACCCTTCCTTATGAGGATCTCAGACGCTTTGTGAAGTTGGATAATCGTCAACGGATCAAGGAAAACAACGCAGTGAAGGCCAAGAATTGATCATAGGCATGTTAGTAGAGTAATTGTTGGTGGTGCACTTGGGCATGTAATTGTTCCTTCAGACCAGGAACGGTAAAATGGTGCTGCGAAGAACTTGTTTCACCATAAGGCAGCACATTTTTAACTGGTTTTGCTGATTGGAACTCGAGTATCTATGCTGCTTGTTTTGTTGTTTTATTGCATTCTTTCTTTTCAGTTGCAATTCTGTCTCAATTGTGCCACTGTTGACGGATACAGACGATGATTCTACCATCTGCTGGTATTGAGTAAATCCGCTTATTATTAACTCTTAAACCTTTTTATGATTAAGTTAATTGATACAAGGAATTTTAAATGTTTGCGTGTCCAGTTAATGTATAAAGTTCTGTGTTGATGAAAATTAGATAAACTCCGAGACGAGCTGAATGCAATGAATTTCTATCTATATTTTTGGCATCGGAGAAGCTCAAGGTAAGGAAATTATGTTTGATGTTCACCAGAAACAGAGAGCTTAAAAAATTGGATGTGACAATACAGGCTTTTTTTAGTTCATTTGAAGCAGTTCATTGAGATCTTCTGCAACGTGAACCTATCAAAATGCACGTAGTTCATTGTTTCTGCAACACATGAATCCGCCAAACGATTTCCTAATAATTTTCAGAGTTTCAGAGTTATCATCGTTTGTTCTCAACTTTCTTCGGTTCGTGCAAAATCCTACAAACATAACCGCATCTTTTTCTTCTCTTTGGTGAATATGTAGATTCCTAACATGGATTCTGTGTGTTCGATCACCTTGCTATCCCAAGCTTAGCAAAGGGTTACGCTCGCAAAACCTTCCACTCTCCCCATCGTAGTATAAGTGCAAGAAAAATTTCAGTAGCAACCAGCAACATGCAAGCCCCATCGCGATTTTTGTTAAGTATTGTCTGTAGTCCGTCTGCATAGCACTGAGGATTAGGACAGAAGAAAGGGAGGAAGATCCATCACGTACGATGAGGAACCTCACGTTATAATTGTCATTCATACTGATGATAACCTCTGGCTATGTAGTCTGTACCCTCTTGCTACTCAGTTGTGAATTTCTTGATGCTCCATGATCAATTGATATTAGTCGCTTACTGCCGTTCTCTAAGGGCGATAAACAAGAATTAATGGTGAGAGCCGACAGAAGCTTTCTTGATGCTACTGGTACATGTTGAATTCCTGATTATGTTAACACCTTCTAAACTGCAATTTCCAAGGAAGACGCTAGATTCTTACAAAGCCATTGCTTTTTGTATGGATAACACTATAACAGTGATTTTTTGAGGCAGGTTGAGTAATATTAAGGTTGTCTAGCTAATTAAGTTAGTCATACTGGGGTCGGATTAGGTTCGTATACATATACGCCATAATTAATGATCTCATGTATATCAATTACATATTGTCTTAGTTTCTGACGAAGGAGTGTTATTAATTTCTGCTTTGGTTTTAACGATTGTGTACTAACTTCACATTAACAAAGCTCGCAGGTTAAGAAACCAAAGTTTAGAATTACTAAATTAATTTATAACGAGACTTGTACTCTATATTAAACTTAAATTAATTTCCTCTTGGAAACTCTTTAATTAACATGAAAGTAGCCTTCCCAGTTCTGATAATCCCCATTCCTTCTCTGATAATCTCAAAGAAAGTACTGTATTAATGGATACCGAAGAGATAGAGAAGCAACACGTCGTCGATGCCCTCTCCTCCACGGGAACCATCCTCCGCGTGAAAGACTTCGTCTGGTGTGCGGAGGAGTGGCCGGACCTGACCCACGACGCGTACGCCGAGGAAATTCCGGTGATCAGTCTCGCCGCCGCCGTCCGGTATGATGACGGCGAGTACGACCGCCGGTGCAGGGAAATGGTGGAAGCGAGCATCGAGTGGGGATTCTTCAAACTGGTCGATCACGGCGTCTCTTCGGAGATCATGGAAAATTTCAAAGACAGATGCGAAGAGTTCTTCGACCTGTGCACGGAGGAGAAAATGAAGGGGGCGAGGTCGGGCGGTCTGCCTTTGGGCTACAGCGCGAGTAACATCGATTACGGCCTGAACCTGCCCTGGGCCGAGATCGTGCAGCTGCTCCACTCGCCACAACAAGTGGTTCATTTCACTAAGAACGTGTATGGAGATCAGAATCATCAACACTTCAGGTGAGCTGCCTGATCAAATTATTAAAGATTAAATTAGTCCATTTTCCAAAAATTAAAATTGAGAACAAATTTATTACGCCCCAAAAGCTCCAGAGCTGGTGGAACAAGGAAAGCTAGACATTTAAACTAAGATCAAAATTAAACTATGATGGATTAGTTTGCTTTTTTTCAACGATGCCATTATGAGTACAGCTACGAATTGAAGTTAGTAAACCTCTTACCAACTAATTAATAAGGAAGAATTTTTTACTGATTTATCTATGTGGACTAATGTTCAATAGTGTTTCAGCGATGCCATTATCGAGTACATGGAGGCGGTGGACCGACTGGGGATGAGAATACTGGAGATGCTGGCACGAGGGTTGGGGCTGTGCGATGATTTTTTCACGAAGAACTTCAAAGACAAGGAACAGACGATGCTCAGAGTGAACAGATATCCACCGTGTCCCCTACCAGAGAAGTGTCTGGGACTCGGAAGTCACTCCGATCCTCAAACGTTAACGATTCTGCTGCAGGACCACGTCGGCGGGCTGCAGGTTCAAAAGAACGGCGAGCAGTGGGTCGGAATCCGGCCGGTTTCGGGATCCTTCGTCGTTAACATCGGAGACACACTTGAAGTAAGAAATGTCCAGTACTACTCTTGTTATACCTACTTCAAGATATGTTATGATTGAACCTGCTTGACTTTCTGATCCGACATAACACTAGATGAACTCGTTTGTTGGTACGTTATAATTCCCCACTCTACATGAACTCTAGAGCAAATACAATATTCTTTATAGTGGTAGAAATTAATTCTCTCTTTCTTGTTTCTAGATCAAAGACAAAATAGCCAACTTAATTTCCAAGTGTCTTGACTTGTATGATATGCTATATCTTGACCCTGCATGAATAAAATATAGAGACCAGGGCAGGATAACAACACCCCTGGGCCATTCTGCCCCTGGCTTTCTTGTTCCTACTGCTCACTTCAATTAATACGAAACCCCTAGTTGACATTGAATTTATGGAAGCCATTCATGAAGTCTTAGACCAATATATCGAGATCCCCTCGGTTACTAGAAGTCGCTTCATTCAATTGAATATTCGCTAATATATAAACGAATCAATGACCTAAACTTGAAACTCATACGAAAGACCGATCAAGAATATTTCTCATGCATGGGTACGTACACAGGCATGGACAAACGGGAGACTGAAGAGCGTCGTCCACAGAGCAGTCGTCAACAGGGAGAAGACACGACTCTCTGCAGCTTATTTCATGAGCCCGGCGAGAGACGCCGTCATTGAATGCCCGTCTCATCTCGTCGCCGGCGGCGGAGAAGGTCACGGCCGGAAGTACGCGGCTTTCACATGGGAAGACTTTCGGAAGGAGCTCCTTAAGCAACGACGTGTGACCGGCAAAACCGCCCTGAAAAGATATCTTCTCTCTCCACATTAATTAACTCATTATTTGCAGTCGACCTCCACTAGCTAGTACTGTACTATGCATCGTCTGTTTAAAAACTCGGGAACCATTTTCAATTTCAACGATCAGCTGTCCGGATCTCCATCGAGTGGTTGGCGTACGTGAACTTCCTCGCAGCTGAAACTTAGACGACGCTTCTTCTCCAGAAGCCATGAAAAGGAGCGGTGGCTTGTCCCAATAATCCCTCAGGATCAATATATATAATATGAAGCTCCTTTCAGAGATCTTAATTACCATATATGATCTAAATTTATTTTTTTTAAACAATGAGAAAAATGTATTTTATTAAGAGATAAAATACATCCAGCCAGCAATCTCAGAAGTCTCTCACAACTAGTGATTGTAACGCGACCCCTTCCTTCGCTAAATCGTCGGCCAACACATTAGTTGACCTTAATTAGTACATGAGACCATCTAAGATTGACCATATTTCCCTAAAAAACATAGTAAATCTCCATGGTATAAAAACCTTTTTTTTCCGCTTGATGGCGTTGAATGATCAGTCACCCTCGATAATCGCTGGTATTATATGATATATAATATAAAGTTCCTCTCAGAGATCTATCATATATGTACCTCACCCCACCCGTCCACACCCATTAACATCTACTACGAAAAAGAAGAAACTCTGCAGTAGCGCGATAGGGTACAGCATATAAACAGTATTGGCGGTTCGATATATATATATATATATATATATATATATATATATATATAAAGTACTCTATCTTGACTTGTAAAATTTTGCCCAGCTCATGTTCGGAGATCTTCCACCATCATAATGGACAACATTATTATATATATATTGTTCCAGCTAACATCATCAGTCCTTGCACCGGGTGGCAGTTTACTGAACTCATTCCAGTTCCTTAAATTGCTTTTCACCAAAATCTGTATGACGAACATATATCATCACTTCTAATGCGATTGCATGAATAATATAAAGTTATTTTAAGGCCTATTCTGATAGGAACCCTTAGTTGTAGTCACTCACGTACTTTTGACAGTTATAAGATTCCAGAAGATCCAGAATTGGGTCAGCTTCTTATGAAGGGAGTATTCACTAATATGAGATCCCTTTAAGGACCATGAGAGTTTTAGTGTTTTATTTTTTATTTTTTATTTTTATTTTTTTCTTTGATATGAAGTCATAATTGAGCTCTGAGCAATAGCTTATGTGGTCTCATGGAAGTCATGCTGCCAGAGATCTGAGGTTTGAGTCTCCATGTCAGTCAGCTGCAGGAATTGGAATTTATTGCCGCGGGAGGTCTTGGGTTCGAGTCGCCACGGCAGCATTGGAATTTGGAATTAGAATTTGTAAATGGAATTGTAATTGCCCGTTTCAAAAAAAAAAAAAAAAAAAAAAAAAAAAACTAGTAATTGTATTATCATCACTTGAGCATTAGCTCAATGGTGATCCCATGGCACTTAAAGGTGTAGAAATTAATTAATAAAAATGTATCTCCAAAACAAACATATAGTCGCTTAAATTTAATTTATCACCTCGTACTTTTTTTTTCATAAAATTAATAATCTTGCCCCTCTGCAGATATTTTTAGCCGTACCTCACAACTTGTCTCTGAAAACCCTAGCATTGACTAACGCAAGATGACCCAATTTAATTGGGGTCCATAACATATTCAAAAAGTGCAACAATATATAAATCCTATTACCGACCGAGTAACAGGTCAAGACGCAGCTGGGAATGGCTGTTACTCTGGCAGGCATTTGTAGTTAATGGATGGGCCTCTTGCTTATGTGATATAGAGGTTCGAGCACTTGGAAGCTCACTACCGCGCACAACCTTAGCACACTAGCACACTGTACCGCTGCACGCCATGTGGCATTGGATGGGCCCCAGGGTCCCACGTACAAAATTAAAGTTAATCTGGTATTTTGGCGGACAATTAATATAATATGATATTAATTTGGTATTTTGTCGATGATTAGTACTAATTACTATTGATCTCAAATAAAGTTTCGTTGTATACAGATACTGGGCCCCATCCAAGGTGATGTGGCGCGCAGCTGGGCGAAGGGCGTCGCCTAGCATGACTTCCCATTTTTATACTGGGACTGCACGCAACAGAAGGGGAGTATAAATGTCATGTTAATCTTAAAACAAGTGATTTACTTCTTTTCCGCAAAGTGGTGACCCGAGCTGACGAAGGTCGGACCCACCCGGAGACGGTTCAGTCGCCGGTCATCGATCAATGCCTTCAATCGCGCGCGGACTGGACTCCCATTCCCCGCGTCAGAATCCACACACAAAAAATCGTTACCCTACCCGGTAACGTCTAATCTCTAATCCATGAAGAAGGTGGGATCTTCGTAGATTCCTTTTTCTTATCTGTGGTCATCTTTTCATGTATATAGAATTATATATACATATATACAGTAGCGCTGCATGCTTAAACCCTGTACTGGACATTCTTTGCAATGGCGATCGAATTCAGTTTTGTGGGACGAGAGAACTGTAGCGAGCAATGGCGACGCGGAAGGAAAAGTTAAGCGAGAAGTAATCTCGGAGAGGAAGTTTCTGAGATTAATTTAAAGACGGAGAAGATGGGGGGAAAGAAGCACCATTGCCAGTTTCAGCCTTTCAGGTCGTGAGGGGTCGCTATCCCTTCCCAGTACTGTTGTAAAGACGGCTTTCCCCAGATTCGCAACCATCCAAGAAAATGGTACTTGGAAGCGGCACCGAGGCTTGCCCCCATTAGAGTTAGACACTCGTTTCCGAGTCCCGACTCGGTTTTCAACTCGCGTGGTGCGCATGCGGCCCTTATGGGAAATGCATTTTTTCCAAGTTTGGGAAAGGGCGAAAAGCCACATAAACGGAGGAACTACAAACTTTCTCAGAACGGCTCCGGGGGCTGCCGCAAAATGCCCTCCTTTGCTTCAAAATTCACGTGGCCTCATCACCGCTCGAGAGAAAGAGAGAGAGAGAGAGAGAGTGAGAGAGAGAGAGTGAGAGAGATCAGAAGTGTGAATATTTAAACGTTAAACTGAACATTCTCGTGGCCGATTTCCGCTTCTGCACGTACGTTCCAATGGGGGCGGAAGAGAGGGGACCCGGCCTGCTCCCTCTTGCATGTGGGGGAGTCCGATCGCGTTCCAAAAGAGAAACGAAGCGAGCATGGAAGCAAGCACAAAAAGTGCTTGAGCTCATTCGCCGAAATTGATACTGCAAAAGGCAGATATTCACGGTAGTGAGAAAATTAATAAGCAGCAATATGTGTGGAAGAGAATAGGCGATCGAGAACGAAGCGTGAGACCAACGAGAAGAACAAGTTTGGGAAACTTTTGAGCGGTAGATTCAGTAATGGAAACTCTCGCTCTTCTAGCTTCGTACGAGTAGCTCCAAGTGGCAGATATTTCAGCTGCCCCATCGATCCACTTCCATGCATACGACGAGAAGCCTCCAAGGAATATGCAACAGTGACCCGGTTTTTAACAGATTTGTCAATCGCAATTGCTCTCCAATATGGGCTGTACCAGCTTATCCCATGAGCTACGCAGGAAGAAGATCTTACAGCCGGACGACAGCGATCGCCATGCATGAGACAGTTTTCGAATACCCGACTTGGGAAGAACAACCAAGGACGAAACTCAAAGAAATCCCAGAAAAGATAGTAGCGTCAAGGCTCCTGGTCGAAGCTCGCAGAGGAGTACTGTGATCAGTGACGAGAGAGACCGGAGATGAAAGCTACAGCGGAGATGATCGAGTTATAATGAAGTTTCGGCTTCGTGAAGGCGTGACTGCTGCGAGCGGCGTACACGTGTCTGTGGGAAAGTAGAATTGTCGATATCTAGAAAACTCAATTGCGGCGAGGAGAGTCAAATGAAGGAACATTACTCGTGGCTCCAGAAAAAAATGACCCTGACGAGTGACGGGACTGACCCCCCACGATCACCCTCACTACTAATACAGTATTACGGTACTAGTGCTCTTTGTATGAATATTTCTCCATTAATACGGCCTACTTACTACTCCTTAGTTACAGCCCGTTTCTGAAGCTACTCTCCTTACTCTTCTTTCTTCGTCTTATTTTCTTGAATATCATCACTTCTTCATCATCATCATCATCATCGTCAACCGTATTTTATCTACCTACTACAAAAAGCATCGCTCTCACCGTCCAATCTTTTTCAACTCCCGATCATCCCCCTCTCACCACCTCCTCCTCTGCTTATAAAACCCCCCTCCCCAGCACCTACTCTCCCTTGGAAGAACATAATACGCAGCAAAGAATTACCAGCTTCTAGATACCCGTCTTCTTAATTTCTTCGGCTCAACTCGCTCTAACTCGCTCTCCTCCGATCGTAGCGGGCCGAGTTATAGCGAGTGCTGTAGTACTATCGCAGTGGTTGCGCTGCATTATTTATTACTACCCTAGGGTCTTATAATTATTAGCAAAAATGAGACTAGCTATCGGCCGGGCTTCTCCATTCCCTTACCCCTGTCGTACTACTGTACGATGCACCTCGTCCCGGGTGTGTACCACCCGGGTGGCCGTAACTCAGCCTCCGAGTTCGTCGACGCTGGCCCGGAGGTGGACCGAACTCCAGGGCTGCAACGACTGGGCCGGCCTGCTCGACCCGCTCGACGACGCCCTCCGGTCCGAGATACTCCGCTACGGGAGGTTCGTCCAGTCGGCCTACGATGCCTTCGAGTTCGATGTGTCTTCCCCCGCCTACGCCACGTGCCGGTACCGGAAACACGAGCTCCTCCGCCGCTCCGCCTCCCCCGACTCCGGCTACGTCACGACCCGCAACCTGCATGCCACGTCCGGCATCCAGCTCCCGCGGTGGGTCCATCGCGCGCCCACCTGGATGTCGGTGCAGTCCAGCTGGATCGGGTACGTGGCGGTGTCCGAGGACCCGGACACGATCGCCCGGCTCGGACGCCGCGACGTCGTCATCGCCTACCGTGGCACCGTCACCTGCCTCGAGTGGCTGGAGAACATGCGAGCCATGCTCACTCACCTCCCGGGCTGCTGCTGCTCTGGAGAAGGTTGCACCCCCATGGTGGAGAGCGGGTTCTGGAGCCTCTTCACGTCGGGGAGCACGAAGCGTCCGAGCCTCTGCGACTCGGTGCGGGACGAGGTCCGGAGGATCTTGAAGCGCTACAAGGACGAGCCCATCAGCATCACCGTGACCGGCCACAGTCTCGGGGCCGCGCTCGCCCTCCTCACCGCCTACGACCTCACCATGACGTTCCGCGGCTCGCCCGACGCGCCGCCGGTGACGGTCTACTCCTTCGCTGGGCCCCGCGTCGGAAACGAGAGCTTCCGGCGGCACGTGGAGCGGCACGGGAGCAAGGTCCTACGCATCGTCAACTCCCAGGACGTGATTACCAAAGTTCCAGGCATCGTCCTCGACGACGACGACGACGTGGAAAGATGCCGGCGGTGGTCGGGGAGCCACCTCCCGGCGGAGATACTCAAAAGCCTCCTCGAAGCGCGGTGGGACTACGCCGACGTGGGGCAGGAGCTCCGGTTGAACACGCTGGACTGCCCGGATCTAAGCCGCCACGCAGGCAATGTGGCCAAGTGCCACGACCTCGACATGTACTTGAACTTGGTGAGCGGCTACTCGAGCTCCGCCGCCTGCCCCTTCAAGGCCGCCGCCCAGGCCGAGCTATCTAACCTGCAGAGAATGAAACCTTCCCCGAGAAAGGCCAGTCTCTTCGTTTGATCGTAGCCTTACTGTACATATTCCAGCCCGAACATATATTCATTTTTTGAACTCGATCCCGTTCCCGTGTCGTCGTCGGTGAATTTGGAGAAGCAGCTGGCCTATCTCGGTCACCTGAACGAACTAGAACTCGAAAAACAGAAAGTCATAATATGAAACAAATTATTCAGAATTTTTCTTTTTTTAAAAATTGAAACAAATTTTATTTTATTTTATTTTATATATGAGAGATCCGATTAATCGCTTCTAATTTCATGCGTATCTGTTGACGGCAACGTACCGATTGGTCGTTAAAACACCAAAGTTTTTGGAAGAAAAAAAAAAAAGAAAAAAGGGCGATCGTTTTCAGGAACCAAATTAGGCGGGGTTGATTGATACGGAGGTTTGAAAATTACAAAGGTTTTGACAGATGACTTTTCGGTTTCACCGACTTTGAGTTTCGGCGGGTCGATGAACAAGTCCCACGTCCCATGCACCACCATCGCCACCGGCCTCGCCCTCCGCGGGGTTTACTACCCTTTTCTTCCTACTCAAAATCTGAGCCGATCTTGGGTTGGCAACGAGGGTAAAAAAAAAAAAAAAACCGGTTGGGCCCTATCAAGTTTTTAAAAAGAGTAAAGATGAAGGTATTTAAAAAATAATGAATGACCCAATCTGATTGGTTTGAGAACCAAGGATGAAATGGGTCGGGTTTTTAGACCTGCAGATGGGAACGGGTTTTAGGTGTAAGGTGGAGTTGGGCTCAGGTTTGAGAAGTGAAAACCCGACCATGAGCTAGTTCATGCCCACCCCAAAGAAGGGCTCAAATTTGCTATGCCCCCCAAAGAAAATTAGGTCCATTAGTAATTCGTCCGGTATATATATATATATATATATATTTTTTTTTTTTTTTTTTTTTTTTTCACAAATCCATGTTTCCTGTTTAGGAGTTTAAAAAAATGTATGGTTACTATGATAATGTGTTTTTTTTGTTTTTAAATGTAGCATTTTTAAAAATAAAAATATGTGTTTTAAGTAGATCCTCAGTACCATATATATGGATAGATAGACAGTGGGTTTCCCGATCTGATCCAGCTATTTCTTTTTATGTTTTTTATTAAACCCTGTAACATTTATAAATGGCACTGTTATTAAAAATCACAGCTATGTCAGGAAAAAATAGTGTTTTTTTTTTCTCATTTTGCTAAGACAGGTATATGATGATCCGAGCTCCCACAAATCATTGGACTCCGCTGCCCCCATGCAATTGATGTACTTTGCAATTACTAAACGAAATCGTTCGAATTTATTTATTTATTTATTTTTTTTTTGCATTTTTGGCCCCTGGAGACGGGACGGCGAGACTGGGTCCCGCACCTGCGGACCACTCTCGGAAAGCTACATCTGCGGCGGGGCCTCCGCCGTAAATAGGACACGTGGAGAAAGGAGGTTCTTCCACAAATATCATAAGCCGATTTAGTTTTTCAACGTCCCTCAGGTTTCTTTTACGTGACTCCACGTAGTGCCTTTTCGGGCCGTCCGTACAAAGCTCAATTTCCGAAGTTCCCAACCATCTCGCGTATCCGTGCTCCGAGTCCTGACCAGATCATCACCCAAATGATTGGACGCCCACATCGCCGCTCCGAGGCTTCCGACCTCGCTCAGTCCTCCAGTCGGCACTGACGGCACTGATATGACTCGGTAATAACACGTGTGCTTTACGAAAATGTCAACGCTCAAACCAACGAACACACCTTCACCCTCGAATCTGTGGATACTAAACTCTGGAAGTCTTATGCATTCTTATTGCCCTCGACTGCCTATTACCTAGGCTTATGATCTTATTTTATATATATGAAGAATGATATCTCAAATGTTACTACTTGAGGTCCCCGGTGTTACGACGTTAAGTCGGCCAGGTATCATTCACACACGGGTATTGTAACGCTCCCACGAGCTTGGACATATGAAATGAAAAGGTCTTAGTGTTGGCTTTCATCAAATAGTGGGTGGTTGTAGAATCCTCATCTGATCTTGACCTCCTCACTCCAATCATTCCCTAGGTTGGTTAAGAACCAACCAAGAAGGGCTTCATTGAGCTTTATATGCATATGATGGATTTCTGTCTAACATATATTAGACGACTCGGAACGGCTCAGTCTGATTTAGAGGGGGAGAAATATTCCATCTAAAGAAGAGAAGAGCCTAAAATATATATATTTGCTTGACTCAACTCGGACAATCAGGAACTCAGTCAACCCGGCCGAGTTGCACAAAGATGGGTTCGAGCCAATCTGACTGGGCTAACCTTATACAAAACCAGAATATTAATGTTGATAAATAAGATTAATGGAATCTCAATTTTAAGAGGTACTTCATGAAGAAGGGAGTGAAAAACTTTTGGGAACGGGGTAACGTAGCTAGCTATCTGATCATATTTTGTCCCTCCCAAAATACATAAATTCAGGAACAGTACTAGAAGACTATATATACATAGATATGAACATTTTTGGCCCGATCATTTGACACAGGGAAACAGTACCATAGGGTATAGGTAGGGTCCTGATGACTGAGATAGCACAGAGGCGCCGGACCACGTCTAAAATGGTCCGAGAGCAACGTGTCTGGACTTTGAAGCCCAACCGGGACAGAGGTCCCCGGGACGGCGGGACCCCGACTCGCACACGAACAGCCAGGCACATGGATTTCGTGGAGACCACTAGTACTGTGGTTAGAAATAGATCAGAGACCACTAATTACTGCGTTTGAGTGAGTACTGCAAGAAGAGCCACGGGCCACCGGCCACAGAAACGCGTGTGGGGGGCTCCGAGCTAGCCTTCACCTTTCTGTGGGACGTACGTGATGCGTCCCTTTTTATCATACTCTAATTGACTATCTTCCTCTCGATCAGAAATCCAAACGAGTGTGGAATGGGATTACTCTCTTGTCTGCATCAGATCCGAATTCGTTCCGGAAGTCTTCTGATGATGGAGACTTTTCGTGCTTCTCATCATAAAGATTACGCCATCGATCTGCATGAGCTAGTGACATGTATCTACTTGCACTTATTTGCGTTGCTAACTAGAGACATGGAACAATATTATCGCAGAAACCCTAAAGATTTGAGTGGGTGTCAATCGAATCAACTGTGATTTGAGAGGATTGAGTCAGGACAAGATACTATATATATAACTGGAGTACTTCAAAGTTCAAACCCACGTACGGATGAAAAAGTTATGTTCAGCTCAAATTATTGAAGTTTGAACAAAACTTAATTTAGCCGTAACTAATTTAGTTTACTAGTTTAGCTGAAGCTCGAACTTGATCTCCAACTAGACTCAAATCCTCAATTTTTTTTATCTCCTGCCATAAATATTTTTCTCAATTTATCTTGAGGTTGTAATACTGGCTTAAGTCAAGCGTCAACCTGCAAAATTTTCGATCAAAAGCAAGTTTGATCCACGAAAAGTAATGCTGGTTAATTTATCAGTTGGTAAGATATATGCATCCTCATATATATATATATATATATATATATATATAAACTACTTTTACTTTCATTAATGACAGTTCTATTGATTTACCCTCATCTCCTTAATTTCTTCTCTAGACTCTAGCTGTTTACTTGTAAAATTTATAATGGAGGAAACATAGAATTGATGGGTGTCAATCAATAGTCATTTTAGAGGCTTGAGACAAGACAAACCATTAATTGGAATACTTGAAAGTTCAAACTCACGTACGGATCGATGAAGAAGCTCGGTTCAGATCAAATTTATTGAAGTTTGAATCAACTTGAATAGTAACTTATAAGGTGAGTTTAGTTAACAAAGTTAAGCAGCTCAAGCTCGAACTCAATCTCAAACTAGACTCAAATCCTCAACTTTTTTGAAACTCCTACCATCAATATTTTTCTCAAGGTAGCTTGAGGTTACTGTACCTCCTACTCAGGCTTAAGGTCAAGCGTCAACCCGCAAAAATTTCCCAAGAGCAAACTTGGACCACGTTGCTAGGAATATTTAACCCCGGCAGACATATATAAATGAGCAAAATTAATCCTTGATTATCAGTTGGTAAGATGCTTCTTAAATTCGACTCGTCGATCATTTTGTGATAGACCTCATACCCCAATTGTACACCATATTAATTTTCCTAAGTTGGAGCAAGCTTAGAGGATAAACTTTCAAGCAGAGCTGAGGCTACTAGCTAGGGTTGAAGCTTTGGCTTGTCTTTTTCACTCTTATCAGTTTAATATGGAGGTCAAGGTAGAGTTGATGTATGACTTGAACTACATTTACTTTCAGCAATGACTTTTCGTTTCATTTGAGTACCCTCATCTCCTTAATTTCTTCTCTAGAGTACTACTACTCTAAGCTATTTAATGTTTATGTGGTGAATGCACCCATTTCCGTTTCACATATATATGGCAAAAGGTACACAATAATTAAACATTGGCTTCGTTATCATTAAATATTTATGAATTATCATGCAATGTTAACTATATATCAATGTTACCAGTCTGTCCAAATTAATCGATCTCTTCTAATAAACCAATATTCAGTGCTAAAAAATAATAGTACTGAATATTAATTTGACTTGCGCGTCAAATCATTTCTATATATGAACAGTCCAATGGATGGCGATCTGCATGCATGGACTCAAGACGGTGGTCCCGTACGTACGTGGAGGGGATAGATAGTACTGCATGGACCATTTTTTAGAACCACGTACGTACGCCCATTTTCTGTTGGAATCAAACGCACGGATGCACGACTACTCCCAGTAGCGTCCAGCCAGAGACTTTTGAACTACTGAAATTTACATATACGTGTATCCTTTTGTGCTTGAATTCAACCTGTACTGATGAGTATGAGAAATCTAATTAGTTTGGTAGAGCTGAAGAAGCTGTAGCCATGACCGGAAAACTAAAAGAATCTGATATTTGTTTTCCCACCAAGTAATGACTCGTCTCGAGCAACCATGTTCGACGACCTGTTCCCATGTCTCCTGACCTGCGATCACCGGCAGATCGGTGAATCTTTGACCTTGGTCGGCGCCATTGCCTGGCTGAAATCCGGCAAAGGGAAGATATATAATATCAAAGATTATACTATATATACACACGATAAAAAGGTCGAGTGTGGACGGATACGGCGGACTGAAGCACACAATAATTCTGGAATTTGGAACCGCCTACCACGACCTAATTACACTAAGAAAAGTCAGATTATAATATATATATATATATATATATATAGCCTATCGATTCTTAGTCCAACTATAGCAGCTGGCGCATTGCTCCCAATGTTGTCGTGGAGACCCGAACCAAAAACCTCCCGCAGCAATAACTCCCAGAGGACCACTGAGGTAGCTACGGAGAGTGATATTTGAAGGAGCATTGTAGAAGGGGACATAGTCCCGAATATAATTTTACTCCTAATTACCATGTGTCGCGTCGATCCCAAATTATATAATGTGTTGCTCCCAATGTTGCCATAGAGACCCTAACCCAAAACCTTCTACAGCAATAACTCCCAAAGGACCACTGAAGTAGCTACGAAGAGTGCTATTTGAAGGAGACTTGTAGGAGGGGACATGCATGGTCCCGGTAGGGGAGAACCCATTACTCCAACTTGTGCTTATTTGTTTCTCATGTTCAGACTCTCCACAAAAAAAGAAAACATATATATATATATGATCATCTATCTCTCCTCCTTGGTCCCAGAACCGGCAGATAACGATGCTTAATTATTAAAATAGCAAAACTTATACAGCAATGCTTTTCAGTATTAATGCTACGCATGCAACGTATATATATATAATGACGTATAGGCGTTGCTATTATAATTAGCAGTAGATTTGGCGCCTCCTTCCTAGCTACTTTGGAATAAATTTTTGCGAAAATGGGGTTGCATGCATGTGACCTTAATTTACATATCATCCATGGAAGTTACAGTTTTCTAGATTTTGATTGATTTTATTGCGTATGAAAATACATTAATATATGGGACTGACACAAGCTGGACCATCTTACATCTTGGGTCGGATCAGTTGGTGCTAGTTCCACATCCTGAAGTAGAGCGAACCAATATGATAACCGACTGAATGAGACAACAGACCCACCGTTCGGATGAAATCATGAATAGTCAGGCATCATCCATCAACTCAACTCAGTCATTAGTATATGTGTATGAAACTAAATCAGCAGCTTCAGAATATATATATATATTATAACCAGTTTTTGATTAACATATATATATAGTTGAATCTGCAAGATCGACCAATATTATATTGGTACGTTGTGTCAATATATACTTTGGATTTTTTTTTTTTTTTACTTAATTAGTATACGAAACATACATTAATTTGTTCAAATACGCAATCAATAAGTTAATTTGCATAGATTGCAAAACCGTATGTGTCAAAGAAAATATTTTTCTTTTACACCTAAAAAATGCAACATATTATAAATAATTGAAGAAAATACTTTTATTTTTTATTTTTCTGAACCCAATAAGTCAACCTGACCCGAGTAGGGGTGAACCGCCGGGTGACTCAGCCAAATTGCTTTGACCAACTCGAGTCGAGAGTCAACTAATTAACCGTAGTTATAGGTTAACACTTCGTTTTCCATTTCTTTGTCGATCACTTTCTTTTTTCCTTAATGAAATTAAAACCAAGAGCAAAATCACCTCTTAAATGCAACAAGGATTAATGTAGATCTGGTGACGCTTATCTAACAAAATCTCTTTGTCTTCGGTCTCATCAAATTGGTTACCATCTTTGGGAGATTGAAGCTATCACTAAGTACTGATCATCTCTGGTCCACAAGTGTACTAGCTATTTGGAGGTCAATTAAGGAGAGTACTCCCTAGAAGAGATTTTTAACAGTGGTCATGATCCTGGCCCTAAACCCTAAACACTAAACCCTAAACCCTACATATTCCAAGAAGGTTTTACAATTTATCGATTATTTCTGCATGAATTGACCTAATTAGAAAGGTGATCGTAACGATCAATGTTAATGGGCTCAGGATTCATGGGCCCTGGATCCGCTGCGAATGAGGCTTGTGCGCATAGGTTCCCACAGCCAATAGCCGCTCGTCCGCAGCGGGACATGCGGCAGCACACGAACGAGGCATAAATGATATATTCTTTTTTTTTTATTTATCCACATAAATGATATATTCGAGTGAATGGAGGGACTTCATTTAAGCCCTTCGCGTGCGCACAAGCCCTAATTAAGCTCTTTTCTACTAACTAAACTTGGACCACCCTAGCTAGTGTCTTTTTAAGATAGAGGTTAGCCTATTGAAAATACATGAGCCTAAAGATGGTCAAGCCAGGTGAATCGGCTAGTTTTATACTCAATTATAATACTCCTCGTATTATAATCAGGGTTGTGCAAACCGCAACTCGAATTCGACTCAGAGACCAGCAGCCCGAGTCAGAATGTCTTAGTGTTCGGGAAAATGGGCGACTCAGCCAAAAATAAATTTAGAAAAATCTCTTAAAATTAATAAACAATTTTTTAAAAAGTAAATCTTCAATTTGGCATATAATTATAATATATTATAGTTTATAGATGTTAAAAAAATAACGTTTGGACAGGAATAAACAAACAAACTCATTTGCATGCGTTGCAATCATTCCGACTAGAGAAAGAACTATTAAGTGTTGATTAATTAACCACCGAATCCAACTACCGCCATTAATATTATGCGCTCAACCATACGAAAATTTAATATTATGGTTTTCTCGTTTCCGTCCACCATTTTCAACTCGATTTTTTAAATTTTACGAACGCGGATGTCTTGATCAGGATGAGATGACCTCTGCACATTCCGTAAAAACACATCGAAAACTCATATTTTATGCTGCCCACGTGAACCTTTCTATTAAACGAGCGCGTTTGTGACTTGCCGCGCGCCATGAAAGTACTGGAAGAACAGAGCCTGTTGCTTGCTAATACAAAGTGCAAGTGAGGATTAGAAATAATATTGTGGGTTTTCTTCGTGTGGACATACGACTTTTCCTCTTCGTTAGGTAAATGGGCCGGTAAGATAGACTCAAAAGATTTGCCATTAATATGTCATCACATGCATGGTCAGTGTTTATGGCATGCATGCAGATACTAAAAAACCCTCCTAATTTGGATGACTAACATGCATGTTTAATCAATAATATAGTTTTTTCTAAAAGCTCCAAAACGAAGTTTTACAAAGAGGACTCTTTCAAAGAGTTATTTAAAAAATTACAGCGTTTGCCAAAAGTTGTGTTAAAACATTAATTTTGTAAGATATTAATGGCTACTTGGGTTATGGAAAAAAAAAAAAAAAAAAAAAAAAAATTACAAAGGCTTGTATGCTAATATTCTTTAATTTGTTCAAATTTATTAGATTTTTGGGAAACAAGTTGATCCCCCGTATATATACGACGAAGACGAGATTTTTATTACGTACTAATAATATATACTAACCATAGTGCTTGATATATATACTAAATACTAATGATGGTCTTTTGAGTACTACACAACATTAATATTATAGCCTGATTGACTTGCTTTTAGAATGTACATTTTTATGTGAGCTGTATGATCACTCGCACTAGCAAAAGTGAAACACAAACCATAATTGATGTTCTTGGGTGTCTCTTACCTGCTTAACAAGGTTAGAATCTTTTATCTATGACAATTGACTAAAGGTTTATCACTCAATTAAGTACAACACAGAATCTTATAAGCTTACTATAAACCCCAACTCTAAAGTAGGATTAATTTTGTCGAGAAAGTCATCCACTAAAGAATAATTAGTGGGACTTTTGGCCATAGATATTGCGTACATGATATGGCTCCTAGATTACACAAGCTAGCTTTAGAATGAGTGGAAGTAGTGTTACAAAAGGGATTTTTTGTAGGGCTAATAATTATAGACTTCTATACATACTAATTTAATTTACTTACACCGACATCTTGTGGAGCCAATTAATAGGGTACTTAATTGTTAACAATTCTTTACTTTCTGTTCCTACTTAATTAATTTCTAAATGAGCAATTAAAACTCATATGATGAATTGAATTATGTTTAATTTCCTTCATTTATGTACAATTTTTGAATTTTGTAATTTGTTTATGAGACCAATCACCAAAGAAACTTTTTTAAATTCAGTCCATGAGTTTTTTAAACATATAGAACAATTTTATGCCTTCAAATGACCATTAATTTTAAGGATTAGTCTACTCCAGCGTACGTAGAGAACTAACTATATTTAATTAGTACTAATCGAAGGATCATACGAAAGAACTTATCTACTTAAACGAAGGATCGCACGAAAGAACTTATATATATATCTACTTAAAACGCCAATAAAAGACAGAAGTCCCCGTCAAATTCAGAATCTCAGAAATCGTCGTTTTCTTGCTGTCCGAGCTCGATCGAAAGAATTTCTTAATTAACTTCCTCCCATCTTTGAATCCTCGGTTGGGTCTTCAGGTTTAATTGGTACGCGTAGTAGACGTCTTAGACCAGGTTAATTTCTGGTTTATTAAAATATATAGTTACACGTGAGCATTATTATTAATTTACTCGCTCTCGGCGTCTAATTGTTCGATAAAAAGTACCCCATGAACTTTTCGCCGCAGCTGGAACTTTGGAGATCTGGAGTGTCCGCCAATATGAAAGCATACACAGAGGTGCAAAGGCGGAAGTTATGAGAATATAAAAATGAACGAGACGGATCGTTGTTGGGTTAGTGAGGCAAAACTGAAAAGATCTGGCGATTTGCCATCACATATATGCTTAATTAAAGTGGAATTATATGTGTTAACTTTATATAATTACGTACGTATAAACTGCAATATTAGTGGAACTTTTCATTGGGTTTAATTATAAATTTGATGAGAAGAAGTAATTTAATCAAATATAACAGGAAAGATAGTACCTGGTCCGAGGCGTGTAGTCACTGACTCCGAAAGAAATACGCCTCCTGTTGTGCACTAGGATTACTGGCGACTGACTGCTTCTCCGGATCGAACACAAACTGTTTCGGAACTTGGATCAACCAGAGAATATCTCTGATGGATCAGATCAATAACCGTGTCAATCAACGGTCTGGATCTAGATCTATCTCAACGGTCATATCGAACTCATCTCTGATAAAATAAATGAATCTCAAATGGAGGTGCCGAGTTTCGAACCCAGGACCTCTCATATGCTAATCAAGCATTTCCCTATCTAAGATACATCTCAATTGTGGAAATAAGATAAAACTTATAGAAAATAAATTAAAATGAATTGCATCATTTTAAAACTATACAACATTTACTGTAAACTTGTGCTTTGAAACTCTTGATTAAATGCTGATAAGTAAACTTCTAACTAATTAAATTTGGCAAGACGAAAGTGTACATTGTAGCTTGCAACTTAATTAGAGCTGTTATGCAGATGTGAAGTCTCTAATAATTAGTCGCTTTAATTTCATGGATGTAAGCTTCAATCAGAAGTAGCGTAGATAAAGAGGAATATAACTACATTAGTTCTTTTAGTTAGAATGAGTACCATTTAATGAGTGATAACTCTCTAATTAAAGGCTAAACTACTTGAGATTATTTGTCCATCAAGAATTTAAATAATTACAATTTTAAAGTTGGTGGGTTTATCCATAATTGAGAACTAATTAATGCATAATAATTACGGTTATTAATTAGCATTGATCTTAGGCAATTAGTGCATCTCCCTCAGCAATTTATACAATATTTTACACCCCACCCTTTGGAGTCTCATATTCAATTGCTATGACGGAAAGTTTGTTCTTCGTTGTTAGCGTTCAGTACTTAAGACCGAGTCTAGTCAAGTTCGATATCCAAGCCGGACTGACTCGGCCGGCCACGTACCTAGCTACACGGATTTTCAGGAACCCTTGCAAGTTATATATCTCAATGATTCTAATTAACCATATATATATACATGGTTCTAAAACCTAATTAGAGTAACTAAACCTCCAAGTTTTAATGAATCGTGACTTGGTGTCCGAGTCTGAAATATTGTGGATCTCGATCGGTTTAATTAATTACGAATATTAATCAGTCACAACCAACTTAACTGTCTCTCCTGTCCCCCACTCGATCCCTCAGTTCCGTCCACACTTATAATTAAACACATACCGGACGCTGTATGTATATAAAGACTTGAAAAACCCTGCAGTCACACCACCGACAGATAATATTTAAGAATCCGTCCATCCATAATCAACAAAGAAATTCAAGCTTTCATACTTGATCGCTCCCCGCAGAACAATACATACAGCGGTATTAATTACGTACCCAATTAAGTCCATCCCCTGACTACACTTTTCTACAAATTAAAGCGCGGGGAATTGACGATAATATATATATATATATATATATATATATATATATATATATGTGTGGAAGTCACGCACGTACGTGCGTACGTTCAACTTTCGAGTTTCAGAATTCTTCAGAAATAATCATCAAACTTTTCACCCGTATGTGATGGCGGTTCAATTCAGTAGTTTAAGCAAAAACGTTAGTAGTTATTATCGTGGAATATATATATCTTGTGAAGGTAGGTAGCTTGGGGGCCAGGGTTCTTCCCTGCATGTTCTTCCCAGTTCCTCGCCGTACATAGTTTCCATGTCGGGTGAAAATCCAAGATGACGACCGGACCCCGCGCGCACCGAGGGGGATCAGCTGGCCAACCGACCCTGACAATATCCGTGTTCAACAAATGAAACGAGTTTTTCCAACTAGTTTTGACTTTTGATTCTTTTATCTTACTTGTTTGTCATCTTCCTTACGTTATATATGATTCACCATATCGCTTAGCTATATATGCCTCTCAGATTGAAAACGCGCGCTTGCTTTTTTATTTCTTCTCTCGTCTAATATTGAAGCTCCATCGGTCGTACTAATTAATTCCCTCGAAACTTCGTTTCTAATTCAGTCGTCTCAGTTTCTCAGCAGAGAAACTAACGACGACGAAGACAACTAGCTAGCCTGCCTGCCTAAGAAACCAATTACCGTACGTACGCAACATTGTTTGGTTTTTATTCCCGTCCAAAACGAAGACCCCTTCTTCTCTGGCTAGCTAGAGCTTGCTTGCGAGGACTGAACAGCGATGGACTAGCACAAAAAAGGGACTCCCCCCACCTTCACCGCCCTCCCTCCCACCTTTTTCAGCTTTCAATCTTTCTTTCTTCTTCGTTCTCCTCCTTTGAAACATGGCTGCTGCGTTTTCACAAGTTTGACAGGGGTGGCACTAGTGCTCTTACTGGCCGTGCAGGGTCCATGTTGAACGAACGCTAGCTTCAAAAGGGCACGGGAACACGTTACACGTATATAAAGAAGGAAAACTAAATAAAAATATAAATATATATATATATATATATATATATAGAGAGAGAGAGAGAGAGAGAGAGAGAGAGAGAGAGAGAGAGAGAGAGAGAGAGAGAGAGAGAGAGAGAGAGAGAGAGAGAGAGAGAGAGAGAGAGAGAGAGAGAGAGAGAGAGAGAGAGATAGACAGAAGAAGATATTTTAGAATTAAGGGATATTAACTTTGGTGGTCGTTGTCAAAGGCGCTAGTTTGAGGGAGTTGAAGTCTTTAAATGAGAATGTCAAGCTCCCACAGTCATCTGTCGAGCCGTTCAAATGTCAAAGTATCGACACGTAGGATCCGAGGGGGGACATAAATAACACAAAGAAACGAATTCTGCCCCTCGCCATCTTGACCTTCCCCAAATACCCCTCTCAAATTGAAAAATTACCTTCAAGTTAATTAGTATTATAGCTCGAACAAGTACTACAATAATTAATTAATATTAGGGTTTAATATAAGACTAGCCAATGGGAAATAATAATGTACAAGATCAATGTGCTACATATTAGAAATAATAAGAGGGTTTCTAATATCATTGAAGGACTACAATTTTCATGGACAATTATGTGACAAAAACATGCTACCGATCGTGACTGACCATTATACCTTGCCAAACCCCACAAAATCGATAACAACGACCATTATACCTTGCCAAACCCCACAAAATCGATAACAACCGACCATTATACCTTGCCAAACCCTACGAATTCGACCGCAACTAATCACTTGCTTCTACAAAATTTAGTGATCATATATATATTTCTAGTTTGCTATGATTTCATCGAATCTGGTAGTTTGGTTTTTATGGGACTTTTCTTCTTTAAGTAACACCCTCCCCCCAACATACTTCCACCTTGTGACAAAATCAACAAAAAAAATAAGCACTCATATGTTCACATTCACACAAAAGTGGAAATAACTTATTCCTTTTTTTAACCAGCCACATTGTTTTCGTGCCAATAAGAAACGGCCACGTGGAGAGAATATCCACAAGATTGTAATGATGGGATATGAGATGAAATATTTCCACACCCACCCAAAGTGCAAGAGCGCTAGCCCTAGTGGTGGCCCATGCTACTTTTCACATTGTGGTACAAGTTTGTGTGGGGATTAGGCACTATCTATCTATCTAAAGTGCTTCCTCCATCACCCACCCAAGATCTCACTGCTACGGCACTGCACTCGTCTGTACGTGAATTTTTCTTATGGAACATGTGTGTCGGGGTACTCTCTCCCGCACGGGGGAATCCCATTTCTGGCTAAGAATGATGGAGGGGGCGTTAGTGCACAACCTCGTCTTTTCCACTACCGTCTCTCTTTTGGTTTGTGCTTCTCACCGTAAATAATGGAGTCGTGGTCCTGAGTCCTGACTCTCCTCGTCTCCTGTGAAAGCGGGGGTAATTTCGTCATCGAAGTTGATACAGGATATCCTGCCGTCGTTCAGAGAAGGGTATTTGTGGAAATTCAACGGAATGAGTCGGCATCCGTACGTCCGAGTTTCCGGGATTTCCCGTCTATATAATGACCAGAACTCGATTCAAATACAGCCCTGCGCTTTGGATTTCAGATTTCCCCTTCGTTATTCTCCGAGGCTTCTTCTTCCTCTTCTCCTTCTCTCTTCAGCGACAGCGAGTAATACTCAGATCGATTTCCGCCCGGAAAAAATGCAGATAGGATCGATCATCTCGGCACCGACACATCCCTCTTTTCGGGTGCTTCGCACTACTTCCATTCCCCGGGCATCGCCCCTGAATCCCATGAGGAGGACGGTGTCTGCGGCGGCGTCGCAGGCGGAGAAGCCCGCCGTCGTCGTGGCGGCCCCCAAATTCGACGATTCCATTCGGAGCCACCTCGCCAACCTCGAGAAACTCCTCCAGAAGCCCTCGCCGCCGCCCCTCCCCGCCCCTTCCGCCGCCGTGACGGGTTCCCCGGCGGAGAAGATCAGGAACAGGGGCGTCCGCGTCTTCGACGGGCTGAACCTGAACGGGATCTGGCCGGGGACAAGGAAGGTGGAGGAAATGTCGCCCCGGAACATGAACCGTCTGAAGCGGCTCCTGTCGAAGACGGCGGAGTACTCCCCCCGCAACCACCTGGGCTCCCGGTGGCGCGAGTACCACGGCCGCTGCGACTGGGCCGGACTCCTCGACCCTCTCGACGAGAACCTCCGCCGGGAGATCGTCCGCTACGGCGAGTTCGTCCAGGGCGCGTACCACACCTTCCACTCCGACCCCGCCACGGCGGCCGGCTCCCCGCCTTCGCCGCGCCAGGTGTCGGTCCCGGACTCGGCGTTCCGCGTCACCAAGTCCCTCTACGCCACCTCCTCCGTCGGCCTCCCTGGCTGGATCGACGACATCGCCCCCGACCTCGGGTGGATGACTCAGCGGTCGAGCTGGATCGGGTACGTGGCCGTCTGCGACGACGAGAGGGAGATTCGACGGATGGGCAGGCGCGACATCGTCATCGCCCTCCGCGGCACCGCCACGTGTCTCGAGTGGGCCGAGAACGCCCGGGCGAGCCTCGTCTCGGTTCCCGACCGCACCGACCCGGCCAGCAACCGCAAGCAGCAACAACACGAAGCCCAACCCAAGGTCGAGTGCGGGTTCTGGAGTTTGTACAAGACCGCCGGAGAACACGTCCCGAGTCTCTCGGACTCCGTCGTGGAGGAGGTGAAGCGTCTCGCGAAGGAGTACGAGGGGGAGGAACTGAGCATCACGGTGACAGGGCACAGCCTGGGCGCCGCGCTGGCACTGCTCGTCGCCGACGAGGTGAGCCAGTGCTGCGACTGCGAGGAGGCAGAGGCGCCGCCGGTGGCTGTGGTATCTTTCGGTGGACCGAGAGTGGGGAACGGCGCGTTCGGGGCGCGGGTGTCGAGTAGAGGCGTGAAGGTGCTTCGGGTGGTGAACACTCGCGACGTGGTGACCAAAGTGCCCGGAGTGTTCGTCGGAGATCATCATCAAGATGATCAGACCCCGTCGTCGTCGTCGTCGTGGAGTAGTAGTATTAGTAGTGGCAGTAACTGCTACACTCACGTCGGGAGCGAGCTTCGGGTGGACAGCAAGACGTCGCCGTTCCTGAAGCCGGACGCCGACGTGGCGTGTTGTCACGACCTGGAGGCCTACCTCCACCTCGTCGACGGCTACCTCGGGTCGGAGTGCCCCTTCAGGGAGAACGCCAAGAGACCCATCTGGAGGCTCCTCAACGAGCAGAGGTCAAACATGAAGAAGCTCTACACAAACAAGGTCAACGATTTGACCTTAAATTTGGACCATAACAGAGCCCCAATCTCGTTAAAGACCCTCCAAACGTCCCCCTGCTTGGCCAGCCCTTCTTGAACAACAAGTAAAAGAGCTCTGTAATTAAATCATCAAATGTGTATATGCATACGAGACTGCAGGCAGATAATGTAACAGCTAGAACGGCCTGAAGGTTTTGAATTATATATCACCAAATCACTAAAGTTTGACTCGTCTAATAGTTACTTCTGGTTCTCGGGTTTCTATTAAAATTTGATTTTAAGTACTTCAAGATAGGTTTCGTTTATGATAAGTGGTATTGGAAATTAAAAAATAGCCTGGACGAACGAGTAATTTAGAGTAGACGATGAGTTTGACATTTGACAAATCAAGCAAGTGTTCGGTCTTGTTGCAGTGTTCCGTGTGCGTGGACCGGTTTTTTGTGTGTCTATGTGTAACATTTTCTAATCGAGAGTACGTGTACCAACCGAGTTAATAAGAACCAGACTAGCCTCCAATTCTGATTCAACCGGGTTGGACCGGTTGGTTTGGTTTTTTAAAAAACAACACTGATACACGCATAATATTTTTAATACACGTATACCCTTATGCAATTACCGAACTTAATTAGTTGTCGAAATAACCTTAATTATGACAAGTTGAGGTTTTTTTTTAATACTTTCTGAATGATATTCTACAATAAGGAAAGATCACCTACATGTGTATGCATGTGTCTGTATGAACAAATTTCTTACACAATTTTTAAAGAAGAAAAAAGAAGGTCATTTTTGTAAATGTGAGGTAGAATTTTATTCATATTTAAAAAATTCCTTTATTTCTTCTTTAAATTTTATATGTAGAAAAAACATCTCAATTTCTAAGTGAAAAATACCATTAAATACGGCAAAGTGAAATCAAAATGTTTGCCACAAAAAAAAAAAAAAAAAAAAAAAAGCTGCTCGGACATTTCAAAAGGCCAGAGGCTAAAGCTTCCTACGTCTCTCTCTCTCTCTCTCTCTCTCTCTCTCTCTCTCTCTATATATATATATATATATATATATATATATATATATATATGTATTAATATCAGAATGTTGCCAACCACATAAGTTAAGGCCTTGCCTTCTTCACTAATTAATGATGTGATACCGCGTGGTAGCTATCTATCTTACAAAAATTAATGGCATGTCGTCAAGTACTAAATACAATAAAAGCTATATATATTACTCCATTTTCTGATGTTTTATTTTCTTTTCCTTTGTCTTTTCTTTCTTTCGCATCTGGCATCTCTGGGTAATAATAAATATAATAATAATCTAACAGAAATATTAAAATCAAATTAACTGATATGCGTCTCTTTAATTAATTAGTGTATATGTATAATAACTCGAGCTAATTTAATTTGTTGATTTAACGTATCCCATGACTTCCACGCGAATGATTGGAAGTGCCCAAGCCCTAAGAGTGTCTTAATCATCTTTGACTACTGACGAAGACCCTGCAATTAAATTTGTAATTAATGAGAGATTTGGTAGATAATCACTTCATCATCTGCATCATAAACAAGCGATGAAAGACGAACCCAATTAGCGTTTGTCTCGTGCATAGAAATTATTAAAGAAGGCACCTCCCTGTTTCTTTTCCTCAAATTTTAAAGAAGAAATTATGGGTATTTTCTAAATATAAGGGGTATTTTTCTTTGAAAAAACTCCAAATCACATTTATAAAAATACCACTCATTTCTTCCTTAAAACTCGACCCATATATTATATATAAAATTACCAATATTTTTTATTAATCGAATCATTGGATAATCGGATATAGAATGAATAAAATAAATACTCAATTATTATTCGGGATAAACAAAATAAATAAATAAATAAATAAATCCCTGACAGATGGAGTAATTGGGTGGACTTTAACACCCCTGAATTATCCGCTCTGAGGCCGGCCCAAATTCTCGCCAGTTGCTTTTATCACGGTATCACCAGAGCCTCAGTCACCGTCCATGAAACCTAAATCCGTCTAAAAATGGAACGCCGATCTTCGTATTCGGACTCCGTACCCGCTTTTTTTGCCGGGCAGGCGTATCGGGTTTCGGATGTCGGATAAGAACAAATCCAGGACGAAACGACAGGATCTGAGATGGATTCAGACTTTCAGAGGGATAGCGTTAGGTATTTCGGGATGCAACCCCCCCCCATTCCCCCTTCTGTCCCCGCGATTCGGCTTCGACTCGCCTCATACGCCCATACCATAAATGCCGCAGAAATGAATATAGAACACAAATTATATATACCTCGCAAAACCAATAAACCATAATTAAATTAAGTCATGTAAGCGTAACCATTAGTTATAAATTTATAATTAATCAAATTTTTAATTGGATACCTAGAGGTTATACATAGACCCATTTATACATCTGCTAGCCAAAATAATTAATATTACTAAGAGTTCCTACTATATGACTACACATTAGAGTAGCTTATTGAAAATTTATCATGCAATAATATTTGAAATAAAAATATGATTCTAGGTGTTTTTTATAAGGATTTTAAAGTATTTCGTGAATGGATCCATTTTAAGATATTGGCATTGCTATTCGCTATGTGACATTTTTTAGCAACGGTAAAGAATTTAGTGACACTTATTAGCATTGCTATTGGCTATGCATACATTTTGTTACGCTCTTGACATATTCAAAAGTAGACCTGAAAATATTCTAATTATTCTCATTTTGGAATATTTTGATTGTTCTATAGTTTGTATTTTAAAAATGCATATGCCATTTTTTTTTTATATATAGTTAATCTTGTATAATAATTTGAGATGCCCATTGCCCATGACCCTCCCCATACATGTCATAGAGCAGAAACTTTGGTATTCACACAGGACTAATTTAAGTGTCCTTCAGGTTGTTATTTTGTATTTGGTGCTTACTAACATGGAAATATCAAATAATAAAAAAAAGGGTGGTTCTCTAAAAAGAAACCTTATGCAAATATGAACCCTTTATTTGTGATTTAGATTTATCATTTGTATGTAATCTTTTTAATTTTAATTTCAGAATTCATATAATAATATAGTGTAAGTAATCATCTCTTAGACTGCAACGTTAGAATATGGAACTTGGAAGGTTGTGCGTAACCTGAAAAGTGAAATCTATCTCCGTCTTCTACAATCCAACCAGGGTGTGTTTGGACTTCGAACGAAACTTGCCTTAAGGATTGAAGGAACTTGAACAGAATACATGACTGGTTTCTAATGATATTTGAATGTCCGAGAATAGAAGGCAATTAGTTCCTGACAGAGCCGGATTTTCTGGGCTTATTAAAACTCGTAATCAGGTACAGGAAGTCGGCCTCCTTCCAGGCCACCATACCAACAGCAAATCCATCTCTTTAGTTGGGTTTCCAAATCCAGTCATGGAGGGCATTTATGTGACAACGTATCGACTTCCCAACAGAAAAAAGCTCAAGATGGGATATTTAAGGCCAATCCTGGCACTGCCTTCTGTTTTTATATAGGCCGAGCTCCGACCTCCCCGTGTCGCCGAAGCTTTGGTTTCGTCTTCCTTTTGGGTGTTTTCAGACTTTGGAGAGAGGTGGGTGGTATTGGGTTGGTGGGGGGGTGTCGTTATGGGGAAGGACATGAGCAGGAAATGCTCCCACTGTGGGAACAATGGGCACAATTCTAGGACATGCAACGAAAAGGGTTTGAAGCTCTTTGGTGTGAGGATTTTGGGTGAAGGAGAGGAGGTGATGAGGAAGAGTAAGAGTCTGGGGAATCTGGCTGCATGTGCCCCGGCCGATAATGGAGCTGGGGATGATGGGTATTTATCCGATGGCCTTGTTCACTCCTCGAGAAGAAGCGCGCATGAGCGGAAAAAAGGTAATCGGTTGTTTGTTTCGTTTTGATACTTTGGTCTATCATTCATCGTATGCAAGCAGCTCTTTTTTCTGCTCAGTGTCCGTAAATGTTTTCTGTTTGGCTTTGGAATTAATTCTTATGTACTGGATTCTTCTTCTTATTGGTAAATAAATCAAGAACATTGGATTTCCTGGAATAATCACGCGTTCAAGATTTTTGTTTTTGTGTTCATATGGTCCACCTATACTCTTGTATTTCTTTGTTGTCAAATTTGAAACTGTAAGTTGTGCCATGTTTATTCTTAGACAGGTTTGATCAGCTTTCTGGGTACTCTTTTTTTTTTTTTTTTTTTTTTGAGAAATATTTAACCTCGAGTTCCGCCAGTAGCCCGCAGGTTCAGCTTTTCAATCTTCCTTTTATTGCTTCGCGGATTGTTCGAGTGTCTGTGTTGTACTCGATTTGCGATGGCTTGGTGTGTTCTTTCTAATTAACTTCTCTTCTATCTGTCCTTGTACGAGTGCTTCTTTTGTTTCCAAACTCGTGCTTTTCATTCTGATTCAAAATATGAAAGTATTGTGTGAAACCAAATCCTTTATACAAAATGATATCCAGATCTAGCTGATGAGGCTCCTTTGCATTATGGTCTTCATTGTTGGCATCTTGATGGCTAACTATGTTGCACCTTCTCGGTATCCCTGATTAAATACAGTGATATAGTCATCACCAAAGGTATTTTCTGTATTCCCTGATTCGAAGGGATTTGTAGACACAAAACCATTTAAAAATGGAGAACAATTCCGTCCCATTTGCCTTGCAAGTAGTCCTCATGAATTGTAGACAGGATGATGTATATTTTATTGTTTGAAGAAGCAGGATGTGGTATGTTAATGCATTTTTATTGATGATAGTGCTACTAGAACCAATTTTTCATCTCCCACACTTATGTTGTATGATTTCCTGTTATTCTAGTACTTTTCTTTAGTTTATTAAGCTTCTCTTCTATATGATTAGTCTATTTTGTTTGCATTTATTTCTTATGATTGATAACATGGATAGCCAGAGGGAATAGTGAAATTGTGTGACAATTGGTGGTTGAAATTTGACTCTCATCTGTCCTTCTTTAGGAGTGCCATGGACAGAGGAAGAGCACAGGACATTCTTGGCTGGTCTGGAAAAGCTTGGTAAAGGGGATTGGAGAGGAATTTCAAGGAACTTTGTTACAACTAAGACACCGACTCAAGTTGCCAGCCACGCTCAGAAGTATTTCTTAAGGCAAAGTACCCAAAATAAAAGGAAGCGCAGGTCTAGTCTTTTCGACATGGTGATTAATGACAACGTAAGACTCTTAAACCTGCTCATTTTCAGAATTTCAGTTTGCTAATTAAGCAAGTATATCCAGGCTTCAACCTCTGAAACTACTCCAACTTTGAACCTGGTGAGAATGCCGGAAACTCCTGGACAGAGTAGTCTTCACCGTCATAATCTTTATGCAGTAAGCTTTGTGAAAACTAAAAATACAAAATGACACCATATTTTATTTTATTTTTTCATATTTGGTTAAATATTTCCCTTACTCTACAGCAGTGTACTTCAGCTAGAACTGCAGTCCAGACATACCTTAGGACCTCCGAAGCTTATCCAACGACACCTTTTGACAGAAGTACTGGTGGCTTTTCGAGCTTGAATAGCAGTAATTACATGGTAAATAACTGACATCTCTACTTATTTTTCTACTTATCCCTTGTTTGATGTGGAGTGTATAAGCGAGTCTATTTCTTTATACCAGTTTGTAATTGGATTACAATGGTGGTTTCTGCCTTTCATTGATGTAAAAGATATATCCAGAGCCGTGTCTTTGATGTGCCTCGGACATGGGAGCTGCTCTTTGGGATTAGTTAGTGGTAATGATCATCTAATGTTCTCTGCCATCAGGTCCAAAAGAGAACCTGGCACTGGAAATTTCCTCCTGCTGAGAGGAATTCTTGGGGAAGATATTTAATGCATTTTATCCTTTGGTTGTGAACAGGTGGATGTAAACAAGCAGGCAAATGTGGGGCTTTCTCCAATTTTACCCGCTCTGTCTCTCACTCCAACTGTTGATTTCACTGATCAAACTATGCCCTTTTCTCCAAGATTCAATTTTGAAACAACTTATGGACCCAACTTTCTCAAGTTGTCCTTCAACCCACCTACCCAGCCTGATCCACATTACCTGTCTGCAACAAGCTCGTGCTCTCCATCAACAGATTCTAGTGATTTGGAGCTGACCATTGCCCCACCGCGGCCACTAAACACCAACAAGTTGTCCCAGGGTACAACTAATTTTCCAGGTGCCATTCAGGTCATATGATATGTTCGGGTACTAATTTGGTTTCTGCTTCTCTGAAATAAGAAAGAATGCTCAAGGTGTACGAGCTGTAAAAGAATCAAGAGTTGAAAGAAAAAGAACTCTGGTGGTTTTGCCTCTCGGAAGATGCTTCAGCAGAGATGCAGCGTTTTTTGGCTTATTGAGAAAATGGTAATAAATTGTCGAGCAAATGTGTCCATGTTGTTGGATAATAATCTACTCTATTACCTCCTTCCATATATATATATCTATATATCAGAAATGCTGTTCAGTGCTCATGTGGTTTTCTTTCTCTTATGTCAAGTTTCATGAGTAGATTTTTATGATGGGATTTAGTGGGTACCAGGATGAGATAAGGCCACTGAAATTCAGGGTTTGGGATAGTTCTCATTTAACTTGGGTATGTGATGTATATTGAGAGAAGGAAAGAATAGCTGCTGAGGCTGTTGTTTACCATTCATGGGTTGTCAAATATATGTGATAAGAGAATCAAATCAAACCATTGGAAAAGAATGATGTGATGGCTTGCATAAATATCATCTTGGGCCATATGTTTGAAGATTGGATGCCTTTGGATGGGTCACTGACTCAGATAGAAAAGCAGCCTTCTTCTTGGTTATTAGTTACTCTAGACTTTTATTAAGGGAAAAAAAAATCTAGCATCTATACTCCCCATTTTATCTTCACACGGGGAAACAAACAGTGCGGCTAGTCTCTGGTTTTGCTCGGTAACTGACTATGTTAGTTACTCTGAGGCCTTCTCCAGGTCTGTCAAGGATGAAAAAAATGTTATTGCTGTGGAAAAGCAAGAAGGTATCCCAAAAGATTAGGAGACAAGCAATGTGGAGCTGTCAGAAATCTGAATGCACCCCTGAACATTATCGTATTTTCCAATTATAACAAGCAGTGACAGCAAAAGGGGGTACCCCTTCCCTTTATTTCTTACCTGTACATCACGTCTTTCAGTACAGAAAGGAGGGAGTCTCCTGACGGCAAGGGAAAGGGTACCCCTTCCCTTCCCCTTTTCTCGATCTGTACATCTCGTCTCCATTTTTTATAGAAAAGCTAAATCTCTAGATTTAAGTTAGCAACGGCTGGTTTTCTTTTTTTCTCCCTAGTAATTATTAGTTTATTCATACTAATTCGTATAATTATATCGGTTATTTATATAAATATTTAAAATAAAATATCTAAAAATAAAATATTTAAAAATAAAAATAAATAAAAAAAATCCTGATCAGTCCCCTAAGCTCCGGACTACGTCAAGTAAGGTAGGAAGGATCGGGATCTGCTGCAACAAAGCTGTGCGTACCGATACTCGCAGCCCTCATTAGTAGTTGATCCCGTGTGGAGTTGGGGTACCTTGGGCTCAGCTCTTACCTCTTCGGAAACTAAAAGAGAATGAAACTTTCCAAAGGAGGAGTTATCTCAAAAGTTTTTTTTTTTAAATAAGATGAATTTTTAATAATGTGCTAATATAAAATAACTAAAAAATATATTTTTAATTATTAAAATAAAATTATGGTTAAAGAAAAATTAGGTGCAGTCAAAATTTCAAAATTAAGGGTGGGTTAAAGAAAAATTAAGTTATGGAGTGTAATTCAAAGTTACCACAATTCTAATCAAAAGACCACATTTCTAGTCACAATTAGGGTGGCTCGGAACTTAAAGTGGGTTCAGGTTTGGCAGGGATGGGTGGGACGGGTTTTCAGAGGGCCGCTTTTTGCAAGGATGGTTCCCCGGGTTTTCTCGGCTTCTGTGATATTTTAATAAAAAATAATATATTTTACCATGAATTGTGGTATTTTCGACTAAAATAATAAGGTATTTTAATTGAGATGGAGGTATTTAATTGAGTGGCATGTCAGCTGCGGATTTAAACAATGGAGGCGACAAAAGATGACTCCACCCTCGCTTCAGAAATCTTTCACCCCAATTTTCATGCTATCTGCTCCTTGAGTCTCACAACTGAACAACTCATTTCCTGTTTCCCCTTCAAAGGGATATAAATCTTTCACCGAACCTTTTTCGTTCTCAACAAATGTACAAAACTATTTCAACCATTTTTGCATAAGCATGCAAGCAGATTCACAGGCCTACGGAGGAGAACACTGTTTCTTAATCCAGTTTCTTCTGCTTGATTTAGACACTTCATTCCTCAGGAAACTAGCCCTGCTCTTCATTCTTCTATTTCCGGTATTATTGCTGGTGGTAGGTCTGGTTGTGGTCGCTGGATTCCCTGTTTCCAAACTGGGGCCACTCGGTGGCCCTTCATCTCGTTTTTCAGGATTGGTCTCTGTAGGAGGTGGAGGGGGAGGAGCAGGGGGTTCTGGTAGAAGCATTCCGGGCAGTAAAACATTAATTTTCTTAGGCTCGATAAGACCGCCATTTTCCTTTTGAAGTTTCAGCACAGCTTCAAATCTCTGCCTTCTGTTGTTCTCTGCCTCAGAGTGGAGAACTTCCATCCTTCCCTCACCGGCTTCAATTTCCTCCGAAATCTTAAAATGACAGACAAAGTTTGAACGTGAAGAAAAATCTGACCTTGTTCTTGTAAAATGAAGCAAGAAATACCAGAAGTTCAAAAATAATTTTACCAAAGAAACATAGAAGCAAATTTTATGAGTTGCCCCTTGCAACTCCAAGGATAGAATTAACCTTTTTTTTTTAAACCACATTGACGACAAACAAGAGGACAGAATTATCAACTGGCAGATCTAGCGGAACAATGACATACCAACTGAGTTGAACCGCTTTGAACCAAGTCATGGACATGCTCAATATCCCCAGCATGGAAAACTTTTCGGCAGACAGGGCAACTTCCGGAACTTTCATCTTCATGAAAACCAGAGAGGTCGTCAGACATTTGCAGGATGAGATAAACCATATTACAATACAGTAACAAGACTTTGTAATGGACGAGTACATTGAACCACAAAAATGGCATGGACAGAAATATTGGACAAACAGAACTTAACTATCCTCCGGACAAAGGTGTCCATACTAGCCATCTTTCTGTTTTCTAAGTTTTTCTTCTGGCTCAAAATAGAGAACTTTCAAAAATAAATGCTCTATGAGATCTTACTACATACAAAGTACTGAGTATGATGATTTCAATAGAGTATCATACAAGAACCATATATCAAAGAATCACTGACTGAACCATATAGAACTCAGAAACTTCCAAGACATTCTTTTCATCCATCTTACTTCATGAGACAAAATACCTGTTTACCGAGTAGTACCTCTTAAGTTTTCCACATCTCCAGAGGCAGGTAAAGCTGCCTCTACGACATCACCTGAATTACTTTGCTTTTGCTCCAGAAGCCAATTCCACCATCTCATAACGCACTCACTGAAAGCAATTAAACACAGAAATCCTTGAGTCCAGGCAACATAACAGCAAATTTGATGAAAAAATCAATGATTTTGATCTAACCTGTGGAAGCAATGATAACAAGACATCAACTTCATGAAAGGCTCAGTATCATGTTCTCCATCTTCTCGAACCAAAGGATAAAGACATAGTGGACAATCTCCATCAGGGTGGTTCATATTAGAAAGCATCTCCACAGCTTCCTGCAGGAAAAGAAAGAGCAGAAAATATAAATTAATAGGGTATTTTTTGACAGATGTAGTTTATGCTTTAGCCCTTGTTCATAATATTCCGCTTACTTGGAACTTTTCAAAGGATATTATGATCGCAAAACAAGTAGTTTTATGATCAATATGATCCAATCATTATAGAAAACGACAACAGGTAATTAACATAAAGAATTTTCAAGCTCTTTCTCGTGCCTTCACTTAAAGATGTGCCAGAGCTACTTGTGGATGTCAGTCAATCAAAACCATGAATATACCATCATATTGAATAGCAATTGTTGCAAGAAATCTTTCACCACAAGATGGACTTTAAGAGGGTGACTCACTCTATCTGGTTGTCCATGCTCATTATAACCTAAGTTTTTCAGAGTCGATTACTGACACACCCTCTAGATACTCAGAAACCCATGAGAAGACCTCACAGTAGGAACCCATCAATATTGTCAATGGCAATTGTTAGCTACTTCATTGCAACCTTCACCAATTCCATGACGGCAATTGAGGTGAAGGAAGTGGCACAACTTAAGGAAAACAAATTTGCTCCTTCGCACTCAAGAAAGCCAAAAGCATCCTCATCAGCAACCTCCCTGCCGTATTAATTGGTTTAAAATCGGAGCGATGCTAAGCATTTTGACAACCAGAAGTCCACTTTGGTATCTTCATTGTATGATAAAAACAGAAGTCCACTTTGGTATCTTATTGAACAAAAAGGGTGACTTAGACAAATCTTGTTTATCGATAACCTAGTAGAAGATAATTGAGAGAAATAGCACACTACAGAGTCCAAGAAAATCCTCACGGGATCTATGTCAGGAAGTCAAAGAAACAGGTACCTCACAAAGTGCTATAAGCATTAGACATGAAGAGAGTTCCTGAGCCTTGAGGTGGATGCTCATAACCAGGTTTGCCTGCCGCTTTTGGTCAAGACCCTTGGATTCCAAAATTCCTACTTGAGGGGGCTCATCAGGGTACTGCAACAAGTACAGAAGGTTAAGGAAGTGTCACCAATTCATTCCTTTTCAGCCAAAAGAATAATACTTTAGAACAAACAAGAACTGCCAATGTTCCAAACACCAAAAAAAACAGCTGTACAATCAAAGACCTGGAGCATGAAACAAGATGCATCACAGAGGACAGAAAACGAAAATGAGAGAATGACAGAAGAACCCAGATATTATTCCATGTCGTCTTAATAGATACTATCTCCACAACAAGATTTTTTTTTCTTTTTAGGAGATTATTTAATTTTATTAAATGTAACTGAAGCTCAAGGTTAGAAAAAAGGAGCATCCCTTGCAACAAGGATTGGTGGGTAGACATTTCTTGCAAAAGGAGCATCCCTGCCACAAAGTTGGTAGACCTGGGACCCATGACATTTCTTGAGTCCCCTTCCACAATCAAATTTCTGTAGCCAGGGCCAAGGAGGAGTGGAGGGTGGAACCATCCCACCACAATAAGAAATTGACCACACAATCTGAACAATTACCATATTGATGCTTAGTATTTATCTTTTTTATTTGTTTGCTTGAGAATGTTTAGCATGAACATAACCACCCAAGCTTCAATTTAAGTCTTCAACAACATGAACACATGGCTAACAGAAACCAGGGTAGACCGAGAGCCCACCACAATTATGAGCACAATCTTGTTTCTACGTTGGAATACAAACTTACAACTAATAGGAGAAAGCACTGACAGGCATGACAAAAGAAACACTAAAAAAACTTACATAACTTCCTCCAGAAAGACACATAGAAAAAGAAAAATTAAAACAAACTATAAAGAGGGAAAAAATTAAAGGGATAAAAAAATTGGAGTCAGACAACCAAAAAGAATGCTTTGCACAAAAAAGATAACAAATATAAACGAAATGAACAAAAGGTGAGTCAGTAAATCATGTTAATAAGATGATTAAAAAAACAAAATTTTTAGATTTTAATGAGCTCTGTTTCCTAGATTAATACCTGACAACCAGCTTTGATCTCAAGAACTGCTTCAACAAACTGCAAAACAAAGAAAGAAGAAAAAACAGTAAGGACCTTGAAGAAAGAGAGAGATTTTAACTACTCAATAAAACTGCCTAAAGGAACCATGATTGAGTGAAAAATGGTTCTCAGTCAAGGAATAGAAAAATGTGAGACCAGATACACAGCTAAACTGAGAAATATTTTGGTGACAATGTCAGCATCTTTAGATGCAACTGATCAGGTCAGTTAAAGAATGAAAATTTTGTACAGATGATAAACCATCCAATACCAATTTTATCGGGATGGTCATGATCAATTCAAACTCCACGCAGCATCAATTTTACACATGCTGGATCCTTTGCATTCATCCTCAAAAATCAAGACCTTATCATATAACTATCATTTCTTAACTTCGGAATTCAATCGCAGAAGGATAATTTAATGTCTAGAAAGGAAACATTCATTGGGCAGATATTTGCTATTATCCCTGATGTAAAAAAGTGAGATATCAATTTGAAGAAGTAGAGTTTTCTTGTTTATTTTTGCATCTAGGCTCAACTTCCTTTTTTTTTTCCAATTAAAGCAGAATCCAAAAATAAGAGTGGAACCCATATCTCTTCTTTTTTAGTTCTATATAACAATGATTGTCGCTCATGATCAATGTCCCGTAGTGCCATTTCGAAGATGCAAGTGAAGCAACGACATCACTGAGCAGTGTGTCACATTACAAAGACATTTTGTATCAACTGTGGATCCAAGCTTAGAATGTGGATCTAGTTACTGAGAGTTGGCTTTGATGGCTTCCTTCAGACATTGGTTCAACCTTATTTGCTCAAGGCATGTTTAAGACTAATCCTAGTACAAGCACAACAAAGCTTTAGCTTCAAGCAAGACAGCGAGGTCTTAAGTTGGATTTGGATCTTGTGTCCACTTCAAAATAAATAATAAATAATACGTTTGAGAATAGTACCACATTTTTTTTTTGAACTAGTGAACTCCATTACCCACCTAATGTCCCCTAGGAGACTTGGAACTCGAGACCTCCCTTGATATCTACCCATATGAGACCACCTGAGCTATTGCGCAGGGCTCAAAAAAGTATCACATTGAAAATGAAATAGTTATATATAGTGTGTATTAGTTGGCAAACTTCCTATTGGCCAGTCATTATGAAATAGACCTTCTAGCCAACTTCATATAAAATCAGAGTATGTAGAAAGTAATCCAACATTAAAAATTGAACAGTAAATCTGGGGTTATAGTTGGAAATAAGCTTTCTAACTTGGCTTTTTTTTTTTTTTTTTTTGAGGAATTTGCTGTTTATTGAATATATGAGAAGCTAGTTTACAAAGGGTGGGGTCACTCTCACAACAGGAGCTGAGAATTGAGTCCCCTCTTTAGCTAAAGTGTCCGCCAAGGAAATCACCTTTACACAGTTAAACAAAAGTTGGAATTATTGTCATGCTTAAGCCTCTAAAAGTATGACAGAATTGGCACCTCTAAATGAAATGAAAATGAGCTGATAACATTACCTGTGCTACAACATTTTTTAAGTGCACTCCACCAGTCTTAACACCTAAAGTTCAAAAAGATAGTTTTAATTATCTTTCTGAGACTACACTCCTTATTGCATTTATAGGCAGAAATTTAAATGAAATAGGCAATTACAGGGTTTAGTGCTGCAAGGATTACCAAGACATGGAGGATTGAATAGCTTCTCATGAAGTACTTAAAACTGTTCAAGAAGTTGAGTATTTTTTCTTTGAGAAAATAGAAGTTGAGGATATGGTTTTCCGAAACAACCTGAGAGAAATTAAGAGTCTAACATGGAAGCTATTGAGATCGGTGGCAAAATCATCTCCAAATGAGAATGAACCTTTAATTGTTTTCTCAAGCCAACCACTCATGCCATCCCTGACATTTCAAATTTTTCTTCCACTCCAACTAAATAAATTAAAAATTTATATAAAATAAGCATTATTAGAGAAATCTCCACCAAATTGATGTTGTTGAACCAGAAATAAAGAAAGAAAGAAAGAAAGAAAACAAATTAAATTAAATTATAATAAAAAAAATCTAAGAACACTGGGCGCTGTTCCTGGATATTTTTTTTAAACAAAATGGCTTATACCTGGATATGAATGCTCTATTCCAACATAATTATGCAAGAGACAGATAGAGGGCTTATCAACTGTCCTCAATTTATACTATTGAAAACTCTAAGCAGAGGTGGAGAATAATCTGCAAAGTCTGAAATAGTACCAAAAAAGGTTGTCGGAAATTATATTAAAATTTTTTTGCCGTTGCGATGGATGTTAAATGGAGTGTTCCACAACATGTGTAGCTCTACTTTTAAACTTTTAGAGTGAAAAACAAAAACGAAACAAAACAGAAGACAAATAATATGCTATCACATTTCGGTACAGTACATGCCTACTCTGCGTTGCAGGGTGATGATCAATCCCAGCAGACATCGCTCATCAGTGCCTGAATAGCAACTCCAAGTTCTGAGGATTTGCCACAAGGCCTCCCCTTGAACTCACTGCTTCTCACAAACAAGTAGTGACTACTTCTTCATCCACACCAAGGCTTTGCTCATAGTGTATACTTTCCTGGCGAAAGTTTCTATGTACTTCATTGAAGGCTAAGAGTTTCCTCCTAGTAAATGCACCTTTAGAATGCTTCCTTGCACGCTAATCGATGCTCATAATCAGATCACCATATTATGGGTTTAGAAACACTTATGCACACACATAATTTCACCTCCACGAATTTCCTCACCACCTTTTTCTTCTCAATGCCCAATTCGTGTGACTCCAACTATCAAACTTCTTCACGTATACGTATTCTATTCTCCTAATCAGTCCATGATAATCTCTTTGATTTTATCAAATCAGTAGTAATAGAGTCCAAGTGGAAAATATTCGCTAGTTTCCATTTGGTAAAAGATTTTCCTTCGTGTCTTTCCAATATGCACACTATTTTGGATACTTATACATTGAACCTAGAGCGTCTTACATCATTTAATTCTCCAATTTACCAAATTAATAAGGATTGGTTGCATAAGTTTCTGTGACTTAATATAAAAAAAATTTGCCAATGTACATAGCCAATCAAAGTATCGTAACAATATAAAACCTGAAGGAAAGCGTGTAGTTATACGACATGAAGCAAAATGAGCTTCCAGGACTGCGGAAATAGATCATAGCCCCTTGATTCTCACGAGTAAATGGATGAAAAAAATAAAAATAAAAAAAACAATGGCCACGGGTCTTAGGCACCTTCACAGGAACTAAAAGACGACTCATTACTTGCCGGATTACTCTCTTTCGCCGGAAAGTTCCAGAATGCCCGCCACAAGAACTAGACAGATGGCTTTTTATAATTAAGAAAAGGAAAACAGGGATTACCTGTTTGGACGAATCATCGGCTGTTCGAGGCCTAATGTGGACATGAAGAAGCGGCGGGAAGTGCTGAATTACGCGGCAGTCCTGGCCATAGACGGCCTCAACGGCTTCCACTTCAACGAGCACTTCCTCTTCCGCCATCCCGTCTCAGGCAAATGCAGCAACGAGATGGAACTCTTTGACAGCGAGGGAATAAATAGTGTCGTAAAATTAAGACAAACAGAACATAAAACAGTCACAAAGCTGCTAAACCTTCGTCGGGGCGTGGAACGATTTATACGGCGAATCTCGGGGGGCAGGGTGCCGACTCGGATTCGCAGAGGAAATCAAATTTCTGAATTATGGCCTTACAAATTCACAAGTCGAAAACTAAAAATATCTTAAGAAGGCGACGAGTGGCTGGGGCCCTCGCCCCTCGGGGAACAAGGAACTAAGGAAGCCATTGCTTTTTCATGTCAGTACATGAAAACACCGATCGCCCGATAGGCCAAAGAGGCCGATATGCCGAAATGATTGGTATTTTCCCGTATACATTTGGACAGACGCCATGACAGGGATGAACACCTTGCACCGTTGCCCGTTCAGCAAAAATCGTATTTATATAAGTTATAAACAAATTGATTATTAAACTAACAAAAAATATATGTAAATGTACAAAATCAAGAAAAAAAAGTATATAATATATCCATTATATATGAAAACTATGACTTTTTAATTATAATTATATTATTTGAACCACCCAAAGTAAAACTTTTTTTTTTTTTGTCAACTCAGTCAAATTATAAAAGAGCGTTTAGCTCAGCTTTTTGGAATTTGGAGGCTAAAAATTAATATTTTTAAGAAAAAACTTATTTTTAAATAGGAAAAATAAATTATTGGAAAGATTTTAAGGCAAAAGGTATATTTTATTAATGTGTAAAATACGTTGACCAACTTAAGAATTTCTTACAACTAGAGATTGTAGTGAAACTCCTTCATTGCCTTAGTTCATCAGCCCCAGCGTTTGCTTACATGATGTATACCCAAGGCTGACCAAATTTTACCAAAGTCTGTTGTAAACCTCCATGATGGCGCTACTTACTTCTTAGCCCCCTTAATTGTGTTGAGATAATCTCCTTCCACTTTTGATAGAAAGATGTTTTCTCCTTTATAAGCCTTACTCCTTGCACAAGCATTTGGACTTCGACATTAGAGAAATCAAAGTGAGAAATTGGTCTAACGAATTCCAAAAGTATCAAACCATTTTGGCAGTGGAAGATGCACCAATGCCGGAAATACCTGGGTTGTCTTTAGATGCTCTGTCGAAATTAATTTTAACAGGTGGTCGCCAAGATAAAAGAGGCTTCAACACCTCGACTTTTGATGATACGACGACATTTGACTAGGCTAACATAATCTGACTTACTGTATATCCAGCAAAAAGTGATAAGGAGCATGCCCATTCCACTATCTACAACTGAAGGGATTTAGTAAGCTACTGTCAAGTTGAATTTTTTCTATGAAAATCTCCACAAGAACTTGCAGTGTAAGAATAAGTAAGTGATCAATTGTTTCCTGAGCTTCAGACCATTGTCTCTAGTAAATACTTTTCGATGGAGCAGAGTCCAGCTATGTATCAAAGCCCTGGGAGGGCCCAAGAGTTTCCGTGCCGCCGCCGTTGGGTGCTGCCTAAGGGTTACTGAAAGTGCAGTAAGCCAATTTCACTGTGTAAGAACCAATAGGTTCACTTGCCCAAACAACCTCATCCTGAAAGTCAAGAAATAAAATGAAAGATTGCAGTTTCATATCTATCTCGTTAAGCTGGATGACAACTTAAGTACTATAGCAGTGCCCCACTAGTTGCTGAGTTATTTTTCCACATAATGTTATCTAAAAGATAAATAACAAAAAAAAAAAACAAATTAAAACAAAAAAAAAAACGATGGAATAGTGTAGGTAAACATTACCGGAGAATATCAACTAGGCCCAATTTGGTCAGTCGACCATATTTATTAGAAACTAATATTTTAATCATATTATATCTCAACGTATGTTTACTTCGATTAAAGTTTTTAATTACTCATATATATTTGCAAAAATTATTTAAAATATAAAGTATCATATATTAACTCCAAAATGAATTATATAAATTTAAATATGACAAGACTAGCCTTTTAAAATATTGTTTTTTTTTCTTCAAGTAAAAAGTAAACTATTACCTTCTAAAAAAGTAAAAAGAAAGAATTACAAAACGTGGACTTATTACTAATCTTAATATATCAAGTCATAGATACACGTTGATAAAGTACAAGGACGTAATGAAGAAAATGCTCCTTATATATTACTTGGCCTACTTAAAATTATAACTTGTCTAATATGTTACGCATAAGCATAGTAGTATATTATAAACCATAAACTAACATATTAAGCTAACAACACAGTGTTCTTGTCTATTATGTTATGCCCAACTAAAAAAGATGTCAAATGTAATTAAAATAGTATGTTACAAACCACAAACTAAGTCAGCGTTGTAGTATCAAACATCTCTCATAGAATTATAACTTATCTAATATGTTCCATAGTAAATATAGTAGTATGTTTAGGAACTACAAATTAACATATTAGGCTAGCACCATAAGCGGCTTTTTGTCATTTAAACATGATTTGATATTTTGACAATGTGTGTTAGTGATTCTATATTTTAATATTATTTGGTCTATGAATTATAATTCTCCTAAGAAAAATGTGTATATATAACTATAACTTAAAAACCGTCTATCCCTAATGCCACTAGAGCCACGTACGAGTCCATCGATGGATACCCGTTATAAAAGAAAAAAACAAAATCTAAACAAACGCGCGGCGGGGGCCTGGAATGCTATTACCATTTGGCGCGAACGAGTGCGTAGCAAATCTTCTGCCAGCTTCGTGTATTCGCGACTTTCCCGCTATTGGATAGGGTTACCGGTTTGGGGGTCCCCGAAGGATTTGCTCTCCGACTTCCTTCCAGTCTCTCCGCCGTGACAATGCTCGTGTTTCCTATTGCTTTGTCTTCATTCAAAACGCACAAATTTTCTATTCCTTTGTTTCATGGCGGGAATAGAACTCCTATCCGGTTCTCCGCACTCTTCCGTCGCAATTTCTTTCTGCCATTGGAGAAAACACGAGTTTCGGCGATAAGCACTGCAACGGTTTATCAACAGTCTGCGGAGGAAGAGACATCGAAAGCTTCCGCAACCGTGCCTACATTCCAACAGGCAATTCAACGACTACAGGTGAGTGAAACAATTCTGCGTCACACCACAAGACATTTTTTTCTCATTTTTACGACTGTACAGAAATGAAATGTTGCTGTGCTAGAATTTCGCGTGAATGGAGGCAATTTCGGCTATTGAAATGTTCTCTTATTTTATTTGTTAATTTTGTTCGAGAACTTGTGAGTGAGTGATTCATTTTATTATTTATACGGTTTATTTGTTGTTCACGATCTGTAATTGATTTTGGCCTCGAGGACTAGAGAAAAATGGTTGCAACTTATTACTAGCGTTTTTTTTTTCTGCTTTGGGTGACTAGTCAAGAAGTTGTTGGAGTGACAATTTGATAACTTGAATTTGACTAGCAGATTAAAAAAGCGGACACTCGATGCAGCTCTTTGTTGGGATGTCAGAAGGGATACTCGATACTATTTTGTTAAGATGTTAGAGGGATAATCAATGCTAACATTTTGTTAAGACCTTAGAGGGGAATGTTGATCCCATTTTACCGGTAGTCTCGGATTCAGACTGAATGGGGGATCTTCTCCATCTATTTTTGCAAATGCATTTGGGAAAAAGTAATGGACATCTACAGTTTGGCTTTTTAGGAGGTTCGGAAGCGCTTGTGCTTGAGTAGCTATAAGGTTTCACAGAGAGTTGTGTGAAGACGTTGTTTAGCATCTTGCTGATGATTGATTGGTGTTTGCAGGGGTTGTTTGAGGAAAGAAGACATTGGACACTCTGAAACCCCGAATGAGGGATTACTTTAGTGGATTGATTGACTGTGTGGAAGATGCCTTCTAGCTCATCTAGAGATGCTTCTTGAGGTTGCCACATAGCTTGATTTCCTGGGTTTTGGAAAAGCTTATGTATGCTTAATGAGTGATTCTGCTCCTTCTTCATGAAACTTTGGACAAAGAAGATATGATTCTTAGGATCTGTAGCCAGCTTCTGGTGGAGGTTCTGTCAAAGTTTGTAAAGCTGTTTCCATTTGCAGGAAACTTAATTAGATTTGATGTGTGTCGGATATAGTGAAGATGAAAGTTTGAGTGTTGGTCAAACAATCAGTTGCAGCTTTATGCACGGAGTTAGTCAAAATTTTGGTACCTAATGATTTTCCGTCCACTCTCTTTCTCCTTTTTTTTTTTTTTTTTGGCTTTTATTTGACAATGTGGTCATAATATTAAAATGAACAAAAGCTACAATTTTTCACAACAGGTACCCGGGACAATGTACTAATCAGAAATCAGATGTATACTGATTTAATTTTCATATGGTTCTTAGGCTTTTTCCTTATTATTTTTTTTTGTATTGTTATATATATTTTCTTTTTGTGGAAAGTGCGTATATACATAACTACATCTTAAACCCAATACCTCCAATGCCCCAAGGAGACTTGAACTCAAGACCTCCCATTATAATTACAAAGTGACATTTATTTTATGAGTTAATAATAAGACTTTTTCTTCCAGGGGAATAACAAAGTGACATTTGTTTTTGAGAAAATAAGAAGACTTTCCGTTAAGGGGAAGTACATTAGAAAAAGAGTATGTAAATGAGGGAACTAAACAAAATGAGATGCGATCAAGCACTAAGTGGGGGCTATGAGGTGTTGGAAGGGTGTAAGCCAAGGAAGTAGGACTTGGTGGCTTCATGAATAGTGTACCAATACAAGGTGAAAGCTGTGTGAATAATCTGCCTAAAGTATTTACACAACCACCAAGGAGGGCAGCAGAGAAGCCCATCCAATTACAATATGGAAAATGACCCAAAAAAGGCATCCTGTCATGACTAAGGATGCTGTAATCTGCTACCACTTAGGTTAGGTGATTGCTAACATGAGTTAGAAGATTCTTCTGTGTGCTCTTGAGGAGAGGTATTCCAGTTTAGGCCTCTGTACTATGCTTTGCTCTTGTAGCGTTCTTCTTTCTTATTATTATATTTCATGATCTCTGTTGTGCATAATGGAGGGCATTTAGGTTGTACACGTATAGAAATATCCTGGGCACCCTGTTCTAAAGAGTAGAAACTCTTTAATTATGCACATACACTGTGCATAATGGAGGGCTATTAGAGACTGTGAAAGAGCTTATATCCTTGTTTACTCGGGCCCAGCTGGCTGTTGTACCTCGAATGAGGCTGAGGCCCGTGCTATGTTAACTGGAGTTAAACTCCTAAGAGAGCAGGGGACAGGGACAGTGTATGTGGAAGGAGATTCGTACCTAGTTATCAACTGGGCAAAAACTGGGAAGCCACCTTGGAAACTAAAGCCTATCTTCAATGAAGTCAAACTCGTCACAGCAGAACGGAATATCATATGGAGCAAGATCCCTAGATCAGGAAACACTCTGGCTGATTGCTTAGCAAAAGAGAGTGTACATAGAATTACACTTGAAACAGGGCAGCAGATGCCCTTGTAACTATGTACATTGTAACTCTTGTAAACTACCGTCTTTAGTATGAAATAAAATTGCCATTTGTCAAAAAAAGAAATAAAAATTATCCATCAAGTTTTTTTTGACTCTATAGTTGAACAAGATACCTAGGACAGCAAACTCACCAGCAGATGTATTAGCTAAAAGGGGTTGTCAATGGATTGAATCCATGTAGGGTTGGATCTCTGACTCTAATACCACTGCCCATTGTGACAGTTGCGATTATTATTTGAAATGAATGGATAACAATCACACCAGTTGAAAAAACAAGATAAAAAACAATCACACCAGTTAAAAAAACATTGTTGTTTTTCTTTTACGTATTTTCATTGATGATGTTTTCTTTGGTTTAGGAGTACTGGGCTTCTGTTGGATGTGCGATAATGCAATGTAGCAACACGGAGGTATTACTTATAGTACTTTTCTTCTTTAACAATCAGCAGTCTCTTCTCACGTCTTTAATGATTCTTTGCCAATAACTTGTATGTGTTCATTTTCTTTAATGATTCAGCAATAAGTTTGTATGAAATGTTTTTAGTTGGTTGATAGTTTTTGATATTCTTCTGGATCTATGTAATTCTTTTTTTGTTTTCGAATGATTAATTAGTTCCTTTTGTTTATTAGGTTGGAGCGGGAACTATGAATCCTTTGACTTTTCTAAGGGTTCTTGGTCCGGAACCTTGGAATGTTGCGTGAGTTTGCTTTTATGATTGAGGAATTTATTTATCAATGTCTTTGATGTCAAAACTACAACTTTTTAAGTTTTTGTTCATCTTGGCAGGTATGTTGAACCTAGCATTCGACCAGATGACAGTCGTTACGGAGACAATCCAAATAGGCTTCAAAGGCATACTCAATTTCAGGTCATTCCATTGGCGCACTTCATTTATCAATTGATTTTTTTCAAAAATGATGAGTATTATGTTAAATATGTATAGTTATGTTAATGCCAATTTTTGTTTCTATGGTTTTGTTTGGTCATTCTTAATTGACTGTAAGAGACAACAGTGGGATTTTATTTTTTTTGAATTGGTGTGTCTTTCATTGATTGAATAAATTTACAGTTTAATGTACATTGTGTTACATTTGGCTTCTGCCAAAGACTTTCACAAAATGTTGTTCTGTTCTACAATAAGGGAGTTTCTAGTGACTCCAGCTTTAGCTAATTTAACCGCTTCCGAGCTGGCCGATCGTGGTATTCTACTCCATGCTATTCGCCACTCTCTTATGGTGTCGTGTATTTCATCGAAATAGCTTTTGAATCTCCATGGAGGGGGGCATTGCTTGTTAGCCCAAGAGATACCAGGGTTGAGTCCCCTTCAATGATTAGTGGACTCGTAAAGTAAGCTTTGTATAGTCTTATTCCTTTAAGCAATACTAGTGTCTCCGCTCCATTCGAGGTGTTGCGGTCTGCTGTACCTTCAAAAGAAAGCAAGATGTTACCTTTCCCATCTCTTATTACTCCCCCTATACCTACTCTCCCTAGCTCCATCAAAGTTGAGTTTCAGCCATGTCCTTGTTGGGGGAGAGGGGGGGGGGGTCCATTCTGTCATTTTTGCTGGTTTGATTGCAGCTCTGAAATGCTTTACTTCTTTCCAGAATTTCAGTATTATGGTTGAGGGGAGTGGTGGTAGGTACTGCCAAATTTTGGCCCAAGATAAGATGTTATGTATCACTCTGAATGTTACTCCTTTGCTGGTTCTGGTCTTGTTGTTTAATACTTTGTTGATTCAATGGTAAATAGTAGATGTTGAGATGGAAGCAGATTACGGCAGATTTATGCAGAATGAGTTATTATCTTGTTAGGAAGCTCAGTAATATATGTTGTTTTCTGAAGTTAGTAGAGTTAGTCCAAGTTTACTGGTTGAAGATCCTATTTAAAGGTCTGAAATCCTTTTGCTTTGAGTTGTACAGTGACCATGGTTGGATATTAGAAGATTTGCAGTTTAAGCGTTGTAAATTTTGTAAATCAGTTTACATTGTTAGAAGTGTTGTTTTACTTGGTTTCTTTTTTTTTTTCACTTAGTTTCCTGGTGTGTAAGAGTTGAACCCGTTGGCACTTGAGTTCTTATTTTAAGATAAAGCAATTTCTTCTTCCTTTTTTGAAAGAAGGTGTGGATTTGATTAAGCCCAAATGGAAAAAAAGGAGAACAACAACAACAATACAATGAAATAAGGACCCATTACATTGCTGGATTGGAGGGTACTCCCCCATTCCTTTGTACCAAGTGAATTGTTTGGTGCCACTCACTGTTACTAGACAACTTTTGTTTTGTATCTCTTACTAATGGAAATACATTAAGGAAATCTGTTGGTCACGCTGATATTTCTTTTTTGAAATCCATCTAAAGATTATTATAGAACAGTAATGTTATGTATGCTCTTGTCTTGAGCTAGTGCAAAGTGCAAAATATGATTTAATCATGTAACTCCGATGCTCTATACAGGGCTAATTGCTGGTATAAGCATCAATGTATTATTTACATAAAGCATTTCAATAAAGTTCACTATTTCAAAAAAAAAGAAATCCATCTAAAGGAGAGACATCATTTATTCCCTCTCTCTCCTTAATTTTCTTTTTATCTTTATCATGTTTTAATTTACTGTTGCAGATTCTCTTGCTCATGAAGGGTTTATCCTACAATCCATGGTTGTAAGGGGCTCCTAATATTTGATTTTGTTTGTTTGTTGTTTTCTGCCTCTTTAATAATTCACACTAAAAAAAATGAAAAAATTTACAGGCAGACTAAAATTACACCAATCTGAATACTCTCTTCTTCTTGCATTGTTCCTTCTCTCATCTTTTTTCTGTCTTCCTCTCCTCGGGTAAGCCAAGGAGAAGATCTACACTTAAAAGTTGTGTAAACGGTTCATTTTAAATGATACATTTATTTTATATTTCAGGTTATATTAAAGCCTGATCCCGGAAACTCACAAGAGCTTTTTATTCGAAGCCTTTCGGCATTGGGTAAGAATTGAAACTTCGCAGGCTTGATGTCGTTTCACAAGGAATTTTTCTTTTTTTTTGTGTAGAAAGAATACAGGATGTCATTGGTGAAAAGCTGTAGTTGGCAACCAGAATGCGAAGAAATATGGAAGAGTGAGATAGAAGTTGCAAGGAAAAATAGAAGGGTTTATCATTCAACTATCTTTTAGTAAAAGGCTTAAGTCCAAATTCTGTAGATATTGATCTTTTGGCCTCGATGATAAAGCACACCACCTGAAAAAGAAACCTTGAAGCAAGCTGATCTAAAATTGTTTTTTTGGACTTTTGAAATAACTCAGTAAGTAATAAGTCAGAATGGAGAAAAATGTTTCAGGTATTTACTCTAATATGGTTAGCTTTCAGCATATGTAGTTTTTTTTTTTGAGGAAGGTGAATACAGTTTACTCCCAATTACAAGTTTTACTCCCAATGCTACCGTGGAGACCCGAACCCAAGACCTCCCCGTAGCAATAACTCCCATGGGACCACTGAGCTAATGCCCAAGACCCTTCAGCATATGTAGTTTTTGATCGATGGATTCACATTATGTTATCCTCTTGCTGCTACTTGGTGCTCTTTATCAATTATTGACCCTTCCTCGGAATAACAGATGACTTATAGTAATCTCAGCTTGTGTTATTTGTTGCTGAAACACAAGAAGAAGGCATTTTGGTCATTTCTTGTTATTCATGCTATCCTTCTATGTTTGTTTCAAAAACAAAAGTCCCACTGTGGTAGCACCAGACATGTCATCTATAGGGTTCTACGGTTCAAGTTCCGTGCAAAGAGAGGGATTGTACTGTGTGATTTTGTAGAGGGCTAATTATGTATTTTTGACCTTGTTTCACTTGGTGCGTATTAAATGAATAAGGCATCAATTCTTCTCTCCCCTTTCTACTATTACTTTCTTATCTTTATTTATTTATTTTTTTTGAGGAAGTTTCCTACCTTTATTTATTTTTTTTGAGGAAGTTTCCTACCTTTATTTATTTTCTTTGTTTTAAAATGTCTTATTAAAGAAGCCCTGTATTTAAGTTTAATTGTGAGGTCTTTATAAGCAGAATAGGTAAAAAAGTTGTGCAAAATTATAACTAAAATAAGTTCACAAGATATTGCTTCAAGAATTTGCCCTTGCAGTTGACGCGTAAAATTTGATTTTTTTTTTTTTGAAAAAACCTTTCGCACTATATTAATTATCTGTTGTTTAGGTTTGCTTTTATATGAGTTGTTTATAGTTTATGTTAGCTTCTGAAAGCCTAGGATAGCATTTTGGAGAGGAAAAAAATGTTTGACTTCCAGTCAAATGTCCTTGTAACCTGTTTTCTAAGCTACTTGGAGTTTCTTTTTTAACTTCTGTTTTTTTTTTTTTTTTTTTTACTTTTGCTTTTCCTGAATATCTGAAAGTGTCATGCCTGCAGGTATCGATGTTAATAAACATGATATACGTTTTGTAGAAGACAACTGGGAAAGTCCGGTAATTCTTTTTATGTTATATCGATGCAGTGCATATTCTTTCCTATATTCTTTCTTTTACCTTGTTGGAGTTCTAACTGAAAATCATAATAATCTTTTTGAAGAAAACACCTTGTTCTCAAAATAAGTTCTAATTTGGTTCGAAAAAAGTGAGTCTAACGTCTTAGTGAGGCCAATCACTCTGAGCCTCATCCCAGTTGTGCAGATAAAGACTATATCATGTACTTCACTTAAGCAAAAAAGGCCAAAGGCTTTGCACTGAAGGTTTGGAGATTAAGGTGTAGTTTCAGTTAATAATGCATATTTTATTTTCCTTTTATTTTTTTTTAAAATGTCAGGTCCTTGGTGCGTGGGGTTTAGGCTGGGAAATTTGGATGGATGGGATGGAGATAACACAGTTCACGTACTTCCAGCAGGTTTGAATTATGGATGGGTATTGCTGTAGAATTCTGAGAAATATCATTTATATCAGAGTGCTTTTTGCCTTTGGTTCAAGTACTTGGGTTTCATTTTATTTGTATACTCTATATCTCTTTAAAGCTTTATTGTTCATAATTTTGTTCAGGCTGGAAGTCTTCAGCTGTTCCCTGTTTCCGTTGAGATAACTTATGGCCTTGAGCGTATTTTAATGTTGCTTCAGGTTTGTGAAGATTATAATTATGCCTTGTTTCTTATTGTGCTCATGCAATATGTTTGGGCATGGGATTTCACGGAAATATGTGGTACCATATCTTATGGCAGGGGGTGGATCACTTTAAAAAGATTAAGTATGCTGAAGGTATTACATATGGGGAGCTGTTTTTAGAAAATGAGTATGTGTGCCACTTAGAGATTAATTTTTTTTTTTCTTGGACCTGAAATTAGAAATTTTATGTGATTTGAAGTGCTTCTTGTCATTATTATGTTGCAGGAGAGAAATGAGTGCATACTACCTGGAACATGCCAAAGTTGATCATGTCCAGAAACACTTTCAAATTTTTGAAGAGGAAGCTCAATATTTGCTTTCACAGGGCCTGGCAATTCCTGCGTATGTTCTTTAGAAACAAATGTGTCCTGTAGAAATGAACGTTTAGTTCTTTTAACTTTTTTGTTCTTTAATATTTTTTATAGAATTGGAAGAAAGCAACATAGAATTGGAAGAAAACCCCCTCTAAGGAGTCTGCCACAGAAAACCCCCTCTCAAGCTAAGGAGTCTGCCACAGAGTTGGTGGTTCTTGTATTAAAAGGCCTAGGAGGATTTACTATGACGCATGCCTAGAATTTCTTTAAAGTCAGGATAGTGTCTGCAAGGAAGGGGAGGGGCGTCTTTCTTCCCTCTGTACCATACAATAACATTACTTGAATCCTCTTGAATTAGAAGTCTTTTTCAGAATCAATTCTTGAAGTACAGTAGTGAAGTTACCGCTTCCTAATTAATTGTTGTCATCTATATCTTTATCATACTTGAGCTTTTATACAATATCATGAAGCTAGTACCCTGCAGTAGGGTTGACTTCTTCTGTAAAATGTCAGGTATGATCAGCTGCTGAAGACTTCTCATGCTTTTAATATTTTGGATTCAAGAGGCTTTATTGGTGTCACCGAGAGGGCTCGATATTTTGCTCGCATGCGCAGGTCAGTTTTCATTTTATGATACTGTGGTGTTTATGTAAAAGATGGAGGGGGCAGCCGTTAAAAACAAGGGATATAAGTTCAGAAAACATGAAGTGATAAGAGCACAGTGCAGAAAGTGCTACGAAGAGCAAGAGAGTGATTAAAATAGGAAACAAAGAGGTATTGAGCTCTTGGTAAAGTTAGTTATGTCCCTGTTGTTTATATATTTATTAGGGTGGAAATGTCCCCCGCCCCCCCTCCCCTCTCCTCCCTTCTGATGACTGCTTGTTCTTTTAGTTCTTTGTAGATCACAATTTTCATTATCAAAATTAAAGTCTTTAGATATCGAATTCTCTCACCATATTTCACTTGGCCGACAGTTTAGCTCGGGAATGTGCACAACTTTGGGTTAAAACAAGAGAGAATCTTGGCCATCCTCTGGGAAAGTATTCTGAAGCGAGTCATATAATTTCAACCAAAGACATTCTTGAGTCAGAGATTAGAAAGGTAACTCTTCCACGCCTACATTTCCAAACTCTAAAAAGAATCACTTTTTCCTTTTTTGTTCTTCTGTAGCTTAAGGTAAAGTTTTGAAATATATATATCTATATCATTTCACTGTATTAGTTTTCTTATTTTATTTTTTTGGAGTAGATGAGATATTATTGGAAGAGATCAGCTCTAGCATGATTTTCTTTTTTTTGTATCATTTCTATGTTATCCTCTCTTTTGTTGTTCCACATCACTCTTGACAGTTTGAAATTTCAACTATAACTGTGGGTGTAAATGGCTTGCAGCTTGCTTTGTTAGGCTCAATTTTGCTTTTATTTCCAAATGGTGTCTGTTCTTCCTTATCAGATGTTTTTTTTTTTGAGGAAAGTGCTGGTTTTTATTAATAGATAATAATTAAGGTACAAGTGATGGGGACACTCTCACATCTAATGACGAGAGTTGAACCCCTTCTTTAGCTAAACTATCTGCCAAGGAATTGGCAGACCGGGGAACACATATCCACTCCTGAACGAGTGTGGAGGCAAGGTGAAAAACCTCTCGAAAAATGTAAAGAAACCTCCATGGAGGGGTAGAGGTCTGTCTCGCACCATCCTATGACATTGCTTGAATCGCCTTCTACCAACAAAGGCCCCGTGGAATTGAGAACGGAAACATCGGAGCGCATGGAGGACTCCATGGACCTCAAAGATAGGTTGAATCCTCAATCCCCAATGGTCCCAAACGACACAAGGACTACCCCTTCCGAAGTTCCTAAACACCCCTCCAAACCCCGGGCGGGCCTGGATTACCCGGTGATGACCCATCAAAATTAACCTTGATCATCCCCTGGCGGAGGAACCCAATCCACAATCGGGGGTGCTGGGGTGCTAGGGGTGGTAGCAACTTCTAACCATGCTGATCTTGTTGTAATAACCTCTGCGACGCTCAACTTGCCCTGAATTGCTAACCTTTGGATGACCCGGTGCTCGACCTGAGGAGTGCACCGCCTCCCACCTTGCATGGACTTGTCTTGAAAAACCCTCTTGTTTCTTTCCTCCCAAATGGACCATGGGAGGTATGCGACAAGAGCTTTCCACATTTTCCTTCCTGATGGAGTGAGATGATTTATTTGGAACCCAATGAGACCCTCCAATGATCTCGGAATCACCCATGAGCATCCAAATTGATCTACGAACCAACTCCATATCCTCCAAGAGTAATCACAATGAAGCAACAGGTGCTCTGTTGTCTCCGGGTGCGTGGTGCACAAGGGGCAAAGCAATGACGGAAGGATCAACCCTCTCCTCGCTAAGACGTCTCAAGTAAGGATTTTGCCGTGTAGAGTACTCCAGATATAAAACTGAATCTTCGGGGGAACTAAGAGGGACCACGCCTGCCTGTTGTGATGTAGGTCATGTCCCTGTGAAGCTAAAGCTCTGTAGCTGGAAGCCACAGAAAACTCCCCATCGGTGGTTAGGGTCCAAATGAGACTATCTGGCTTTCCTTCATCCCCAAAGAAGCTGCCCATCAGTAAATCCAGAGAACTAAGGGCTACTACTTCCTCATCCCTTAGATCTCTCCTGAAAACCGTGCTGCAGTTCATGGACCCAGGATGGTTATATCCGATAACCCCACTTACCATTGCCTCTTGGTCCCTGGCTACATTGTAGAGTAATGGATGACTGCATTTGAGCGCAGTTGAGCCTATCCAAGGATCTCCCCAAAAGGATGTATGTCGCCCATCCCCCACTGCCCACCTAACATATAATCTGAAGTCTCCAAAGCATTAAATATGTACCTCCAGATTACAGAGAGCTTTCTAGGAGAGTCCTAACCCATTATCCAAGAGTCATCATCCACCCCGAAGTTTGCTCTGACCAACTTACTCCAAGGAGCCAGCTTGTCAATGTTTAATCTCCAACACCACTTCAACATGAAAGCCTTGTTCACTGCTGAAACCTTCCGGATGCCAAGGCCCCCCATGTCTTTTGGTAAGCATACCTTTTTCCAATTCACTAGGTGATACTTGAAGTCTTCACTTGACCCTCTCCACAAGAATCGTCTAAAGAGCCTCTCCATTTCCTTTGCTACGCTGCCTGGGCAGTGCATGAAGGAAAGGTAGTGCGCCGGAATACCATATAAACATGCTTTGAGGAGGATTAGCCTACCCGCCTTTGATAGTAGTTTCCCTTTCCATAGCGAAAGACGCTTATGGATTTTTTCCACCACTGGGCTCCAAATAGACGGAGTAATTCTACCATGGAAGAGGGGGAGCCCGAGATAAGTGCTTGGCAGCGAACCTACTTTGCATCCAAGCACATCTGCCATGATTTGAGTAGATTCGAGAGAGGTTGAAACCAAATAATTCCGTCTTGTCCTAATTTACCTTTTGTCCCGAAGCTATCTCAAAAAGCTTGATCGCTGCCCTCCACTTCTTCATTTGCTCCACTGATCCTTCTCCAAAAATTATAGTGTCATCAGCGAATTGTGCTATTGGCAACATCTCCTCTGGTAGTACATTGCTTAACCAACCCACTTCCAAGGCTGCTTTGATAATACTTGTAAATCCTTCCCCCACTATATTGAAAAGGAGGGGGGATAAGGGGTCCCCTTGCCGCAACCCTCTTGTGCCCCCGAAGTATCCAAAGGTGCCTCCATTCACCAACAAAGAATAATTAGCATTGGAGACGCAAGAGCGTATCCACTTTAGCCATCTTCCACCGAATCCCATTTCAATCATCATGGACTCCAAGTAATCCCAGTCTACTCTGTCAAACGCCTTCTCCATATCTAATTTCAGGATAACCCTTGATTGTCTCACCTTAGCAAAGCGGTCTGCCACTTCATGCACCAACATAGCCACATCTGAAATCTGCCATTTTTGACTAAAACCATTCTGCTCCTTGCTGATGATATGTGGGAGAACGGTTCGCAGCCTTGCTGCTAGTATGCGGGCAATTATCTTGTAAGGACCTGAGATCAAGCTGATAGGTCTAAAGTCCTTCATATTCTCAACTCCTTCTTTCTTAGGTAATAGCGCTATCAAGGATGCGCCAAGACTTCTGTAAACTAATCCTCTATTGTAGAAGTCATTCACCATTGCAATAATGTCTTCCTTCATGAACTCCCATGTAGCTCTAAAAAATTCTCCATTAAATCCATCTGGTCCTGGGGCTTTTTCTTGAGGAAACTTCTTTACTGCTACTTCTATTTCTTCCATGGAGAAGGGGGAATCCATCCATTCTGCCTTGGCTTGAGGCAGGTGAGCTATTGGCATGCCGCACATGGAATTCCTGGGGCCTGCATCCGCCTTATATAGACCTGCATAGAACTCCACAAGAGCGTTAGTAATAGTCGCTCTATCAGTAGTGAGTTCCCCATTGATTATGAGAGAATTCACTCTGTTAGAGCGACGACGGGCTGAGGCTATGGCGTGAAAGAAGTGAGAGTTAGCGTCTCCCTCCTTCAACCACCTGTATCTAGCCCGTTGCTTCCATAAAATACGCTCATGGGCCACTAAGGACCGAAGATCCCTAGAGGCCCTCGAACGATCAGAAAATTCATCACTAGTTAAGGGTCTACCTTCCTCTAACGCATCAAGGCTGTCAACCTGCAGGCGGAGAAGCGACTTTTGAGTGGCGTTGGCGGCTTTTTAATAACTTATGAAAACTCAAACATTTTAGTAAGTATATATGTGGCAGATATAGGATCTCGTGCTGGTGGCTGAATTCGTATGGATTCTGTATATAACAATATGAGTCATATTTTTGGACTTCCATACTGCTTAATGAAGAAATTTCTCTGTTAGATTTTTCATGAGAAGACTTTGTATGTTGCTTAAGTGCCATTATTTTGCTCTAGCTTTAATAATTTGAGCTGCTTTTGCCACTTGGATAGGTAGAACAAAATCATGCTGTGAAATTGACATAATCAGCTGTTACTGCATCATTATAACTAACGTTGAAATGCTATAATATCTCTATTAATCCAGATTCTTGGCTTTAATTCATGTGACAGATCAAAAACAGCAGTAGGGACTTTGTTCTTGAAATTGGAACTGAAGAATTGCCTCCTCAAGATGTTCATGATGCAAGTCAGCACGTATGTCTTCTTCTCAAGTTGTCAAGTTAAATCATTAGGTCCTTCGAGGCACAAGATTTTGGTTGGAAACCCTTGTTGTACATTTCACTTAGAAGGTCTAATTATGTTTCTGACCATAAGCTAATTTTCTTAAATAAATGCAGACTATAGTGATAATAGTTGTTGGTTTTTGGCAGCTTGGAAGTATGATTAAGCAGTTGCTGGAAAAACAAAGAATGAAGCACGGGGAAGTGTTTGCATGTGGTACACCACGGCGGCTTGTGGTATGGGTCCAATTCCATAGAGTTCCCAATTTCTTTTTTCTTTCTAAATTCCTTTTGCTTTCTCTTTCTATATTAGTGTAGATAACATTTACTAATTTTGTTGTAAAAAGAATGGAATTGGTTTACAGAAAGGCTATTTCAAAGAGATGCAACCTTTAAATTTTTGTCTTTCTTTCTTTCTTCTTCAATACAAAATGGTCTCACTCTGTATGGATATTCTGATGCTTGACGTTCATAATGTACAAGTGTTCAGATAAAAGCACCTTTCTTTCATTTTGTTGTTTTTTTTGGTCTTTTTGTTCTTGTGGAGATTGCAATTATTGATAACTAATCACGACAGTAGAACACTTGACATGTTTTCTTTCTTCATTCACCATCTTGTTGTCCTGAGTTTTCCAGGTCCATGTTGAAAGACTTAGTTCTAGACAAATGGAGAAAGAGGTTGAAATGCGAGGCCCACCAGTGGCCAAGGCATTTGATGATCAAGGAAACCCTACCAAGGTCCACCAATTTGCTTAGCCATGCATTTGTATTCTCTGTCCATCCTATTTGTCATGATTAGTGATTTTCTTTCTGTCTTGGCGGGTCTGAGAAAGTTTTTTTTGGATTCTAATTGCTTTAGGTGGGTTTACTGCATTTAGAAAGTAGATCAGCTATGGAAAGTGAATTCCAGCATGTTTCTGGAGAATGAATTTTTTTTTAATCTACTGTAGCCTTTTAGAAATTGCATAAAAATTCATTAATAAAATGGATTAGTGTTAATGTAATAGTAGAAAAGGGGGACTAATTCAAATATTTTTTGAAACTTGACTAATTCAAATATTGGCTACTCCTAATTTAAGCCTTTTGCTCAGTGGTCGTATAGGGTCCTTTCTAGGATTAGATTTTGGGTTCAAGTCTCATCTATGGGCAAGGGTTATTTATTTATTTATTTATTTTTTGAGGAAGCGAATACGTTTTACTCCCAATTACAAGTTTTACTCCCAATGCTGCTGTGGAGAGTCTCCCCCTTTTTTCCTACAAAAATGGCATCACAAATGGAATTCTACCACAAGATTTCATGCCCACTAACACTGTTTTGTCAACTTGCTGTAGTGATTTCACTCTGACAGCACTTCCATACTGTACTGGGCGGTCCTTTTATGTTTTTCTGATTTTCATGTTCCTTGTTTCAATGATACTTATATATTTTGTCTGGATTATATTTGGAAGCATGCATGAATTTGGTGTTTCATAATCTCAGGCTGCTGAGGGCTTCTGCCGCAAATGTTCTATACCATTAGACGCACTCATCAGGAAATTTGATGGTTAGAACTGGTTTGCTGTATTTCAAAATTATTTATTGCATTTGGTATTCGTGTCCAAGAGAAACTTTTCCTTGGATATGAGAAATCTTGTGATATCAACTTCTTAGCATGATTGTGTGGTGCTTTACTTGTTACATATAAAGATTTCTTAAGCAATATGTTTTTGTCATAGGGAAGACGGAATATGTTTTTGCTCGTATTAAGGAGTCCTCAAGGTTTGCTTTAGAGGTACATTTTTTAGCTCCTTTGCCTCTATCTCTTTGTTTTGCTTTGTTTTGAAAAAGAAGGCAGAATTTACTAATTCTGTGATTAGAAGGTAAGGTGGGCCCTTTATAACAAGGGATTGGAAAGATTCACTTGTAGGCAAGAGTATCAGCCAAAGCATTGGCTTCATGAGGAATAAAGTACTATGGTCATTTGATTCCCTAACTAGATCAAGGATCTCCTAGAAAGGTAACGTGATCCTCCAAGGTGCGCTTGGGTTGCCCTTAGACCATCCAATTGTGACCTTGAATCCCCTTCCACTTCCCGCTCTCCAATGAAAGAAGATTTAAATATTCCAATTCCATGAAGCACCACCATAACCCCTGCGTGGACGAAGTTGCGAATTTTGAAGGGTCTATAGTATGAGGGGAGGAGGCTATTGATCCTTGAATACTTACCTTTCACTTGACCCCACAAACCTTGAAGTCCTGGGTTGCTAAATGATGATCCATTAAATTTACTTTTATCTTTCCACTGGGGAAAAGGGGAAGGGGGCTGCAATACCTGCTTTTGTTGGTTCCAATGTAAGGAGACTAGCCACTTCAGCCCATACACATCTAAGGGAGGTGCTTCTCACGTCTTGAAATTCCTTCAAGACATGCTGGCGGACTATCTTGAGTGAAGTTCACTACACTCACTATAGAGCTTTCCTTGGATGTAGAATGTGATCCCCCAACTCCTCATGAGTCCCATACAATGTGCAAATCATTGTTTGTAGGGCTGTACCTCTCATGTCGTAGGTTCTTTTTTGTTAAAATCTTCTTGTGGAATACCCTGACAAATTTGGTTAGAGAGGAATGCAATAACGTTTCAAAGGAAAAGTGAGACAAGAAGGAAGTGTTCGAAATGTCTTTCAAAAATATCTTACACTGGGCCCATAGCACACAAAAATTGCCCCCCTTCCTATCACTATCATTAGGAAACATTGGAACAAAGTGTTACTTTTCAGTTCACATAAACCAATGGTGATGCAAGAATGGCAGCCACCACAAGAAGGATGGATAGCACATAACTTTGATGGTGCCTCCCTGGGAAACTTGGGCCCTGGAGGTCTAGGAGGAATCTTTAGGGACTCAGACAAATACTCTTAAAATTCTCAGGCCCTGCTGAACATTGTACATCCAACACTGCGGAGGCCATGGCTCTACGGGAAGGTATTCGATTGACACACCAGTACTTCAGTGATCCAATTCAAATTCAAGGTGACTCCACCGTAGCTATCAATTGGGGAAGACGTGCATCCCAACCACCATGGGAGCGAAAACATATATTCGATGAAATATGGAAGTGACAGCTGGACCATGGCATGTGATGCGGAACCCCAGACTAAAGAGACTGAAATGGCAACACACAGTTTGATTCAAGCCACAATCAATCCAAACCCTCGCCCTACTGAACCCCCAAGAAATTCGTTCCTAGAAACGCAGATAACAAGGCAAATGAGAACAAGAACTGAAATCGTCACAAAGTAAGACTTACCTTGATAAGATGTCAATTTCTGGTGCAACTATGAGAAAAGAAGATAACTCATAGAAGCTGTAGAAGAAGAACACATTCTTCCTTGATAATTTATAAAAAATGCCAAAAGATCCCTAATTCTGGATTACAAAGCCTTAAATAGGCATAAGAAAAAACCCTAAAGCTAATGGGCTTTGCCCATATGGTTACTTACACCAATGACCCATCAAATAGTCACTTTAACATTACCCGGCTAACTCGAAAATTATAAATTAAGCCTAAAATTATTCCCATACGAATTTGGGCTTTTATTAAGATCTTATTGCCTTCAAGTAAGCCCAATTAACTTCTTTAATGATCAACTATAAGGCCCAGGTGACTTCAACACCAGGAGATCTTCATGAATCTTCTAAAATGTGTCTGCTTCTTGTGCTTGACTTGCTTACCAAACAGTGAAATTGGACTAATTTCTTCAGTTTTGGAATTGTGCTTCTCTTGTTTGGCCAAATCTTCATACATGTCCTTTACAAATGACTTGGCTAAAGTCGCAAATCCATCTCGTAGCTTCTTTGATCTTGCCCTTGTAATTGGTCCAACTGGCATAATGCAGGCTTCATCTCGCGCCTTATTGCTGAAATCACCATGTTGCCCTCCATTGCTCATATCAGCATGGCTCAGAATTCCACCTGCAAATTCTATGACAGATAAGGAGGCAAAAGGAGTGGCAAAAGCAACTATTGTTGTGGAAATTCCTTAAAAATGTACTAGGGGTCTCCCCTACAAGATGTATTCTATTGTATACTATTGATGTACTAAAATTTTTGAATTTATAAAAAAAGAAGTCAATTTTTTTTTTCCATAAAAGTACTCACTATTAAAAAAAAAAAACACTTCTTGTGGAGGACACGTCCACCAATCTACTATCAGATGACACCACTAGTTCAGGAAATACCTTAGAAGCCGCCTTCACACTTGAGGAGATAGAGGCAGCAATTCACATGATGGCCATAGACAAAGCTCCTGGACCAGATGGCTTTACAACTAAGTTTTACAAAGAAGGTTGGAGCTTTCTAAAGGATGATGACTAAAAATGTTTGATGAATTTCACAGAGAAAAATAACAACAAACAATAGGGGACCTACATTCATTGCCCTTATCCAAAAAAGATGGGCGCTGCCCAAGCCATTGATTACAGACCCATTAGCCTTATAAAAAGCCAGTATAAACTGATTGCCCGAATCATTAGACTGAGAGGAGTGATGTTTGTGATTATTAGTCCCAACCAATAGCATTCCTAAAAGGTCGACAAATATTAGACTCGACTCTAACCCTCTATGAGCTGATACATTTCTATAAAAAAGAAGGAATCAACGGAACAATCCTCAAGCTGGATTTTGAGAAAGCATTTGATAAAGTCAATTGGAAATTCTTTGATGCACTGATAAGATGGGTTTTGGCACCTAATAGAGAAAGTGGATTCAAAGTTGTATATCCTCAGCGCACTTCCTATACTCTTAAATGGTGCATCAATGGGTTACTTTAGAAACACAAGAGGGATAAGGCAGGGTGACCTGCTATCCCCCCTTTTGATCAATGTCATCAGTGAAGCACTATGTGCTCTATAGCATAATAGCCAAACAGAGGGATGAATATCTGGTTTGAAAGTGAATGACTAGATACAAATACCTATTTTACAATTCGCGGATGACACACTTATACTATGCGAAAGACTGGATGAGAAAATATTAACTGTCAAAGCGATACTACATTTGTTCGAATACTTGTATGGTCAGAATTCTCAGCCTTATGGCGGATGGTCTTGGAAGCTAAATACGGAAAAAGGCTCTCACAAATGGCTGCCGAATAGAAATATACAGAATCCTTCAGCAATCTGGAAGGCATTTCTAGCGGTAATGGATAAAATAACACCACACATACGGTATTATGTAAGAGAAGGCACAAGAATTAGATTCTGGGAGGACTGTTGGTTGAGCGGCACTACATTGAAACACAAGTTCCCTGATATCTATGCAGTAGCTTGAGTGAAAGACGTTACTATATTAGAAATGAGAAATGTATATGGTGAAAGTTGGGACCTGGATCTTAGATGGAATCTAAGGGAAAGTGAGATAGAGGCAGCAAATTTTTTCCACAAGCTAGAAAACATCTTTATACAAAACAATGGTAGAGACAAAATCATTTGGAAACCTTGCACTACGGGAATCTTCTCGGTTTCCTCTTGTTACCAAACTCTCTTTACCACTCAGCAGGAAACACACAATTCAAATACTGTCTGAAGCCTAATCGCACCAAGAAATGTCCTATCCTTCCTATGGGCAGTAGTCCACTCAAAGATACTAACATGTAACGAACTTACCAAAAGAAGTCAGTACATCATAAATGATTTATGCAAGCTATTTAATGAAGAGAGGGAGACATGCGATCATTTGCTATTACACTGCCGTTATAGCAGGCAGATTTGGAGAGCATACTGAAAAAGCTTGATTATTCTTTATGCATGCCAAAGAGTTTCAAACTTTTGTATTTGCAATGGATGTCAGCCCCCTTCACAAAATGCAGGAAAAACCTGTGGCAAGCTGTTCTGGAAGCAGTCCCATGGCACATATGGATGGAGAGGTACTCGCGTACTTTTGAAGGAAAGGCACACACAGTGGGCAGCAACATACAAAAGGTGATCCTTAACTCCTAACAGTGGGCAATGAACCTCGCTACAATGCCTCCTATACCCTGTACTTTAATTAGATTACATTGGGGAGAAGTAATTAAAAGAGTGACCAGAAGATTCAACAGATTGAAGAAAGGAAACCTCCCCCAGTAGGTTGGCTAAAGTTGAACTTTGACGGTTCATCAAACGGCAACCCAAGGCCAGCAGGTATTGGAGGGTCTTTGAGAGACAGTGCAGGTCAAGTTATGTTTAATTTCTCAGGGCCAGCAGGCCAGTGCACTTCCATCAAAACAGAGACAAAAGCATTGTTAACCGGAATTAAGTTGTTCAAGCAGCTACAACAACATCCTCTATTTGTGGAGGGAGACTCATCCTTAGCCATAGGCTGGGTCAGCTCTAAACTTCAACAACCGTGGAAGCTGAAACATTACTACAACAAGATAGCTGAACTGACAAAGGATTGGCGCATTGCATGGGCTAAAGTTCCCAGATCTGCTAATTCTCTAGCTGACAAATTAGCTAGGGAGGGTGTTTCCAGAAAAGAGCTAACGTGGGGACCACCAGAAGCACCAATTGTATGAAAAACTAGAAGTAGCAACTTCACAGTGAGGTCTTCTATAAAGATTGTAACCCACTTGTATCAGTAAGTACCATGAATTCTTTCTATCAGTAAAATGCCCCTGAGGCAACACTGTTAAAAAAAAAAGAATATTAATTGGGAGAAATCCAAAATGTTGGACTGAATTATAGTACTCCAACTCAATCTTTTGTGGCCAAGCTCTGAGAATGTTGGTTCAATGCTTTGCTGGTTGGACCAGTCATTCCATGTAATCCATTGTCTCCCTTCCCCTTGTGAGCTCTACTTGGACTAGCTTGCTGCAAGAGTTGGAGATGGTCGGAATGCAATCCTCTGTCCAAATTTCTGGTCAGTTGTTGTAAATCTTCAGCCAGATTTTTGGGCATATCGTCAAGGTGCCACGTCTCCCCATCTCCTTATTTTGAGGCATGGAATTGCTGCCTCTCATCCCATGCTTTGTGGAGTTCGCAATCCATGCTAGCTTGCATCCAGAAAAGCCAAGTATTGCCATCCAGAAATGAAATGGGCAGTCTGTAGGATGGAGATTGGTAATCTTCCGCCTACAATCCCAGTTGATTCTGGTCCTCATTTCTTTCGAGTTGTACAACATTACAATGCTTCATCTCTTCCCATCTAGTCTAGGCAATTTGGGCTCCTGGAATCCCTGCTGACTGAGGTGGTGTCTCTGATGAGGAGACTATGACTAGATTTCGTCATGAAGCAAACTGTGAGCATAACTCACGAAGCGCTTCTGTTAATCTCTCTCAAGAGAGGCCAATGTGTATTTTTGAGATGTATAGACGAGCAAAAATCGTTCCCATCTCCAATATATGATCTTGCAGATTCTTCAAGATCCCTGAAACGTAGCAAAGATGTAATGGGAGTTTTGGGACCAGACTTGCTTCTCCTTGGATCTCTCTTTGCCTTCTGCAGTCTAACAAGCTGCTCTCAGCAGTCCGGCACTGCCTTGGAATTTTCATAAATGATATCCTAACCCATTAAATACAATGATTCTCGTGCCTTTTTCTGTCTCCTGCTGAATATTCCGAACATTCTTCTATGCAAAATGTCGATCTATCGAAATGTAAAATCTTGGATAGTGGGGCATCTTCTTGTCTGTCCCCTTCTCTCTCAGCACCAGTGCTCTGGATGCATTGCTGCTGCTGCTGCGTGCCGCATGCTGTCTCGCTGATGCATTCCACTCCTTTCTTGCTTGAGGAAGGCAAGCTCCTCCTCGGGCCCTCGAAATGTTTGTTGATCATTGCCATGGGTTGTCGCTCTCTCCCTTCATCACCATTCTGCTATAACACTAGACTTGATCCCAATATCTCTATTCTTTGCCTCTATTAACCATGCTCTATGATATTTTTTCTTTTTCTTTTTGACTTTTGATTAACCTTCACAAGGAGGCCAGTCAGCTGCCTTGCTTATCTTTTAAGAAAAAAAGTAAGATGCAAGAATTTCTGCATTTGTTTATTTTTTCTTCATATAAGCCTGTGCCCACCATACTATTTTTGTTCATTTCTCGCTCCAAATTTGATTTTACTGGTATATGCTTCACTACCATAAAATGTTTTATTCATATCTTTTACTTGGAAAGTCTTGCATTTATCTTTATCAAAAATCGTTTACACTCCTGTTTTATTTGATCAATTACATGTCATCATTTTGTTTGTTGAATGTCACATGGAAGAAACTCTCCTATCATGATATCCAATATTTTTTATTTTCTATTTCAAAATGACTGTTATTTTTGTTTGAAGAAGATCATATTGGCTTATTGTTTATCATGTGGCATTAGGTTTTGGCTGAAGAGCTGCCTAGCATTATTGCTAAGATATCGTTTCCTAAGTCAATGCGTTGGAATTCTCAGGTAAATTGTGCGTTGGAACTGCCAAATTATTCTGGAGTCTCTGTCCCATTCTTAGAAAAAAGTGTGGTACATCCTTAGGTTTCATTTGCGAAGTTTGGTGCATGATAACCTAGCAAATGTGGTTGTTCATTAGAGATTCATCAAAATGCCTCATGCGCTGTGCTGGTCTGCTAAAAGAATAGTGATTTCTTTTTCTAGGAAATTGTAATGGATTGGAATTCTATCCGACAGTCAGCAAATTCTTTGGCTGTCTCTGGCAAAGGTGGGGGTTTCCCACCAATCCCTTGTTGTAAGGGACACCCACCATTTTGCCACCTGATATAATTTATCCTAACAAGAAATAAATTGCAGTTTCCTGAGAAAAAGAACTGATAAGTAGAAATTGTAATCCTTTATGAACTTTTTTGTGCCTGTTCGTACATGCAATTAGTTGTCATCAAGAGCTATAAATCATTTAGTAAAGCACGAGGGGGATACATTAAGTTTGGGCTAACATTGACAAGCACATAATATGCAATAATTAAAATGAAGATCTGGCTTCACTGTATCTTTAATGACTCAGCTTCTTTGATTGCATGTATTCTGGAAAAAACTTATTAAAACATTCTATGGGGCTAATGCTTAATGGTCTCACCCCATTATTTTTCTCTCTGATAAGCAAAACCATTTGTGCAGCTTCATCCCCCTATTCATGTAGCTTGGGAACCCCCTCCTATTGGGTGTCTCAAAATACATTTTGATGGAAGTTTATTTGAAATTTGAAAACTCGCTGGGATTGAAGTATTAGTGATGATTATGGTGTGATCCAGTTAGTATTTCTGCTCCACTTGGCTTGAAAGATTCAACTGAAACTGAAACAAATGCTCTAAGCCGAGCCTTGAGTATTACTTTGAAAAATCTACTTCTGTTTTGTCAGAAGATTCTTCTTCTGTAATAAGATAGACCAAAGAGAATCCCAAAACCCCATGGCATTTTAGAAACAATGGTAGAGAAATTTTAGACTTTCTAGACCTGATCTCATTTGTGCAGCATTATTTGAGGACTGCAAACTCCGATATTGATGCGCTTACAAAAGATTTGACTGCAGTAAATGTTCCAGCTAATTGTAGATGAGTCTTTTATGCATATTAAATAATGTGGGTGTACTTTGAGAAATAAAGGCCTCTGATTTGCTTGATTTAATGAAATTACCTTGTATTTCTTATTCAGGTCATCTTTAGTAGGCCTATTCGCTGGATCGTTGCACTTCATGGTAATGCAATGGTTCCCTTCATGTTTGCCGGTATTTTGAGGTAACCCTACTTCATACTTGTGTCGGTTGCGGAGCATCATGTGAAGTTTGAATTATCCATGGAAACTGGGGCAGCTCATTGTAGAATAAATTTTTCTAAAATCTGATGGTTCTGCACTTTATAAAAGAGAAACGGCAAATTTATTAAATGGCAATGAAAAACAGAACATTATTCTAAAAAAAAAAGAGACTCAGAACTGGTTGTAAGATGGGCTAGTCGATCATCTAACCCTCCTTGGCGACTCAAATGCCTATACGATGAGATCTCAGACATTACTGTGGAGTGGAGGATAGCGTGGTCCAAAGTCCCTAGATCTGCTAATTCATTAGCAGATAAGTTAGCAAAAGAAGGCACACAGAGACAACAACTTGTAATAGGACCCTGGTCACTTTTTGATTAATCTCAAAAAGACCTCGAAAGCCATGTAATCTGCTTTGTAATATTACTATTTTTTATCAATAAAAAGACATCAACATTTTCAAAAAAAAAAAAGAAAAAGAGAAACGGCGAATGCCAAACCTGCTGATGGGAAGGTATTGCAAATTTGTGTCTAAAATGATGCAAACAATTGTGTATTTTGAATGTTTTTGTTCATTATAGGCAATAAAAGAGCGACTGAGTTTTAAACTGCTCTCAATGTTGTGCAAAAAGTTTTGAGTGTTGGTTGAGCAAAAATTTCGCGTCAAAATACTGGCGACACAGGAATTTATGCAAGAATGACAAGAGACAAGGTCTCACGAGAAACAATGTAAATTTACTCAAAGAAAAGAAAAAAAAGGGTGCTTGTGATCAGTATCTATTTATTATATGTTAATATTCCTTCTTAATTTTATCAATTACTTGTAAAGATGTTAAATATCTCTATTATATGGAATATCCTGATGGTTGTGTATCTTTTCATAGTGGGAAGCAAACTTCCGGTCTTCGCAATTTACCATGCTCCTGTCATGAGGTACTTGTTTCTGACTAGTCTTTGTTCAGAATATATCAATTGATTTCACACCCAATGAGCCAGAATCCAAGTCATTATTGGTGGTTAAAAGCATACAAACAGTAGTTCACAACTCCTATAAATGTTTTAAAGAGTTCGGCCCTTGTGATGGGCTGGGGCAGCAAGAAAAGTCCTCCTTGGATGTTAAAAGGCACATTTTGATAAAATTCCTGGAGAGCTTGGAGTAAAATTCTCGGTCAGCAAAGTCTTTTTCTGATAAACTGGCAAAGAAAGGGGTTACAGTAGATGGCTTTTGATTAGACATACCTTTGTAAACGCTAAACGCTGACACAAATTTACTCTATGCTGTAACACTATGTACCATGATTATTTCTGATTAATAAAACATTATAGTTCACAAAAAAATACAATACATTAATTTACAGTAAATGCAACTGTGACACAGAAAGGTGGTTTAGATTTAAGGAATAACTCCTTGAATATTATATCTAGAGCGTAGATAACCTGTATTTTAGCACCATCTTGAGAAAACTACAATTTGAATTAGAAAAGTAAAATTTTGATGCAGGTTTAAAAAGGGCTATCATAAATTTTATGAAAATAATAAATAGAGATTTTTCTTTTCAAAAGAACTTATGCGTAAGTGCAAAATGCCTTAATTTAATAGCAAAGACTATTTCTGTGTTACATATAGGGGCCTTTTGTAGGCATGCCTTTAGTAAAATGGAAAACTCCTACGCTATCCTTTCCTGGAAATTGCCTCTAATTGGAACATACTAATTCTATCTTTACTTTTTGGGGGAAAAATTCCTTTCTAAATCTATGCGTTAGTAGTTTGAAAGCTGTTGAAGACTGAAGATAGGGAACTTGGGCAGTAGCTCAGTGGTCCCATAGGAGTTATTGTTGTGGGAGGTTTTGGGTTTGGATCCTCACAACTCCTATTCGCTATTTAAAAAAAAAAACTGAAGATGAAATAAAACAAGGCTGTACTGTCAATGGTACAAAGACCCAGAATTGTACCATCGATGCTGCCATTGATGCCTTCATAAAGTGCCCTCAACTGGATATTTGTGCATCCATCGGTGGATATTCCATCAGGGCTTATGTTTTCTATTGTATTTTTCATATTATATTATGATTCCTCCCTCCTGCAAATCCTCTCTCACTCTCTCTCTTTCAAACAGTAAAGGGCTTCCTGAATGAAACTTTCCAAACTAACTAATTGTTGTTTGAGTGATGTTTCTCATAATTTCTTCAAGTTGCTTATCTAATTTTTTTTTAGAATAAGTTGCTTATCTAATGAATCTTGTTTTTTAGGAAGCTTGAATAGGATACTGCAAATTGAAGAAACTCTCTAATTAGATTTTCTATTCTTGGATCTAGTGTTAAAATGGGTAACTTAGACCTTTTTAATTCTAGGATTTAAGATGTTTAACATTCCAGTGATACATTCTCGTTTTTATTCTTCTAGGAGGAAGACCAAGGTTACGCCCTTGCAATTCTTTTCTCTTGCTGTCTTTTTCATTATACATCGGACAATTATCATGAGTGGCTTTCATTATATTTTTCAGGTAGAAAGTGCAGAATCTTATCTAACTGTCATGAACAATGCTGGAATTTCAATTGATATTGAGGTATGCTAATTGTTCATTTCAAATATGCACTAAAAGTCACAAATTAGAAAATGGAGATGTGAGTCACCAGATTCTAGTGTAGAGAGTTCACATCTTTCAGGATTTTATGATCCATTATGCTGCTTGATAAATTACTTATATTGTTTCATCCTGTCTAAGGCAGAATCGGAAGAAGATCATTTTGCAGCAAGCATATTCTTTAGTAGAAGGTGTTGGTGGGGACCTTGTTCTGCAAAATGACTTGATTTCAGAGGTCTATACACCTTCATTTGATTTTTTTCATCTAGTAGGATTGAAAAGATTTAATTGTTTGTGCTCGGTTTGTCTTTTAGTCATGATCTTTTCTGTCCTTATATTCCTTTTGAAGGTTTTGTTATTCCCTTTTGGCATTTGATATATTTCTTGCTATTCTTGAAAAGGAGATTGATTGAAGTCCTCAGAAACATTATGCATTCCATTATATTGCAGGTTGTGAATCTTGTTGAGGCACCTATTCCTTTACTAGGAAGGTTTGATGAATCCTTTTTGAATCTTCCAAAGGATTTGTTGATCATGGTACTACTGCTTCTGTTGATTCTCCTTGATTTTTTTTTTCATAACATCTTGAATTATTAATTTCATTAGCGTGCAGTAAATATGTGTCCAAATCATTTTGTGTGTTGTGTATCATTTACTGTGTAGTACACCATGTTTATTAAAACTCTTGGAGAATTTCATCATGAATTATGTGATGGTATGCATTCTTCATCTAATCATTCACAACTCTCAGGTTATGCAGAAGCACCAGAAGTATTTCCCAGTCACTGATAAAGCTAGTGGAAAGCTGCTGCCCTTCTTTATTGCAGTGAGCATTTAAATTCTCAAAACATTGAATAAGTGTATTTGTAGGTGATCTTGTTAGTTTAATTTCTCTTCTATCTAAATAAAAGATTTTTTCCTCTAGGTGGCTAATGGTTCAATTGATGAGCAATTAGTGCGAAAAGGAAATGAGGCTGTACTGCGGTCTGCATTCTTAAATGACCTATTCTCTGCCATTTATTCTCCTCTTGTGAAACATGAAGTTATTCATTATTTACTAGTTATTTTTATCCAGTGCTCGTTATGAGGATGCAAAATTCTTCTACAATATTGACACACAAAAGAAATTTTCTGACTTCCGAAGCCAACTGAAAGGAGTTCTTTTCCATGTGAGTTGTTCATACCACAAAATAAATTGCCTCTTTATACCTCAAAGATGCCAAAAATTAATACAATTGTTTCGTTGCTTGCCTTTTTCTAAGGAACCACTTGATTTTATTAGGAATGGTGGGTGTGTGTGTGTGGGGGGGGGGTGGAGGGGGGGGATTGGAGACCCTTTCGACAAGAGATTGGAGGGACCCCTTCTTCCTTCTTTAGCTGAAGTGCTGCTTCCTATACACTATATGTTAACAGATAATTTTCCTCATTAAATGTGAATATAGGATAATCCTGCGGGAACTTATGTCTAATTAATCTTTGCTAAATTTATCAAAGGAAGCTTTGTATTTTATACTTGCAGTTATCTGAACTGAAACTGTGCAGTATATATTTCTGTTGATGTTTTAAGGATTTACAGCCATTTATTTAAACACTTGGTTATCTAGGCCTTGTTTGAGGGGTATAGATGCAATTATCCCTAAAAGAATTACCGTTTGGAAAAAAAGTGAGGTTGTTGACTTAATCTAGTTTTTGCTAAATGCCTGTGTTTTCATTGTCTTAAGTTGTGGTGCATCTGATGTATAACAGGAGAAACTAGGTACTATGTTGGATAAGATGACACGAGTCCAGAAGACTGTTGAGAAGTTAAGCCTGGCTATGGGCTTTACGGAAGAAGCTCTGCCAGTTATTCATGAGGCTGCAGAGTTGGCAATGTCTGATCTTGCCACTGCAGTAGTGACAGAATTCACTTCTCTTTCTGGAATAATGGCACGCCATTATGCCCTCAGGGATGGCTACTCTGAAGAGGTCCCTATGCTATACTCTTGTGTTTTTATTCCTAGTTTTACTCTTTTGTACTGCAAAGTGAGTTAACCTGAACAATCTGTTCACATTTTCCCGTTGCCTTCTGGCTTTAATTAAATTCTGCCTTTCTCAAGAAAGTAACACCATAACACTGATGGGTGCTTTTGCGCCAGAAGTTCAGTGAGATTTAGTACACATGGTTTTTCTACTCTCACAGTTGTGATCATAGAAGTTCATTTTCCATGCATTCTGGATCTTACGGCTATGAATCACCATAAAACTTTTATCTTAGGTAAACAGGAGAATAGTCACACTCTTGGGCATTGTAAATGTTCCCAACAAATAAGATTTCGAGGAAAGATGGGAAGCAGGGGTGGATTCAAGCCGAACCGAGCCCGAATCTATGCATGCTCGGGCTCGGCTCAGTGCAGAAAATCTAAGCTCAAGCTCAGGCTCGAGCTCGGCCACGGCTCTGAGGAGAACTCGAATTCGAGCTCGAGTAATTTTACCAAACTCAAGCTCGAGCTCGAGCGGCTCGATCAATTTGTGTTAAAGAAAAATATTGAGAGAAAGGAGAATGGGAAGCAAATCAATTCTTGCAATTAGCACATATCAAAAGCATTTGATCAATTGCTGAATTTATGTTTCCCCTGAGAATAACCGTTCTGCATTCAACACCGCACAACTCAATAGTCGTTTCAGACAGCAGAGGTGAAATAGTCCCTGAAAGCCTGTTCAGAAATGCAGCTAGGGATCACAAAAGAGGTGGAGGCCCTTCTGCTTCACAGATCCGCACCATTATCCACTACCTCTGGTGAGCAGTGAGCCCTTCTTCTTCATATATTCTCTGTTTCAGCGGTACTTCTTGTGGCGAGAAGGAATACACACACGTTGTTGGGTCTCTCTTGATGCTTCAACAACCATGGAGTACCGTTCTTCTATGGCTCTGCTATGCTGAGGAACCGAGGAAGATGATGCACATAAGGATAAAAGTGGAAAAACACTGGCTTTAGGGAAAACTAAAGTTGTCTTTTTCAAAAAATAATATTTAAAAAAGATGACTAGAAGAGGAATATAACACCTCCCAAATAAATTTATGTTAAACGAGGTTACATCAAATGTCAATAGAAATTGTTTAATATTTAAAAAATAATAAAAATAAAAAAATAAAAAGCTGTGTTTCACGAGCCGGCTTACGAGCCGAATTCTGTAAAACTCGAATTCGATTCGTGAAACATATCGAGCTTTATTTTGTGTTCGAGTTCGGCTCATGCAGCCATGCTCGTTATTTACGAGCTCAAGCCAAGCCCAAACTACTTGCGAGCTGGCTCAGCTCAAGTCCACACCTAATGGAAAGATGGGTGGACCTGGAATTTGGTTAAAAGAGAAGGCACGTATAGTCTCATGTGAATTGGGAGTTCTGCTGAAGGCTGAAGATGAAACAAGTAAGAAAGCAGTATGGTAGTCTTCAACATTTTTTTTTTTTTTTTGAAATGAAGTCTTCAACATTTTTGTTGGAAATATATGTGTTTTTTGAATATTTTCACAATATGCCTGTTCTCAAAATAAGTCTCCGGTCGTCTTTGTCAGTTGCCTTGTTTCACTTTTTGTTTTTTCAGGGAAGTGCTTTTTGTTAGTGCAGAACCACATACTAAATTTCAAAATGCTTAGAGGGAACATGATAAACACAAGGCATGGGTTATTTTTTTTGCCTGTCAGCATAAAGATGATCATAAAATATTATAGAAAAAAAGAAAAAATAGAATCTAGAGAATTATCTTTTGTGTTCATCAATTGTATGAGTGATTCCTCCTGCATCCCGAGCAAATCAATTTATGCATCACTTAAATTTCTTATGTAAATTCCAATGTGCTGATGATTCTCCGACCTTTTGCTGTATTCTTCACACTACATGCTGTTCACTTGCCCTGCTACATATTTTTGATTGATGTTGCTGTTGTATTCTGAAGTGCTCCCCTGCTTTTCCAGAGGGCTCATCCCCCTCTTTCTTCATCTTTATATCTCAGTCAGTTACTTCTCATCAGAAATTGTTTATAGTACGTGCAGATTTTTACCTGGGTTGATTGGTGTTTGAATTGCAGACTGCTGAAGCCCTGCTTGAGATAACGCTCCCTAGATTCTCAGGGGATGTGCTTCCTAAAACTGAGGCTGGAATAGTTCTGGCAATTGCTGATAGGTTTGTCACACTATTCTTGGTAATCTTGTTTTTTTCGTTTCACTGAAAAAATTATAGAGGGTAAGAAACTGAAATGATAACCAAAGCCAAAAACTATACAAAACATTTCTCAATCTGAAAATCACTGGTGGCAGAATGTTAGAGCAAGTATAGTTGAGATGCCATTTTTCATGATTTTGCTCCATTTTACATGCTGACAGGTTAGATAAAATCACATCCCCTACGGCATGAAATTTTTTTTCTTGTCACCACCTTGCTTTCTCCCTGTCCCTCCCTTCCTAACTAGTTTTATTGTGTTTGCTGATTTCCTTTTTCTTTTTTGCCTCGATCAACCACTTTTGCTTTGTACTTCCTTAGCTGATAAACTAGCCAAAGCAGGAGTCTCCACCAATGGCCTCAACACTAGCTGCTCCATAGAGCAGCTTCTACAAAGTGACTAAGAGGGCACTGGCCACTGTATTACTGTTGTATTTTAATTTTTTTTTTTTGAGGAAAGTGCTTTGTTTTTTATTGATTGATGAGAGTCAAGTTACATAAGGTGGGGACACTCTCACATCAAGTGTCGAAAGTAGGGATGGCAACGGGTTCCCCTTAACGGGAACCCGCACCGACCCGACCCGCTTAAAGCGGGTTCAGGTTTGTATTCTTTCCCCGCGGAGCGGGTTTGGTATTTTGGAGTGAAACCCGTCATGGGTTCGGGGTGGGGACGGGTTTCACCCCAAAAACCCGACCCAACCCGTTTAATATTTGTTAAAAAAATAAAATATTAAAAGGTCAATATATAATAAAAAAATATATTAATAAATTTTATGTTTGATAAAATATTTAAGTTAATTATTTATATGTTTATAGATTTATAATATTTATTTTCGATTTTTTTAATATTTTAAATTTTTTTAATATTAAATATATCATAATGGGGCTGGTCGGGTCTGGTACCCGCGGGGTGGGTTTTTGTAGGGACGGGTTTCCCCGAAATTTCACGCGGCGGGGACGGGTTTCCAAAAACCTGCCCCGCCTTGTTACCACCCCTAGTCGAAAGTTAAATCCCTTCTCTAGCTAAAGTATCTGCCAACGAGTTGGCAGATCTAGGAATAAAATGCCACTCATGACCATATGTGGAGGTTAAATGAGAAATTTCTCTAAAAAGATATGTGAATCTCCATGAGGGAGCAGAAGTCTGCCTACGCCACCCAATTACATTACTCAAACCTTCAACAATCAGAGGCCCGGAGAAGTGAGAACGGCAGCATCTGAGCGCATGGAGTACTCCATGTACTCCGGCCGAAGTGGAATCATCATTTCCCAGTGGCCCAGTGAATGCCAAAAGTATCTCCTACTGAATTCTTGTAAACCCCTCCATATCCAACCGGACTTGGGTTGCCAAGAGACGATTCGTCAAAGTTGACCTTGATCACCCCTAGTGGTGGAGGGACCCAAGCAACTGGCGGAATAGAGGAAGGGGTAGTAGGAGTGGAGGCCACCACCATCCATGCTGACCTGGATGAAACAATATTAATGTCACTCAACTTGCCCTGCACTACAAGCCACTGAATAACTCAGCTCTGAACTGAATAATAATACTAATTAAAAGTTTCCAATGAGGGGGTGAACAATTGGAGAGAGTTAATTGCCTTTATGGAATCGTCCTCCACTTTCAGTAGATTGAAGAAAGGTCCACCGTTTACATGAGATCATTAAAAGAATTATTCTGCTTTAATTTTTCTGATGATCTGGGATTCGTCTTGTATCCAAATCAGCAACTTTTTTACTTTGGAAATGTGTGCTTTTTATAAAAGACCTAAGGGTCAGAAAACACAAATAAGGAGTGGAGGCTCTTATAAAAGTAGATTCTAACTAGGTCTCACTTCATAGAGGCCACAAACAAGCTGGGGAGTGCAACTGGGCCGTAGCGTACAAACACAACCTGCTCTAATACTTGTTAAAGATTGATGTGTGGTTTTATTCCAAAATGACTAACTACTTTAGAAGGTGTATTGCTCAATTTCATTACCCATTAACTTTTCTTAAGTTGTGGACTTCTATCCATTCAACAACTTCTTATCTGTCTTGTTTTCGTGCAGATTAGACAGTCTTGTTGGCTTATTTGGAGTTGGTTGTCAGCCAACTTCTACAAATGACCCTTTTGGCCTGCGTCGTATTTCTTATGGGCTTGTAAGATATAGAAACCAAAACAATTATGCCTTTTTTTAACAAAGAAGAAAATATAAATTCCATCAAGATGCCTTACGAGAGAGGAAAGTACTCTCTTTTCCTTCTTTAAAGACAAAAAGGATCGTCAACACATTACATTGACTTATTCTTGCTTCATCCATTATTTTAGGTACAAGTGTTAGTGGAAAACAACAAGAACTTAGATTTAAAAAGTGCTCTCAGACTGGCAGCAGGAGTCCAACCCATTACAGTCAATGATGATGTTTTAGATGACGTGAGAAACTTATTTTGGTTTCTACAGTTAGTCTTTTGTGTGTTTTATATCTGACACAAAATCCTGTCTGTGGTAGGTCCATCAATTTGTGACACGTAGACTAGAGCAGCTTCTGGTATGTAAATATTCTTTCTGTGAAATGGTACCCCATTTTTTTGTAGCAGCATCTAATCTTCATCTGCCACTGATATTTATGCAGGTGGACAAGGATATTAGCCCAGAAATAGTTCGATCTGTTCTATCAGAGCGTGCTAATTGGCCTTGTCTAGCTGCACAATCTGCGCTAAGAGTAAGTTTTCTTCATTCATCATCTACAATGTTCTTCTTTATTTGTCGAAAAAGTTGTTCTTTGGAACTAAAGTAACTCTGCATCTGCCTAATGCATTTATCTTTCTTGTTGCACTTCTATGATCATGTATGACTCTTGTGTGAAGTTCCTTGTCATGTTTGAAGTTCCCTATCATAAAACTGCTCTTTTATTTTTGTTAACGGCTAGAAATGTTGTATTTCAAATTAGAACCATGACTATAAAATGATGCAGGTACCTCTTCAAAATAATTTTTTGAGCTTGTTGGTCACATGGATGTTTCTGTTGCTTCGCCTTTTGTGTGAGAATTGAAGACCACTCCTGTCCACAATGGGCCCCCTACTTCATTCTGGTAGCTTTTGTGCATTTACCGCTTAGGATGTATGAGTCCATAAGGTGCAATGAAAGATCTGATAGGTCTATTTCCTAGTTTTCTTGTCCATTTTATCCTGTGTTTCCCAAGTTAACTAACAGGACCATTGAGCAAGAAATTGCAGTTTTCTGGGTTGGGTTGTGTAGATATTCTATTTTATTAGTTTCAGTAAATAGTCCTTTCAAAATATCTTGCTGGCCGCATACAAAATCACGAAATAACAACTACCAATGTCAGTTTATGGCATACTATTGTGAAAACTGCCAAATGTAAAGTGCATTGACAAACTGAATTCTGAGTCATCGATAGTAGTGTGACTTGAAAAGGAAACTCTTATTTTGAAATCAAGAGTTAAAAATTGTTTTGACTGCCATCAACCCACCAATAAGGAGTGCAGTGATGTGTACTGGTAAAAGGAATCTGCTCCATGAAAGCTGAGATCAGTACCCTGAAGGACTGCAAGAGACACCATAGGCCTATGCTAATGCCATCTGAGTTATCCCGTAATATTGCTTTTATTTTTATTTTTTCTCAAAAAAAATATTTTCTTATTTTTATATGGAGATTCGGCATAAAAATGCATATAAAGCAGGAAAACATCAATGACATATCTTCTTTTCCTCTTCATCATCTTTCTTTTTTCAAGTGATGGTGCATCATCTTCTTCGACCAGCTTTTTGGAGGTTCCTTTTTTGTCAGTCTGCTGCAGGGTTTTTGTTGGCATTCCCTGGGAGACTTTTTTGCTTTTCACCTGATTTTAGATTTGCTAGATGGTGTCTCTTTTACATTGTACAAATGATTCTTTATTAATGAAACAGAGTTTCTCAATTGATTTAATCAGCCAGTGATTTAGCTGATAAACTTTGCAAAATTGAGGCTTAGCCTTTTTCATTCTCATTTCATTTTATTTAAAAAAAATATATTATTCAAATAAAGTTGTGGAGTGAATTTGGCCGGACTAACTTTCTGTGTATTTATCTTTTCATAATGCATAGAAGTCTCTTAATGCAGATGGATGCGCTGTCAACGGGTGAGTCTTTTGCAAAGGTAGTTGAAGCATACTCTCGACCCACTAGAATTATTCGTGGGAAGGACATTGGCACTGATTGGCAGGTGTGATTTTACTTCCGCTGCTTCACGTATGAAGCTTCAGCTCTATTCACAGTTTGCACATTTATTTGTGATTTATGAAGCTCTGTGAGAAAATTTTGATGAAACGAATATCCTATAGCTATTTATCACAATTTTGTGGTGAAAACTTCTGACTTGTTCTTACTTTAGCTATAATATTTAATCTCTAAACAAACGTACAATTTATGAATATTGAAACTTCTCAAGGGGAATATAGTTATGCAGCTTTTTTATTGCTTATGTAGAAGTAAAAATTAGCTCTTCTAGTTGCTAAAATTTAGCCTTCCTCACACTGATTTGTCTTAAATTGCTTTAAATAGGTATATGAAGCTGCATTTGAAACCAACGAAGAAAAGGCTTTGTGGAATGCATACTTGGATATAAAGAGAAAAATTCACCCCGGTACTCTCCTAGAACTTCTCATATTTTGATTTCTTAAAACTTAATTAAGTGATGTTCAATTTTTATGTATGCATGCATGTATGTAGTGTATATTGTTCTGTTTAATTTAATATTGGTTATAGTTTTTTTAATTAAAAGCTGTTACTCTGTTGTCATTATATGACTACGGTTCCAGATGAATATAACAATAGGGTTCTGGGGCAATTATTTAACCATATCTGTCAAGAGAATAGACGTATTGATCCAGCGAAACATGTGGTTAGAGGGTGGCAATGTATTTGGTAGTTATTTTTATCCAAAATGCCCTTTTGGTTAATGTGAACCTCACCTATTTATGAAATGGGTTAAAGCATTGAAATTTCTCAACTGCCAAGGTGGAACTTTTTTTTTGAAAGGGCAAATATATTTTTACTCCCAATTACATCGTGTTGCTGCCAATTATAATTGTGTTACTCCCAATGCTGCCGTGGAGACCCAAACCCAAGACCTCCCGCAGCGATAACTCCCATGGGACGACTGAGCTAATGCTCAAGTGCCCTTTGACTTTGTTGTGTTATCAATGTTTTGTTCAACTTTGAATTACTAATCCCTCTTATGATGCTTCTGCTGCAGCTGAGCTGTCCCATCTTTTCTAATTGTATTATTTTTGGAATTTCAGGTGTTGAAATTGATGATTTTTTTGAAGCTTCCTCACAACTCATACAACCGTTAGAAGATTTCTTTAACCATGTCTTTGTAATGGTGGTAAGTTTCCTAGTGTCTCTTGCAATAACTATGCAAAAGGAAAATAATTCTAGTTAAGCCTTTAAATTTTGATCAATCTGGTAGCCCAATCTAAACACAACCTATTTGGGTAAATTAAACCTGACCAAGATTAAAAAAATAAAAAATAAAAAAAAATGGTTGGTTCCGTTTAACCTGTCTAATAAAACGGCTGGTTCCATTTAACCTCAGGACCCAATGGGTCCTAGTTCAAAAGAGTAAACCAGGGATTATAATAGTCCCCAGTATTTTAAAATGTGACCAGACACTTAGTTTTTGTTTTTTACTTATAAAATTTGTTCACCGATATATGTTATCTTGTATTTAAATTATTTTATTTTGAATAAGTACATAAATTTTCTCATTTTTATATTTTAAATATCTCAATATTATGCGGCTTAACTCGAACTTGAACAGGTTAGTTACAAGCCTTCATTTTACACCCTCTTGGGTCGGTCTTATGATAGTTTAACAAGTTTAAGTTGACCTGATCCGAACCTGACCTAATGCTGCCGCAAAGTATGGCCTACAATTGTAGTAATTTCAGTACATATGCTGCCCTTAAAAATTTTTATAATAGTATTAAGGATTTTTACAGCTGAGAAATACTGATGTCTTTTCCTATTGCCGTTCTTTCTGATACTGCTTTATCTTTCTCTTTTACTGGGTTGATGTCATTCTTTCTTCTACCTTTTTTCTCTCCTTTACTGGGTTGATGTGCTTTCCTTGAGAATTACAAACTTAATGCCGAACTATGTCAACTCCTAATAAGTGAGTTTCAGAAAGTTGCTAGTTAGAGTTTTAACAGAGACTGACTCAGTGAGAACAAATTTGCCAACTAAAATATATGATCGAAATAGTCATCAGCAGCACTGCGATGGAAACAAAGATCATATCGATTTTCAATCATAGGAGAAAAGAAGTGATGGCTGTGGTACAATCAGAAAGGAAAGAGGTATAATTGCACTGCAACATGTGCTTGACGACCATGAAAAAAAAAAGGTTCATCACTCATCTACCATTCATTGCTATATGATAGTGGAGTTTGGAAAGTGGAGCTGCATCTTTGGGCTCAACGGATTATATGGAAATGTATAATTTGTCTTCAATGACATAGACAACTAATGAAATCACATGTTTTTTTCTGAGCAAGGGGCGATGCTGAAAAGACACTCATTAGTAGCACGTAATTAGAAATTTTTTCCAAGACTAGTTTGTTAAAGTTTCTGATAAAGCTGTCTGTAGCATTGCATTGATCATATTTCAATGATATGCCTGTGCAGGAGGATGAAAAAGTCAGGAGTAATAGGCTTGCTCTTCTCAAGAACATTGCAGACATTCCCAAAGGGATAGCAGATTTGTCTTGTTTGCCCGGCTTTTAGGTTCGACAGCTTCATTTGGTTCAAGTTCTGCAGAGGTGGATGACGGTGGGGCTGTGGTGAACTAGGCGAAGGAACAAGGTTATGGTTTCTTGCAGTGCCCAGTCATGGTGAAGGTAATGTTGCACGAATCGGAACTGGCCGTGCTCATATTTTTGTAAGGTTGTGGTTCTCATCATTCCAATTCATGAACGCTATGCAGAAGCTATCATTTCGATTTTGTTCAACTGAACATGTTTCGCGTACAATTTAACCTGATTATTTTTCTCTTTCTACTGTAACCTCGTCAGAAAATTGAATTTGATGGAGAAGCAATTAATCTGAATGAGATGCGGCGTGTATAGTCATCGGTATGCTTCCGATATGTAACATCAAAATTACCAGAAAAAATTCAGAATTATACAACAGGGACCAATTGAAGAATGTTTCTTTCTTTTGTATTGCACAATTGGCGAAAAGTAAAGAATGAAGATAATTGGGGATCGACACAACCCTGCAAAATTGTCCTTCTTTTATTCTTTTAGGACTCCAGCCAAAAGTTTATAACTGAAGAGAAAATAAATTGATCTCTTATTTTTCTTTCCTCTCCTTCGATGTAACATAGTACCCTTTAATTTTTTTCTTCTCTCCATCTTCTCTTGACCTACACGTGACCTAAATGTTACAGTCATAGCACGGGTCCCATAGTATCTACATCAACGTATGCATCTCCCAGAAAAATGAATTATACACGGTAGGCTACAAACAAAAGACAGAACAAAGAAAGAGCAACTATTGAAACAACAAAAAGATATATTATGACAAAAAGGCAAAAATAGAAATAAAAAATCATATCACAATTTTAGAGCCGCAATTGCTTCAGGTTTAAAATCCACTCTGAGACTCAACACTCTCCTAACCTCAGCGGGGGTAAGTCTCCATGTCATTGGACCAGAGTTCTCACCCCAGAAGTCCAAGATTTCGGACACCTTTTCCAAATTTAGAATGGTTGCAATTTGAGTGAGACGAGCAAATTTGTCTCTCACTGTCCTCGTCGCCATGGCGGAGAAATGGCTTACAAGTGCCCTTGCATCTCTATCGAGTTGGAGCCCTCCCAACTGGCTAAACCTCTTCTGCATCATAATAACTTCAAGTCTCTTCACTATGAAATCTATCACCAAATGCACAAACAAGTCATAATTGTTCGGCGTCATCACTGGTTGAAGCCAAGCTGCGTTGGTCTCCACTGCATGAAGAAGCTTCTGTACCCATGGATCATTCACTTCATTCTCAGCGTACTCAGCCTCTGATAGTTCATAGCTAACAGTGCCCACACTGTCCAATACAGGGCGGATCCGTGGTGTCACAGTTGACACAAGTTGCTCCATGCCAGCATTTAGGATTTGCTTAAAACCATTGCTCATCTCACCCAATTCGGACACACAGGATTTCACTTTTTCCCGGTCAGTTGTAGAAGCGAACACCTGATAATTATAGATAAATTAGTCAGAATTCCTCGTGTGAATGTTAGGATGGTCATGTAAAAAACCATTGCTTCACGCATGTGAAAAAGGCATCTACTTGAGAATCAGTCAGCACTGAAGCACAGCATCACATTAAGACTTTAGTATAAATTCATTCTGTATCTGTTTCAAAATAAAATAGCAATAAGGATATGCTACAGACATGAATGAAAGAAACGACGTGAGCCCAGTGCGGTGAACCACCTTGAATGAAGAAACTTTTCTTTCATTTCAGGGATTTGGAAAAAAAAGAGACATGACAAAGAACTTGAAAAAGAAGTGCATAAGGCATATGATATCAGCTACAAGGGAATGCTGATAGAAAACATCAAGCATGACCTCTCGACACTGCTATATCACCTTAATAACATGGAACAATTAGAATTTTGAAGACCTACAAGTATATCTGATCCTAGGTGTATCCAGCGATATGCTTTCAAAAGAAAATATTCCTGTTCCTTGGCCATGCATACACTGGAAAGACACTTCGACGAGACTATGGCTGAAAATAATTCTTGCTTTCTCTGCTCTCAATGGACTAACTGATTCTTCAGAGACTCAAGAATGGGTAGGGGTCTCAGCAGTAACTGATTCCTCCTTCGTGCCTCGACAAATACTTCAATGAGATTACGGATATGCCTGTTAACTTGACATTATTTAAAAAATGCATGTGAACCATTTAATGGAAATAATCCCACATCGACCAGCATTAAGAAAAAAAAATGGTTAGTGGTTGGAAAAGCCTCATAAACAAGATAATTATTTTAACGAAGCTACACCCAGCATTAATTTGGTGTAGGGGATGTATATTTCATTGGGCCTAGGTGGGCCCCTGTTTGGCTTAAACTCCACTTGTGTGGTCCACTCCTCAAGCCCGTTGTTCATTAATATTGAGTATATAATGAAAGCCAGACAGTGTTAGTGGGAATAAAGCCGCTACTCTTAATATTAGGAAAGACCTAATAGTAATTAGTTGAGAAATAGCCTACTAACTTCTGCGAGTCATTTTGCAATGATGTAGACTTAACTTTAACATGAACTATGTAGCTACCCAAGACTGTATAATCTGGTCCCAAGCAGACAAATAACAGTGGAACAATCATGGGATGGAGACACACACTCGGGTTGGAACATGAACTTGAGGAGAGCACTAAATGAAGAAGAAACAAATGAAGCAGTGGCACTGCTCCAAGAACTACAGAATTTCTACTACAAGAACTAAGAGGGAGATGAGGTAATATGGAACAGATGTACATTGGAGCAATATACTGTTTCTTCCTGTTACAAAGTGCTATAAAATCACATATCAAGGCACAAAATGGAGGGGGCCTGTTTGGTTTGGAAATAAATAGCACCCATGAAAGTGCTACACTTTCTATGGAATGCAGCACATGGGAAAATACTAACATGTGATGAATTGACAAATAAGGGTCAACTCATAGTCAACACCCCTATGCAAATTATGTGTGCACAAGAATTCTATCTGCCATAACAAGATGCCCCACACAGCACGAGATGGGTTTAGGGTTCAATCAATCTTATGAGAGGACTGTTTTTCAGTGACCTGTTTCATAGAACAACATTAGAGACTACACACCTAGCCTGTTCTTCCAGGTACACCAAAGTTAAACCTCAGTATTCATACTCCTAGCTGCCATGTACTTTAATGAGATGACACATTGCTGCAAATAACTGAACGCCTAAATGTTTCTAGACCTCTCAATTTTTTATTTTGTTCTTTTGTTCTACCCTAGCATCATCAGTACCAAAGTACACAATGTGTTTAAACATGTGAAGAACAAAAAGCTGGCAGGAATTGGAGAGAACTGGATTGAAGAAGTCCATGGAAGGGTGACCATGGTTTGCCCAACACCTGAGTGGACTAAAACTGGTTGCCATTTGGGTTTAACAGTGTATCCTAATTCTGCTAGAAACGAAAATGCAGGTCAAGGTGACTCAAGAAGTAAAGAATTCAGCATAGGGTAAGGCACTTAGTACTAAATGTCATGTACCAGAGATTATTGTTCCTATTTTACCATCTAGAACTGCCACCTTGTGGGCTAAGCATGGGTTTCCCCATGACTCAATAAGCACCATATTAAGCATGGGTTTCCCCATGACTCAATAAGCACCATATTAAGCATGGGTTTCCCCATGACTCAATAAGCACCATATTAAGCATGTGTTTCTCCAAAGTCAGCGAATCAATAAGCACCACAACTAAGAATGTGTTCTTCAAGGTCCATGATTCAATAAGCACCTAAAACTATTACAATAAGTGAACAAGTCCTCGAATATAATAGATCTATCTACTAGGGTGGTAGAAGAGTATAACTTACTAGAAAATTTCTATACTAACCTTTTAAATGGAACTTTGAAAGGGAAAAATAAAATAAAAAATAAAAAAAATCCTGGCAATGGCAAAGGATAAGGAACTTGATAGCATCATTTTACAATAATGAAATCAAAGCAGTCTATATACACCTATATTTAGCTGGAAATAGAAAATATTGCAAGAAACAGATGAGCTGTACAAGCAGTGTCAGACAATAGCAAAAACTAAGATTACAGAGAAGAAATAAAGTTACAGAGCAGAATAAGTTACAAGTGCACAGTGTTTTTCTTAAAATAAAAAGAAATCAGGTGTAAACATTTTTTTTTAAAACAATGACTGCTTTTATTACTTAAGCTGAAATATTACAAATCAGGTGTAAAGAAGAATCAAAATTTTTCTTAATAAGTCTATTAAAAAGAACTCAAGCATCAATTAAACAGAAATCCTGGACCTTTATTCATAAGAAATGAAAAGGAAAAACTCACCTCTGCACATTGCTCCTCAATCTCTTGCTTAAGCTTCAAAACATATTCACTACTCACATCCATATTATTCAAAGCCGTGGCAATCTCAGTTCCAGTCTTTTGCACACCTACACCTCCCAAGAACAGCTTAGCTCCCAAATTGGGCTCTCGCATCTTCTGTTGCAAAGCCTCATGATACTCGTTGCTCAAAAGATTAATAGACGCACTAAGAACAGCAAGCACTGAATTGATATTTGAAGTTGAAATTGCCCTCCTACAACAACTCTGCAGCACATAAAATACATCATCCACCATGGAAGTAGTGAGACTATCAGCCACAAGCTCGTCGATCTTTATTGCTTTCCTCACATTCTCCACCATGAAGAACTCTTCTAGGATGACATAAAATCCAGTGAGATCTTGAACCACCCTACTAAAGCTTCCACTCCTAAATGCTTTTGTAGCCCGAGGGCCCAGCTCAGGATCAACTGAGCTCAATCCTCTTATCTTTGAGATCAAGTATTCTGTGTACTCTTCACCACGCTGAGTAAGGGTTAAGATTTCTTCCAAAAACACTTCAATCTTTCTAGGATCGGGCCCTTCGGGAGCTCCAACCGATAGGAGAGTTTTACTATACGAATTAATTTCTGAAGCTAATCTACCTAATTTTCTATAGTCCATGTACCTTTTCAAAATTAAAGAACCTCTCGAGTCACATTCTTCTTGCAGTTCGCAGATTGCATAAACAACTCCATCTTCACCGCATAGACTCCTGAGAATCTCATCATTTTCCTCGATAGCCAATACGATATCCGTAAACAAATTAGTCAGGCAACCGACAAAATTTACCTGACTGTGTTCTAAGTTTTGCTCCACAATCTCCACTAGCTGCTCGAACTCCAGCCTAGACCTCATGGCAATCACTTTCTTTAAATACGACACATAAATTTGCAGGCCATCCTTTTCAAGGCCCAAAGGAGAGAATAGTTTCACAAACCTCAGGATGGCAGGATGATCCCTCTGATCAATGGCTGCATCTAACCGCTTGCGGACGATTCCATCCAGTTGCTTCTTTGATTCCAGAAGCTGATCCCGCTGCTCGGATCCCGGATACTTGGCGTCAATCTGCAGAAACGTTTTCACGAAATTCGCTGCGGATTCGTAGTCCTCAGATTCCAAAGCATTTTTAACCCCTTCAAGACAATTGTTCCTCTCAACGATGGCATCAATGCGAGAGAGAGTAGACTGGACACGGGACTGGGCTAGATCGAGTTCCCGGACCTTGCCACTGACCTGATCCGCGAGATCACAAGTAGACCGAATGGAGGCGAGCATATGGTCGGAATCGGCTTTGAGGATATCCAGGACTTCGGCCGATTTCTGGAGGGAGAATAGCTGCTTCTCGAGGTCGGCGCGCTGCGAGAGGAGGTTTTCGAGGTCGAGATCGAGGGAGCGCTGGTAAGCAATGCATTCGTGGAGAAGGCGAGTCATGGCGCCGATGTCGGTGAGGGACCGGATCTGGGACATGGTTTCGGGACTGCCGAAATTAATCGCCGAGACGGCGGCTTCACCGTCTTCTTCCGGAGCGGCGACCGTCCCGTTCGCAGTCGCCATTGATTTCTCGCTTCTCCGCTCGGTCTCCCTGAAGTCTCACGGCATCAACGTCATCAGCTCTCCCTACAGAATTTGGGGAGGACGACGTTGGGTAAGGCAAGGCAAGGAGGAGTGTCAGTTTTGCACTTTTACTCGTTAAGGGGTTTGAAATGCAGTGCACTTCCACTGAAACGTGTTTTACTCACGGTGATAGGGTTCTCCTGGGCAACCTTTGGAAACGCCATGAAAATTTATAAGATGGGAAACCTTAGGAACGAATGAAAAAATTTAGGAGAAGATAACCTTAAGTCCATGTAATAATTAAGTTTGGTGCATCCAAATCTTAACTTAACCATCCAATTAAATTATTTATAAATTGTTTACCACGCATTTTACATGGTGTATTAAAAACCGAATCGTCCGGTCCAACGCGGTCTAATCGGGTTCAACCAAAATTGGACATAGTGCCAATTGGATTGCCGGTTCGGTTTTAAAAACATTGATTTATATTTTTTTATTATCCATTTTATTATTCTGAAGTTTATTTGTGTTTCACCGAAAATTCGCCGGTCCGTGAAGAGCCGAGAGATTAATTCGATTTACGACAGAATATTTGTGTTAGAATGTGTGTTTGAATATCAAGAAATGCGAGTATAATCTCTTAGTATCCCTCTAATTCGATTTCTGTATGAATTTGGTGAAGTTTCGGCCTCCAGTGAGTACATCGAAATGAGTTCTAGAACGAGTGTGCACGAACGGTGACGGCTTTGGTCGGTCGGACGAAAGTATTTGTGTTCCGCGTGTATCAACTTGTTAACGTTTTCGGCGAACGTGTAGAGCTGCTCCTGTCGAACGGTTGAATTACGACGGATTGCGAGTCACTTAACTTCTTTTGGCTCGAGAGAGCTTCTGTGTATGAGAGTTCTTCTCGACAAAGGTTTTTGAACCAAGGTTTTTCAACCCTTGCAACATAACTTTTCTGGCTATTTGTAGCTGGTTCTTGTTCATTTGTTGGGGGTTTTCCCTTGGAATGGGGATCCCCTTTTTGCTGTTGTTGTTGAGATGGGAGGAAGACTGAGGAATTCCTCAGTTGGATCCTTTGAATGAGGATCGTGAGTAACCTTTCTCGGCTTCTGCGGTTGATGACCATGCTTGGTCGTTTAACTGTTGAAGTAGCTGACTCATGGTTGTCTGCTGACTGTTGCTGACGTGGCGGCTTATTGCTGACTGGGGCGTCTTCTATATCGATGACGTAGCGACGTAAATGGGCTACGACGAATGGCTTTGAAAATTGACTGAGCCTACCCACGACGATCGATTACTGGATCGGTGGGCGTTTGGGCTCGTCGCATTTGGGTGCATACAATTTGATAATTTGATATTTTATTTATTTTATCAACTTTTAAAAATAAAATAAAAAAACAAAGTACAAAAGGAATTGTAATGAACATAGCTATAATGAAGTAAATGAAAATAGTTATACATAGTTGGGAAAAACTACTAATGGACGGTTCCAGGGTGGAACATTAAAAATTTGATATGTTAAGCACCGGACACAATATGTGAACACTGGAATATCAAGGTATATTTCTCTCAAATTTAATATTTTGAGTGTGACTAATATTTTTGTGTTAAAGTGTATTATCTTAATTATAAAAATTGGTGTTTTAGCTCCAACTTTATTATTTTAATTTTTAACCCCAAATATAGTATTTTTTTTCACGGTTAATTAGCTTAATGGGAGAAGGGTAAAATGTGAATCAACATGTAACTAACAATAAGTCTGTAAAGAATGAGCTTGCATTACAGGCTGATCAATTTTCAATTACAATTGAGTTCTAACTTGTTCCACCCTCTACATCAAAAAGCACGACTGAGTTTGTAAATTTCTATGGTTTTCTTTTTCTTCTTCTTCTTCTTTTTTTTTTTTTTTTTTTTTTCCAAGTATGTTCTTAGGAAGGAATTAAGGAAGGACCCATGCATTTTACAACGACGATGATTCATAAACCTTCCTTTCCTTTCCCACGAACATCAGAGAGACGACGTACGGGTTCATGGCATGCATGCACACACACGATGATCATTCGATCTTCTTCCTGCAAATAACGCATCTCTACCCGTTATCTCCACAGCTCGATCACCTTCCCTGAGTGAAGAGAGGAGCCGCCAAAACCGGCCCCGAGTCGTCATCCACGGTGCCGCTTCCCCCTGTCGCCGCCGCCGCCGTAGCGGATGCCGCGCTGTTCCCTCCTCTCTCTTGGGAGCCGCTCTTCTCCCCCGCCGGCGCCGCCGGCGCCTCCAAAGAGATGAGCGTCGAGATATGATCCTCCTGCGGCTCCGGCTGCGAGGACGCCTCCTGGAGCTGCAACGCGTACTCCAGGTTCCACAGCACGTCCCCCATGGAGGGGCGGTCGACGCCGTAGTCGGCCAAGCACTTCTCCGCCGCCTCCACGTACTTCTTGAGCGACGTAGCGCTGATGGTCCCCACCAGGTGCGGATCTATGATCTTCTCCATCAGACCCTTCCGGTGCCACTGCATGGCCCACTCCGCCAGGTTGACCTGCTCCCTCGGCAGCGCCGGGTTGATCGCCGGCCTCGCGCACAGCACCTCGAACAGCACCACCCCGAAGCTGTACACGTCGGACTTCTCCGTCAGCTGCTGACGCCGGAAGTACTCCGGGTCGAGGTACCCGAAGCTGCCCTTCACGGCCGTGCTGACGTGGGTCTGCTCGATCGTGGGCGCCGCCTTCGAGAGGCCGAAGTCGGCGACCTTGGCCACAAAGTTCTCGTCCAGGAGGATGTTGGTGGTCTTCACGTCGCGGTGGATGATGCCCTGGGCGGCACCCGTGTGGAGGTAGTGGAGCCCGCGCGCGGCGCCGATGCAGATCTCGAGGCGCTGCTTCCACGGCAGGTGGGGGAGGTTGGAGCCCCCGTAGAGGTGGTCGCGTAAAGGGCCGTTGGACATGTACTCGTAGACCAGGATCATCTCCGACTGCTCGTCGCAGTAGCCCATGAGGGAGACCAGGTGCCGGTGCCGGAGCTTAGACAGCATCTGAATCTCCGTCTGGAACTCGTTGATCCCTTGCTCCGACTGCGGGTTCCCGCGCTTCACCGCGAGCTTCGTCCCGTCCTCGAGCGCGCCGAGGTAGACCTTCCCGAAACCCCCGACGCCGATGACGGCCTTCTCGTCGAAGTTCTGCGTCGCCTCCTGGAGCTCCGCGAAGGTGAAGAACCGGCCGAGGCCGAGGGTGGAGGAGAAGAACGCCGAGTACCCGCTCTTGCTCTTGTGGGAACCGAACGGGTGTCTGTGGGACCCGCCGAGGCTGCCGTGGGAGACGTGGAGGGGGAGGAGCCACGAGGAGAAGCTGTTGCGCTTCTCCCACCCCTGGGGCCGCTTCTGCCACTTGGCGAACATGGACGCGAGCATGAGGATGGCCCCCACAGCGAGCACGATCCCGATCACCGCCACCACCCTCCGTCCCCCGATGCCGGCGCTGTCCCCCGCGCTCACGATCTTCGACCCGTCGACGGCGAAGAGCCCGTCGAGGCTGCCGACGGAGTTGCTCATCTTCATCACCTCGATGCCGTTGAGGACGGCGTTGGGGGTGCCTGCGTTGTCACCCATCGCGGGGCCCACCTGCACCAAGAGGGTCCCGTTCCCGACCGCCACCGCCGTCGCGTTGATCACGAAGTCCTGGTAGTACGCCGTTTCCAGGGCGGAGGTGAGGCTCGACAGGTCCAGGCTCGACACCCCCATCATCCCCCCCACGTAGACGTTGAAGTAGAGGTCGTTCAGGCTCTTGCTCACGATGTCGCAGAAGTGGAGCCGGACCAGGTACGAGAAGCTGGGGTCCACCCTCATCTCCCACGTCACGTTGAAATTCGAGTCGGCCACGCCGGAGTCGGCCATCTCCACCGCCGTCGCGTACACCGCGCTCGGCGCGATCAGGGGCGAAGCTCCGCCGCCGTCGCCATACTTGATGATCTTCGGCGAGACGGAGACGTTGTTCCCCATGGCGGCGAGCTTCATGTACTCCCCGTCGGGCTCCCACGTTCGCCCCAAAGTGTCGTTCGCAGGGACAATCCGCTTCCCCCCCACGTTCAGCCTGTAATTCACCTCCAGCGCGTACGACGACAGGCCGGAGAACTGCCCGGCGGGGGACAACCCCGTGGCGCCGTCGGAGACCAGCGCGTTCGGCGCCGTGACGATCTCGATGGCGTTGACGAACGCGTAGGAGTTCTTCATAGGGAAGAAGGAGAGGGAGAAGCGGTCGGAAGTGATGTTGACGAGATACTCCTTGAACACGACCGCGCCCGGGTCGGGGACGGAGAAGTCGTGGAGGAGGACGAAGGCGTCGGTGGCGACGGAGAAGACGGCTGTGGTGAGGTCGTAGAGCGGGTGCTGGACCGGGTAGAAGTAGAGCCGAACCCAGTGCCGCCCCTGTTGCGAGATAAAGAAACTGTAGGTGGAGTCGTCGAGGAAGATCCTCGCCGTCAGATAGAGCGCGGCAGCGACAGGGGTGGTGGCGTTCGCGGAAATGTTGGGCGTCGAGGCTTGGACGTTCTCGGAGGTGGAGAGGAAGGAGGAGGACTGGGGGTCGGAACGGAAGGTGCGGCCATCTTCCAATGTGGTGCTCTTGGGGGCCCCGCAGTCGAGGAGGTAATTGTCCGCCGGAGAGAACTCCTGGTCCGCCGCCGCCGCCGAAGCGACAGTGACGACCCCCGTGGACGGAAAAGAGAACGCGAGGACGTTTATAAGTACCACTAGTACTGGGAGGAGGGCGGAGGAGGAGGGGGAGGAGAAGAAGAGAAACGAGGCCAGCCGCCGACCTGTCCCTCCAGAAAATGTCATGGACGTGAACGTGGATTGTCAGGGCGGCGACCGTGTTGGAAGAAGAAGGTGGCGGAGTAGATCAGGCGAAAGAAAAGCGAGTACTACTCCACGGAGAAGGGAGAAGGGAGAAGGGAGAGGGGCGGAAGGGAAGAGCCAGCGATGGGGCGTGGCTTCCGGAGACAATCCCGTAATGTGGTCGTTGCAGCGACATCGTAGTGGGACGAACCCCTCCTGGATTAGTAAAACGTACGGGTCCTCTCGAGCCAGCACAGCTTGCAGCCTTGCTAGCTTGCACCGATATTATTAATTAAGCCCTATATTGTAAAATTTACCCTTTTCAGCCAATGTTTTTAAAACCAAACCGGTCATTGAACCGGCAGCATGATTGGATCAATGATTCAGTAACTGAATATTATACTCTATAGTCTATACTTTATATATATTTAATATTTCTACAATTTTACAAGAAAAAAAAATAAACTAGGTCAAACCCTGCTCAGATTCTCATTCAACATAGTCAGACCAGCTGATTTGGTTAGCTTTTAAAACACTGCTTAACCCTTAATTATATTTTAACCTAGTTAAGTGGTATTAGAATGTCAAATATTTTTTCTTCTTTTTATTATCTCCTTTTTTTATTTTGAACCCTTTAAATTTGGTGAAGGAGAAGTAAATCCTTTTGTTGTATTCACGGAGATTAGATTTTGTTTTTTTGTATTTAGTAACCTTTATATTTTTTAGAATTTTAATTTATCTAACATATTATAATGTCGTGCAATAGTTTCATTATTATTAACATAAATAATACATAAATTATCTTAAAGACTCCATTATATAAAGCAGGTACTTTAATAAAATGCACCTCTTGGAGAATTACTTGACTCCAATTTGATGATAATATCAATATGTTAATTATATGATTTATTTTGCACCATTTTTATATCTTTATTTTGTGAATTTTATTGTAAATAAGATTGAGACTTGAGAGGCCGAGAAATTCCCCGATACTACTCGTTGACCAGGGTCTTGTTGCGCTGCACGTCTGTGGATGTTGGACTAGGTCAAAGGCTTTCGGTGATCAAGTCAACAAACGAATTTGACCGAGCTGCGGGGCCCACAATCGAAGACTCGAGAGGCCAGCGTGGCCGATTTCCTCCTTACCGTCTCAGACGTGGCGCCCACTAACTCGTATTAATCTTTAATGAGTAAACAAAATATGCGTGCGACATCGATAATCTGAACCGGTTCGGTTCATAATGACTCCGGGCGGCGTAAAAAAATTCAAAATAAGATGAAAAAAAAACCAAGGATTTTAAAAAAAATATTTTCATCTTGATATATGATATGAAAGATTTAATAAGGTATAAAAGTTCATGTATTTAACATGTATCAATTTGTGCATATATAGTTTATTCCAAATATTTTAAAAACTATTTTGTTATATACATAAATTATTTGATGGACTTAATCACGGTATGTTTAAGCTAATAAATAGCATGATTTACTTGGATCAATATTTTAATTTCACATAATTATCAATTTAGCATAAACTACACATTAATGAATATCAAACATGGATTTTTTTCAATACTATTAAACATGACATATTATATATCAAACTGAAAATATTTTCTTATGTTTTTTTAGAATATATTGACCTTTCTTATGCCCTAGTGGTTATGCCCTAGTACCACCCTTTTAAAACGGGCTCCGCCCTGCTCTCACATAGGGTCTGGGAGGGGCCCACAGGGGGCACGGGTGGGGTCCCACCCGAACTTTCTGTGAGAAGATGGCGGAGCCAAGCGCTGAACAGCTCTATTCCTTATTAAAAAAATTTATAATGAAATAAAATATTAATTTTAAAATTTTTTATAAATTCGTAAAAAATAATAATAATAATAATAAAAAATATCATAGTAGCAATGACTAACTCAGATCATTTAAAGTTATGCACTTCAGGGTTCAAAGGCTTGGCCATATTTGCTCCCTCTAGATGTGGAGTAATTAATAAAACCAAAGAGGAGAGGGCACAGATGGGTTCAAGTACAAGGGCCAAAACATTTAAGTGTGAAAACTTGAGTTTGTGGGGATGACTATATGTATGGAATGTGTAAACTAATGCAATGGGTAAAATTCCTTTTTCTCCTAGAATGTATAAGATAAATCAAGTTTGGTCTTAACTTATTTTACTCAATTACCATTAACCTAAAGGCAAAATAAACCATTCCTTAACATGTAATACATAGCCTAAGTCTCTTCAGTTACTTGAATAAGGAATGTTACATATATATATATATTTGTTTGGAGTCCAGTGAATTTGAGTTTTAAATGTAGTACTAAATGTTGTATTTAATCTTTCAACATAATAACCTACTTGTCTTGTCCTCATGCCATATACACCTTTAATGACATGAATAAGAATTGCTCATCTCAATAGGCATAAAAAACATATTTTAATTTTATTACTCCAAAACTACTTTTTTTTTTTTAGGAAAGTGAATACATTTTATTCCCAATTACAAGTTTTACTCCCAATACTGCTGTGGAGACCCGAACCCAAGACCTCCCGCAGTAATAACTCCCATGGGACCACGAGCTAATGCCCAAGACCTCCAAAACTACTTTTTAAAATAAAAAACCATTACTTATGTAAAAAAAGCACTGTTGTTTTACTCAAACCTGTACTTTTTCTGTGAAAAAAATAATGTTTATTAATTTGTTACTTGTGAAATAAGAAACCTGTTCACCTTCAATACCCTGATCTTTTTAGTGTTTGATCATGGTACTTGGCCTTCATTATCCCTAAACGCACCTTATATAGATAATGACTTTTTATTTAAAAGAAGAAAAGATGATTGTATGAGGAAGGGGGTGGTCTGGCCAAAATGGGAGTGATGAAAGGTACTTCAAATCGTGTCAATGCTAAATAATTACATATTTTGGAAGTTACCCTTTAACTCGTCTTATGACATTTCAGCCACGAACTTTCACCCCTCCCTACTCAGATACCAACCTTAATTATAATCAGTAATTGGGACCCGACCACTCTATAAATTGGTCCAAGGTAGGCAAGTTTAATATATTTATAATATATTTATATAGTTAATTCAGTTTAGAAACGAGTGTAGAAATAAGTATTTTTCTGTAAATAATATTTATAAACACAAATATTGTTGTATTTATTTATAAATTATCACCAGTGTTTTAAAAACCAAACCGGACCGGCCAATCTAACCCAAATGAACCGCAACTAGAAGCATGACCGGTTCTTATAAAGACCAGACCGGGTACACCTCAGAACCATTCAGGTCCGTGGGTTGGTCCGATTAGATTGCAACTCGGACCGACTCGGTCCAGTTTGGCAATCTCTTCTATATGGCACATTGATCCAACCGGTCTAACAAAGGTTAAACTAAAACCGGACAAATTACTGGCTCGATGGCCGGTCCGGCTTTTAAAAAACCGATTATGGGTTATTAGATTTTGTTGAAAAGGGGTTAAAAGAAATTATTTTATTTATTTTCTGGGTATCCAATTGTATTGTAAATTTGTAACTCATAATCGTGCCCGTCCGAAGCGGCGAGAGAAGCCGACGAAACCGTCGCCACCAACAGGGAACCGTCGTGCCCCACCTACATCGACGGCCCGGATCTTTCCACAGGAGGAAGGAGATAGATGAATGGCATTTTTGTGGTTAAGTGACTGGCAGGGTGGCAAAACGGGTAGAAAAAGACGCATATAGGGGCCGAAAATATATAATAAACAAACAATGGATGCTAATCCACGAGAGCGGACGGAGGCGATAAATAGGTTGAGATTAGGTTTTTGGCCAACTGCTGCGGCTCTCTAGCATTCGCTCCTCACTCTGCGCTTAGCTTTGCTTCCTCACTCTCTACCCCCACCATCCTACGCGTCTCTCCCCTTTCTCTCTCGCTTTAGGGTTTACCGCCGCCATTCAGGTTCGTCAGTCGCTTGGATCTTTGACGCGGATCTCCATCCATGGCGAGCAATTAGGGTATCCTCCCGACTCTCAGCGATTTAGGGTTTTTTCTTTTCGGCCGGGGGAGGAAAAATGGCGACCACCAATCCTTTCGATCTCTTGGGGGACGACGACAACGATGACCCCTCGGTGCTCTTGGCTGCGCAGGAGCAGAAGGTGGTGCCGAAGAAAACCCTAACTCCGGCGCAGTCCAATGCTCAGCAGAAGCCGGCGGCCCCTAAACTGCCGGCTAAGCCTCTTCCTCCCGCGCAAGCTGGTATTATTTTATCTGTCCGTGAGATCTTCTTGTGGTTTAGTGATTTCTGATTGAGTTTGACTCTCGGTCTTAATTTATTTCTTGTTTTGTTGGAGTCTGTGCGCTTTGCTCGTGGTTTTGTTTGAGAAGTTTTATCGTATTGGATACAATGATTAGTGAATCCTAAATTAGTGTCAATTGTTTCAACGTTTGCACTGTCGTTTGCTCTGTCAATTATTACAACGTTTGAGGAAGTTGATTTATTATCTTATGCGTACATCTGTCTCTCTGTAACTATGTTACTTCTCTTGTGAGCTGTTGGAGCTGCGTATATCTCGGTCTATTTAAGGATTGAGTATTCAGCCTATGTTACTGATGTTTTTTTTTTAATGTTTCAGAATATGGAGAAACCCAATGAAATTGAATTATAATCTACTATTCATTGTTTGTGTTTCTGTATCGATGCTTCATCGAGTCTCTCAAATTTTCTAGTATGTACACTGGCTAACAAAATATATTAATGAATATTGAGTCTGCACCCCTCTCTCTCTCTCTCTCCAGAAATACTAATGAATAAGACGCTTTTGTTTCCTATATATTGTGCTGCTTTTTATTTGGGACTTTTATTTAACGGAGATAAAATGGAAGCTGACTTTTGTGGATACTATCTTGGCTTTCCTCCTTTCTAATGTGCCTTCCTATTAGTCATTGATTTTAATATTTTGTTTGGACCGTCATGTCCTGGTTCCTTGATAAATTCTTTCAGTGTGTTATCCACTTTAGCTTATTACCTGCTTATTTATTTGTGTTTTTTCCCTTAATTCAATTAGTAAGAGAAGCAAGGAATGATGGTACTGGGCGAGGTGGCCGTGGTGCTGGACGTGGTTATGGACGTGGACGTGGCTCTGGATTTAATCGTGATTACTCCAACAATGAGAATGCATTTAATGGTGTTTCTGGAGGCTTTGGTGCTGCTGAGGATGCAGATGTGACTAAGCAGTCAGGAGGAACTCGTTCCGTTGGTGACAGGCCTCGTGGTGCCTATCGCGGAGGTCGTCGTGGAGGCTTCAGTAATGGAGAGGCTGGAGAAGTTGAACGCCCACGTAGGCAATTTGAGCGTCGTAGTGGGACTGGCAGAGGGTATCTTTCTTTCTTTTTAAAAAACTTAGCTTGTATGGAATCCATTTGATTGGCTTCTGGTTTATTTCAACATTGTTTTGTTGTCCACAGTAATGAGTTCAAGCGAGAAGGATCTGGCCGTGGCAACTGGGGAATACCAACTGATGAAATTGCTCCGTAAGTTCTAGATGGTTTTTGTCATTCCCTTATTGCTCTGTTGGTTGAGTTAAAAAGAAAACAATCTGTTGCTGACTTGCCTTATGAAAATTCATTCCAATATGTACTTGTTGCTTATGCTGTTGATGTGATCCAGGGAGGCTGAAGAAGTCGCAATTGAGAAGAACATTAGCCCTGAGAAGCTGCCTGGTGATGAAGATGTGGCAGGTGGTAACAAGGAGAATAATGCGAATGAAGCAGAAGAAAAAGAGCCTGAAGATAAGGTAAGTGTTTAGATGCGACATGAATTCTTTAATTTTTTAATTTGACGGTGTTTAGCACTCAAGTTGATATTGTTGAAGCTTTGTGAAATTGAATGAGTTTGAAGTTTCTTGAGGTTGAATTGATAATTTTTGTTCTTATTCAAGAATTTTTGTGTGCTTGTTCTAGTCCAAATAAGGTCCTTTTTTTTCTTTCTGAAATTATTCATCTTACTTTTCTGAAATATTCTCTTACTTTAGTGATGAAGTACTTGAATGAGACTTATGTGTATTATTGTGTAGCAAAAACTTTATTTTATCCTCTTTACTTGCAGCTCTCTTGAATGAAATTTCTTTACTATCGTGTAGCAAAACTTTTGTTTGTTGATAATTTGGTTGGTTTTGTCATCTATGTTTTTGTTTGTGAAATCTAATTTAAGTCCTGAAGCCATTTTTCTTATTTGTTTTGGTTGGTTTTGCCTCGTGGAGTGGAGGGGTTGTTTTGTTCATTAGCTGACTTGTTGTATGACATACTTACTCTTCTGTCAATAGGAGATGACTTTGGAGGAGTATCAGAAGGTGCTTGAGGAAAAGCGGAAAGCTCTGCAGGCTCTGAAGACTGAGGAGAGGAAGGTGACTGTTGACAAGGAACTTGAATCCATGCAGCAGCTCACCAATAAGAAGGGAAGTGATGACGTCTTCATTAAATTGGTAAATATCGTGAATTGCTTCATCTGCAATGTCACAAGTTTGTCTGAAATTTATCTTGATTAAAATTGTGATTTATTTCTCTGTTAGGGTTCTGACAAGGACAAGCGGAAAGAGAATGCTGACAAAGAAGAGAAAGCTAAAAAGGTTTATGAGATTTCCATCTTCTCTTTTGTAACCTGTTACTTGTAATGGTTGTTTGACCTTGTTACTGGTAGCTTTTGTTTGAATGCATGTTGCTTTCTTTTTTTTTTTCAGAAAAATGCATGTTCCTTACTTTATAAATTAGATGGAAAAATGTCCTGACTATGTTGGTTCTAATATCTGGAAGGTTTGAATGCAATTCAACCTTAGAGTAATTTAGGAGCTCTTGACTGCAATAGGGTTAGAGTTGTATTTGGTTTTCACTTTCTTGCCTATTGATTAGTCTCCGTTTTTTGGTGGAATCTTGTTGTGCAAATGATAGTCAATACTTATCGACTTCCTGTCTTTTCTGCAGTCCGTAAGCATTAACGAGTTTCTGAAGCCTGCTGATGGTGAGTCATACTATGGTGGCCGTGGCCGAGGACGCGGTGGCCGAGGTTACCGTGGTGGGTATGCTGGTGGCAATATGCATAATGTGCCTGCTCCATCAATTGAAGATCCTGGCCAGTTCCCTACCCTCGGCGCCAAGTGAGACCATCCCTGTTTTGTCTACTCTCTTTGCCCCACCCCCGTTCTATTGCTTTTTTTTTATTTAATTTGGTTTTGGAAGAGTTGTCAAGAGTGGCAGGATCCGCAGGAATAATGAGGCTTCCTGTATCTAAAGATCTTGAATGTTTTAATGTATATGTAGGTGTTCTACTCAGTGTTTTTACGCAACTGATAGTTAGATGTAGAATCCAATTATACACTGATATTTATCGTTGGTGTTCTGGTGATGCTTTTAGGGAGTTTCGGTTTTTCTAAAATCTTTTAGCGGTTTCTTTGAGAATTCGGTTCGCTGTTAGAGAGATTTGATTATTGTTGTAGCTCAAATTTTGGTCTTTTAACAGCGATGATTGATGCTGTCAATTTAACTCTATAATGCGAGATGCTTTTGAAATCCTCTATGTTAAATTTAAGGCGGTGTAGGTCCAGCACGTAAGGCTCTGCGTTGGAAGTTGCCAAACCGTAGCTTTAATATCAGCGTTTAGCGCCGGCTATTGGTTTGCTTAGTAATTCTGGCGCATGGGTTCGAAGGGCGATGCCCCTGCGCCGGCTTATATGCTACTCTCTAGAATTTTTGGGTTACTCATGAAGGCTCGTTACGTGGGTCCTTCAATTCTTCAAAAGAAATCTGAGGGATGCTAACGAACAAGCATGGTGATCGGATGTGAAGCAAATATCAGAGAATTGTACAACCGGGAATTCTTTGATGCATCAGTGAGATGCTGAATTTGAGAGGTCCGAATTACTGATGGGCATTTATAAAGCTTGCATAAGTTAACTTTTATGCTTACGTACGTCTCAACTATTTTCCAGCCAAATAGGCGATCTCGTAACAAAAGCATATTGAAAACGCAAATTAGTCACCGCCCTGAGTACTTACAAACAAACCAAAAGATGCAAGTTGGGTCCGCGCCTAAATGAATGAAATTGGGGCGTAAGGGCGGCTTGATGGCCAACGAAAGTTTGTGCAATAAAATATAGCTGAGCATTTAACACAAATATCACTATGTTCGAAGTAACAGGAACTCGATTACTTTATAGACTAATTCCTGATTTGTACAGGTTTAATAAAATTAAATAGTTGAAAAGAATGGAACGTTAGGGACGGGTTTGCAACATATGACACCAATTATGAGGTTTTCTTCAATCATAAAATGAACATCTACTTGTACATGCCAGAAGAAAATACCATCTATAAAATGAACTTCCCAGACTAAGAAGAGCAGCAGCCGCCCTTTTGAGCCACTGGTTGCCCGCGAATCTGAACAGTAGGAGGCCTTGCATTGTTCATTGCTGGTTGACTTGCCATCCTAGAATATCGCAGAACATAAAAGGAACAAGGACCAAATAGCAATTAAATACTCACCCCACTAGTAACATGGATACGTAAAAGTACAATGAGAATCGAAAGTCAGTTTCAGACAGAAAGACACACAAGTACCTGTTCTTAATCTCAGCAGCCATAGCCATGAAGGCCTGCTCCACATTAGTAGCATTTTTTGCACTTGTTTCCATGAACGGGATACCAATCTCATCAGCGAATGCCTGCAAAGAGCAAAAGGTGAGGGCATCCAACTCAGCAGTTAGTATAAACAAACATTACTCTGCTCAGCCATCCTAAAACATCAAGAAATAAGATCACAATTCCCCAATTGAGCTCTTGCAAGCAAGTTTCACTCCCCTAATCGCATGGAGGTTTCAAGCTTTACCCTTAACTACTTGCACAAGGAATGTTCCTGCCACTCATTATTGTTTTCTACTTGCACAAGGAAAGTGCCTGGCACTCTGATAACTGTTTCCTTGGATAATAAGCAAGGGGAAGTCATTAGAGAGCCTACGGCAAGATGAGGCATCCATTTGCTTGTTGAAAAGCTTCCTTTTATGCCAAAGGTAACTGCAATACATTTTTCAGAAGAGAGGACGGGGAGACTGGAAAAGCATCCCACACAAGACTTCCATAGAGATGTCCGATGGACAACCACCACCCACTAACTGAAAGAAGATGAAGGGACCAGGAGAGTTCTATCCTGGATCTTTAGTAAGGAAAATGCAACGCTTGATTCATCAAGTTGTTTAATAGCTGCAACTCTGTCCAATGATCAAATACTTTACAGGCTAGTATGATTCAAAAGCTTCAGAGAGGATGGCCAGTGATTTAGTAAGTCATTTAGGGCATTAACTACGAACAGAATGGCCTCAACTATCTAGAACTAAATGTACAGTGATACCTTTGCTGTCTCATAGGACACAACTTTCTTGTCAGTGAGATCACACTTGTTCCCAACAAGGAGCTTGTTGACATTCTCACTTGCGTAGCGGTCAATTTCATTCAACCACTGCTTAACATTGTTGAAGCTCTCCTGGTCTGTAACATCATAGACAACCTGCAAAAGAGATGACAATGATCATGATAATGCACAGCAGCTATTAAAAAATGGATTAAAGAGCCACAAAGGTGGCATTGAAAAAAGTGAGCACTTACAATAATGCCATGGGCACCACGGTAATAACTACTTGTTATTGTCCTGAAACGTTCTTGCCCAGCAGTATCCCACTATGATCCAGGAAATCAATGGTTATTTGTGGTAAAATAGTAACAAATGAATACTGTAATTCACAGAGACATTTGGTTCCAATTGGCTAAAATGTAGTGATACAGTCGACTTACTATCTGAAGTTTAATTGTCTTCCCATCCTGCTCAACAGTCCGTATTTTCTACAACAAAAATCAGAACATACCATCAGTGACCAGGGAAAAAATAATAAATAAATAAATAAATAGAAACAAACAAACAAATAAATAAAAAAGAAAAGCATAGGAAAAAAATGAAAAAAGGGCAGGAACAACTCACAAAATCAACTCCGATGGTACTGATATAACTTTCCAAATATGAATCATCCTGTATCATAGATCTTGAATAAGTAATATAAGGCAGAGACATTATTGTTAACGCACATAACTCACTCCCAAATACAATAGCAGACTGAGGCAACAGACATCATACACAGATTCACAAAGAAACAGGCAAACAGATAGAGGCTCCTGTACACCTGAAATGTTTCATTTCTCTCTCTTTTTTTTTAGCTGGAACATTTATTTTTTTCTTACAAATTAAGAAACAAACAAACATCAGATGTTCATCTGAAAGACCTTGTAAAGTTTAGACAGGCATTAGATTTTCCTTGCCAAATTTATTTTTGAGAATACCTTGGGGAATTTGCCTCAATGGTTACATGCAGAGTTCGTAGTGCTTGATCATTAGTCAAATTTCATCAGGGGAAAAAGAGGGTTCATCCACGAGTTATCAACAAAAAAATTTAATGTGGAGGCTTTAGTGTCACACCTTTCCTCTTTATTAACATATGAACATGTGTGACAGATGATGTTTTATTTAAACAAAATTCTCACAAAAATCTGGATAATATTTTGCTAGAAGAGAGTCTCACAAAGGTCACTGTCAAGAAAACCGTGGTTATTAGATGGAAAGTGGCCTCCAAGTTCAGCAACATAATTTTTAATAGACCTTTGCCTAGCAGTAACACTACTTTAGAGCAGGGTCTAATTCTGTTGGGCTTGTCTGAGGGTCGGTGTATACCCTGTTTGTGCTATCTGGGCATCAAGCCTACTTAATGCTTATGTGGGCTTCCACAAGAGGTGGATTGTTAGCAAAACTAGTGTCATCGGAAAATATCAGGAAAACCCCTCTTGTTATTAGCAGAATTGAGCTTCTCACTGTATCTAATCAGCTTTTTAATTCCTTAACTGGATAATCAACATAAGTAAAATTGTTATGAGTTAATTTTTACCGCAAATCTCAAGAGAAGACATGATTTGCCAACACCTGAATCTCCAATAAGCAAGAGCTTAAATAGATAGTCGCTGCAAGATAGAAAAATTAATAATGTAAGTTCTGAAAGATAGAAAAATTAATGATGTAAGTTCTGCAAGATAGAAAAATTAAAGATGTAAGTTCTACAAGATAGAAAAATTAATGACGTAAGCTCTGCAAGAAAGAAAAATTAATGATGTAGGTTATGCATATGAGAAAAATTAATGATGCGCGTGCTGCATAAGTCATAATTTGCAAATTGAGAATGGAAAAGATAGGCATCACCATCTCACATTCTCTATATACTCATCCAGAGTAAAAAACAATTACCGGTCAAAGAGATTCATTATATTACAATTGTATGTTAAGCAACTCACACATGCATTATAGTCTACATTTGCCAACACTTTTCTGTCAGAACTGCTCCCGATAGCACAAAATCTTCTCATCATATACACTTAGAAGTGTTTCAGGTGCATATGGTAACTGTCATCTTATTTATTGTCCTGCTTTAGTTTTTTATTTGCAATGCTTTAATAATGGAAGTTTAAACAGGTGATCATGATAATACACATGCATTATAGTCTATGTTTGGTTTTTTACAGTCAAGGAACAGACCAGGACGTGATTTTTCAATTTCAAGCTTCAACCCCAGAAAATCTATATAAGAGAAACTATTAGCGTGGTGAAACCATAAACTTCTAAGCCAGTTCAGCAGTGTGTATTCATTTTCCATCATGAGCGCCTCACAAAATTGTTTCAAAAGGCCTTTCTATACCATATCAAACAACTGGAATCACCTAAAATCTTGTCAAAAAACACATGAAAGTTGCAGTTGGAAAAATAAAAAAAATTTACATGCTAACAACAGTACAGAAGATTCCTGTCACATCAAAACCCTAGAACTTTAAAAAAATTCAGAAGTAAAAAATAACAATAATAAAATAACTATAAAGGCTATAACACTGAATGTGCTTTACTTCAACTCCAATCTGCCATTGTCTTCTCAACCAAATCCACACTAAGAGAATATAATCAGGCCACGGTATATTTATACAACAACCTAATCAACGACATCAAAAGAAAACACCAAAGAGAAGAAAGGCTACAGTGACGTGTGGGGAGAAAAGCAGGTGTTGGACACACAATGTAGAATGATAAATTTTTTTCAGAATATAGATAAATGATTTGTATAAGCAAAATGCCACCTCCCACATTTAATAGAACCAAGGGGATCCTATAAACCAGAAACCTCCAGAATCGAAGTTTACCAATTAATCAGTCTATACCTAAAGTATATGAGACATGTAACAGTTTGGACTTCTGTATGTTATTTTCCCCATGGTATTCTGCAACTTGAAGATACATAATTGCATTATCATCAAAGTCTGCCGAGACATATCAATCACAAGGAATGGATTCAGATCTTAAGAAAGCCATTATGGGTGTCCATCAGCCGCAACAGGCTGATAGCCATAAACACCAAATTTTTTTGTCCCAGACGCTGAGACCGACACTCCAATACTAGCCTGATTGGCCTATAAATAAGGAAGACACCTGAGAATCCAGATGAAGCTACCACAAAAACATTCCACCCCCTCCCCTCCCCTTCCCTTCCCCCTAAAAAAAAATAAAAATAAATATAAATATATATAATAAAAATTTTAAAAATTAAAAGTAACAAAAATATAAAAATAAAAACAGATAAATAAATAGCCACTGTGTTCCCTAATTAAATTGTATCTAAAATGTTAACAGAAATTGTCGAACTATGAAAATGCTCCCAAGAAACATTTCAAAATCATTAAAATCGTGTAGTTAAAAGAGTTTAACGAAAGCTGGCATACATTTGCATGCCCATCTGTTCGCTTTCAATTCCATTTGTCATAATGTGTAAAAAGAAGACCTAAAAGCAACCCAAAAGGCAACATATATGCACCAGAAACATTTCAGGTTAACTAAGTTGCACCTGAGACATTCCATGCACCCAATAACAACCGATCAACCCCCGCATCCCAGAGTGCACACATCAGCGCCATTGAACCAAGGTTAGCTACGCATAACTGGAAACCCATACTAGAATACATTTTGAATGCAAGAAAAAGATAGAGCAAATCTAAGAACACTCAGCACATACATAGGCCCCTAAAAATATTCAGAAAGATGCAATTCCAACCCCAGCCTTACTGTGTTGGAAGATAAATTCTTGACAAGCTAGCATCCTTACGAGGCAGTTTACTTTCATCCAAAAAATAAGTCACAGCTTAGCAGTGAGCTTGCTGACTCAGTAATATTAATTATACAGACTACCAAGTGCCGGAAAATATTCAGAAAGATACACTTCCAACCCTGCCTTACTGTGTCGGAAGATAACTTCTTGACAAGGTCGCATCCTTACGAGGCAGTTTGCTTTCAGTCGAAAATTAAGTCACAGAATAGCAGTGAGCTTGCTGACACAGTAATATTAATTATACAGACTACCAAGCCCCTAAAAATATTCAGAAAGATACACTCCCAACCCCAGCCTTACTGTGTCAGAAGATAACTCTTGACAAGCTCGCATCCTTACGAGGCAATTTACTTTCATCCAGAAATTAAGTCACAGTTTAACAGTGAGCATGCTGACACAGTAATATCAATCATACAGGCTACCAAATGCTAACAGATAATCATACAGACTACCAAATGCTAACAGATCATCATAAGAGCCGCACCACCAGATCAGGGCTAAAATACAGATCCGATCAACCAGATCATACCAGTAAAGCTTACAGGCAAACTTCAGTTTGTTCAACCAACTAGGAAATCAAACAAGGAGAAAGCAACCACAAAGATATCACATCAACTTTTCAACATGCAGAGTAAATAAGAGTTCGGACAAGCAGTAACCGTCAGATCTGACTATCCGCGGATACACACCGGCTAATCAAACAGAATTCAGTCTACTTGAACCAATTAGGTCATTAAAAATCTAAAAGTAATAACATCACGCGCAGATCTAATGAGGAGAACAAATCCACTAATCTACGATGATAGCGCCATGAATTTAAATTAATTATTGAGGTTAGCAACTATCCACCGAAAAAATGAGTCTGAAAACGCGAGAAGAAGCTCAGATAAGGTTTTCTTACTACTCCGGATTCATGGCTAGATCTCGAAACTGAGATGACTACGGACGTCCGCGCGCCACACGGTGCTCTCTGCCTTCTCCGGCACAGATATTCGACCGGATCGGATTCACGCCAAGAAAGGGGACGAGAGAAATTGGAGAGAATCGGAGAATGAGAAAGGAAGAAAGATTTGTAGACCTGGCAGAAAGGAAAGGTCGGCTATTAAGTAATAAATAAGAGAACAGCGTATGCAGATGGAAGCAAACTGCGGAATCATAAAAATAATATAAAACATTCTCAAAAATACCACAATAGCCCCGTAAACCAGATCGAAAAGAAGGGTCAACACGTCTCGGCGGGTTTCCAATGAAAAACTCGTCCAACCCGGCAACCCGTCAAGTCCAACCTGAAACAAGTTCCTCCAAACTTCATGGTTCTTTTTTTTTTTTTTTTTTTTCAATCAGTCATATGTTTTTATTTTTGTACAAATTTTATTTTATTTTTTATTAATTTTAAATAGTAAATATATATATATATATATATATATATATGTTACAGTGTTTTAAAATCCGGTTCTTATTTACTCGGCCCGGTTCATTGTAACCAGCATTATTTTTTTTTTTTTTTTTCTTATATAAATATTAAATATATGTAAAATATAGTGTATAATATTCAACGGTCCAGATCTAATCGGATTGAACCAAAACCGAACATAGTGCCGGTTGGATATCCTGTTCTGTTTTTAAAACAGATATGTCTTAATTAATATTTTTGTTTTATAAATTAAAATTAGTAGGACTTTAATAAATTATCTTATTCCAGTTCTTCCTTCTACCATTAAAATTTTAAAAAGATTAATTTAATTTTCAAGTCATAGATAAAAATTAGTGAAATTACATAACATGGCAATGCAAAAACATATATAATAAATAAAAATATTATATTTATAAATAATATATACAAATTAATTAAGGTAACCTCAATTTAAAAAAAAAACAAACTGGAAAATTAGAATTAGCCTGTTTGTACCAAACCAATAGGTCTCATTTTGCACTATTATTACCCATGAATAAAGAATAAATCCTCCTTATACAAATTGGGTCGGGTCGGGTCGGGTTGGGTCAGATTAGGTCAAATCCGGTGATCGGCCCGTAAACTTTAGATTGGATCCAATCGGTTTCCATTTAATCCATCCCGTAACGCGTCTTTGTATGCGGTTTGATAAAATATAGAAACGTAATAAACACATTTGACGAGGACTTCGATTACGAGACGTGTGGGAGCAGGGAGGCTAGCGTTTCTAACGTTGAAGGCTAATATGGCCATTTCAGATCTTCAATGTAAGATGAGACATTGTACGGTTGGGAGACGCATCGGGAGTGTCACATGTTGTGGCGCCGCTTGTGGCATCGGTGGCGA